>JANEHU010000147.1:0-600000 GCA_027563435.1 Nasonovia ribisnigri | reverse complement strand
CCAGTAGGAAGGCAGGCAATTCAACAAATCTATATATAAGTTTATTAAGAAACGTTATGCGATTTGTCTGGCAGAGTATTCCAACAGACTGCTTAGACCAAGCACCTAACTAATAACTAGTAACAATAAGCTGTAGTCAATGACTAGTAGTCATGGACATTTATATTTGGGGGTAAACAATAAACGCAAACACTTTCTTTTCACTTGCTAAACGAATTTTGCAACCGTAAGAAAAAGTCGACGGATCTCATAAAACGGACCCATAGGTTAAGTACTCGAGAACGGGCTTAACTTAAACTTAACAATATAAAGATTTCAGAGGAGCCAAAAAATTAAAACCACAAAAAATCATATGTAAAAAGTAAAAACTCGAAAAATGAAAGAACCCTGTCCCCTACAACGCATATTTCCTGGATACGTGAAAATGGATTAGCGATTTTCAATTTGCAAAAACCTACAAGATGATCTCAAGAATTGATTTACTAAAAATGTGGGTAGTGCACTCATTAGTTGATATAGGTACTATATAGTATAGATGAATTTAGTATAATTTATAATAAGTTTGAAAGTAATTACTTGGTATTTTTGATTCTGCCTGTAATGTCACGATCAAGAATAGATTGAATATTCATGAACAGCTTAACATCTTCAGCAGACTCTAGTATTTTTACTTGATGCAATATGGAGGGTGGATTATTTAATAACAGCGGAATAAGAAGGGTTGATAATATTGCACCTTGAGGTACACCAGATGAAGGCACATTGATTTTTGATTTAACTCCATCAAATAGTTTAACCCACCAGATGACTGTTTGGAAAATAAAAGCTAATCCAAGCGAGTAGATGTTCACCAAAGTCATAATTATTTTATATTTATAACAATAAAACATAATTTTATTATAAGTATAATATTATGAACAATGTATACTAATTATTAAACTCTTCACGTTTAGTAAATTATAAAATTTAATTTAATTTACCTAAAAGTATATGGTGCATTCTAATTACTAATATTTTTTATCATGACATGACAGTTTTATATATACTATAGTAAGTAAATATAATTAGCTTTAAAAAAATATTTAAATAATATACTTAATAATAAGTAAAATTTAATATAAAGTTAATTTAAAAACAAATTAATGGAATTTTTTTAGAACTTTTGCGAACAGCGCAGAAACACAATAAGATGGGTATATAAATTATAAATTATTATATTAGTATGCGTCATGTAGACACTATATTATATGTCTTATTTTGTGTATTTTTACCATAAGCACATCATTATAAACCTTGAAATTGAATAAGGGAAAAAAAATAAATTAAAATATTTTCCTGGTATTATTATGTTCCTATAATTAATGTAATAGGTATAATCAAAAATGAAATCACCATACCATAAACGCATGGACCTCATAAATTATCAATAAATGTTAATGATTTTCAGATTTAATATTTAAAAATAAACGGTCCATACAATTTTTCAGAAATATTATCTCAATTATGTTTATTAAGGCGATTGAAAAGTTATCATTTCGTGCGCATTATAATTTCGTATTTGTTTTAGGTACATAATAGTTTATTCGTTAACAAATATTTAGAATTTTAATTTTAGTGGTACAGTTTATTTTATCGAAATGAATTTATATAGGTATATAAAAAAAAAGTGTGAGCGTATAAATAACTTTATAACAAGAAGTTGTCTTTTATTTTGAGTCGGTAAACTTCGTCAGTAATAAGCAGACTTTCGTGCACTCTAAAGTACTTTAACACTCAAATTACAGTCTTTAAATATGGTAATGATATACCTTGTTATAACTTATAAGTTTCGAATTTATTGTTGGACGTAGGTATATACACGAGTTCTTAGATGTGATAATAATAATGATTCCGTAGTAAATATTTGTTAATTAAGTCATTTTTACCGTTGCAGCAAAATACTTCATTGCAGATTCAACTTGTATACGTTGCCATTATAATCGTTTGCTGAACACGCGCGTCACAGCGTCGGTATAATAATATGAATTGAAGCTCGCAAATCGTCGATAATTGTTTTTTTTTATCTACAATCAGTGCAACGGCGACCGCTCGTCCCCCCGCCCAAATGTCGGGGTAAAAAACCGTTATTTACATATTATTACATACACCTAAAACGCATAGCTATACAACCAACGTATTATCGCAAGTAAAAACGACGAAAGGTTCGCGATAATAATATAGTATATTATAATGTTGTATAATATGTACGGTATACCGACGAGATTTATTTTTTGCCATTCTCCGCTTTGGCTTTTGCGTATATACATAATGCGCAATATATAATAGTGGTCAATACACGCGCACAAATATACATAGACGTAATATAATAAATAATTGGTCGCCGAACGTTACGCGGAGAAACGATGACGACGGCGGCGGTACGGTGTACCCATGTCACATGTATAAACCGTATCAAAGGTCGGCAGCAGTGATATTTCGTATATACATACGGTGGTGGTGGGCGGCGAGGCGGTCTCGTGGGTGCTGCGGGACGACGATGACGGAAGGCGGAACCGTTTCCTATTATGCGAACGTCCGTTCAAAGGCTCCATTAGTCAACGGTCGGTGTGTGTTTATGTATGTACTTATATATATATAATCGGTTGTGTGTGTGTGTGTGTGTGTGTGTGTGTGTGTGTGTGTGCAACCCGTTGCACATTCGTAGCGAAAACGTTTATATTATTCACTATATCACCGCAAATACTCCGTGTTACGAGACGGGCTTTGACAAAACCCTTTCCACGCTCTCCCGCCACGCACGACACCGTTCCACTTTTCGTTCGACGTTCGGTTTCCTGCGCCGCAGACGTTGACGACGACGCTATAACGGCCGCGACGGTATATTATAATATAGTAAAGACCTTCATATGTGTATACGTTGCACATACGTCACACAGTCACACAGAGTACCTATATATATATACATATATGGCTATATATATTGTATGTTATATTATTATAAAGACGCGTCGAATGATCGACAAAAAGCATATTATTTGTGGTGTGGCCGTGTGGGTGAGGCGGAGAAACACGCTCGGCCTTTAGAAAAGCTACAGAGAACGTGATTTCGTGCGGAAGCGTTAAAAAATTACCTCGTTAAAAGCATATAACAGCAACGCCGGTCAGTATTGTCGACTGCACGCTGTAGAATTTTTTTTTTTTACGTCGTCAAAAATACACTTCGTTAAAAAAGAAAGCCATTTGCAGGACTATTTTTGATTTCCTCACATAGCTCCGACCTCCAACTCTAAACCAAAAGCGTAAATTCGACGATCCGCAATTTGCACCGTCGTTGATTTCCTCCATACAAGCGAACCGACCTATATTATATTGTTTAACAGAAATCAGAGAACTAAATCGAGAACGGGCCGCACACAACAATCGAAATAATATATTGAACACGTCGTGATGATGATGATAATTACAATAATAGCTGCATTGTTTGGAATACGTGAATTTCCGGATAATGGGAGGAAATTACGCAAAAGGAACACAGCCACTCTTCATATGCAGGGTTAATGTTGTGTTATGTATATAATATGGAGTACCTGTAAACAGGGTTATT
This sequence comes from Nasonovia ribisnigri, assembly GCA_027563435.1. Classification (NCBI taxonomy): domain Eukaryota; kingdom Metazoa; phylum Arthropoda; class Insecta; order Hemiptera; family Aphididae; genus Nasonovia; species Nasonovia ribisnigri. The sequence goes on along the minus strand of JANEHU010000147.1, from coordinate 596,396 downwards.
TAACCTTATAGGTAACAAATATGACACACGAGTGTTGAGCAACAAGCGTCTATGTAAAGGGATTACACAGATGAGAAATTATTACTATAATATATGACGTCATTCAAGGTAAGCATAATATCACGTGCGCATGTTATAATAATATTTAAAACATAATGTATTATCCTCAGTGTTGATTATTAGTAGGTAGGTAAAATTAATGAGTTATTTTAAAATTGCTTTTATAGTACTATTATTTATAATCTATTGGTACCTGTTCAATTACTTTAAGTCACAAGACATCTGAAATGGGGGAGGTATTTCTCTCAGATAAAAAATACAATTGTGCCTATAGATTTGATAGGTAACAATATATTAACATTTTGATATTTTAAAATGCTAGGATTTTAAAACGTGTGAACTGTTTATTATATAAATAAATATATATTATATAACAATTCCAAAGGAATCCACAAAGAGATAACCACCATCTCCCCTGGATCTGCTCCATGCCCTCTTTAATATCCAACACCGTGTCATGTAATAATATGATACCGAGTAACCCGAATTTGTTATTAATTGATAGCCTTTGTAATGTGATAGGAATATAAAATGTCACGAATTCACGACGTTATTAGTGATATACCTCACTAATAACTAGCTAAGGCATACTTATACCGTTAATAAATCCACCTTATACATTGTTTATGTATTATTATGTTTTAATATCATTGTGACGTGAGAAGATGAAGAAGATTTCTATCACTAGACCAGTGAATTCCGTTGCTATAAGCCTATAACATGACATTGATGTATCGAAGTCAAAAATATGTTCACACATTTTCATTTAACTGAAAAATATAATGGATAACACCAACACGTTCCTTTGGGTTTTATACGGGCGCAGTAAAACTAAACATATTATGGTAGTTGAACATTTATATATTCCAAAATATACATTTTGAAACAATCAACCATAGTGTATTGTGTGTGTGTGTGTGTGTGTGTGTGTGTATTATAGTAATGATATTGTTAAGGTCCAAACAGTTTTTTAATATATTGTTTTAGCAGAAACCTAACCTTAACCACGGTGTACGGCAAGCAGTATAATATATAAAATGCCCTTAGGGGTTAAGTTAATGTAATGAGCACTCAATCTTCTTTTTGACATAATCGCCAAATATTTTAACCCTTTTGGGATTAACGTTATACACTATACTTGTAATATAAAATAAATGTACTTACGTTCCCACGGACACCCGTAGATCTCAACACGCATGCAGACGGTTCTAGGATGTGCGCTAAAGGGCACGAAACGTATTCTACTCGCCACGAATGGCAGTTCCAATTCTTGGTTGACCGATAAATAAGTATTTACATTTCCCGGCAATACCTGGAATTAAATATGAAATAAAAATATTATAAAATATGTACATGAATATAATATTTTGAAGGAGTAATTAGTGTACATATTGTCGATAATATAATTTATTGAATTATTGGTTATTATAGGTACCTAGTTTATTATCTAGAAGTATCTAAGTTTCATTAAGTTTACACATTGTCGTAGTAATGTAAAATAATTATTTTACACATTAAAAATAAAATGAACTACAATATTGACTCTTCCAAACATTAACGAGTTTTATAATTGTGTTATATTCATGAACTTGTTTGGGACCGTAAGTTGAAAAAAAAAATAAAGGAATATCTTCATAATTAATTTGATCATAATTTAACAAGTCTATAATTATCAACAACTACAATACTTAACTACAGTTATCAGTTAGAAATTTAAAACAAATAGTTATCAAAACGCATTGCAGATTAATATATTTAATTAAATTAAATATGAATTATATTTTATGTCAATGAGGTAATCAAAACTTTACCATTTTTTAAAAAAGTAAAACACAAAGTTTTTAAATTAATTTTTTTTATTTAAGAAAATGCTTGAAGACGGTTTGAAATTTAACTCCAGGATAAATGTTTGCATATAAATACAGAACTTAGAAGTAGTAAATAGAAGCTTAAAACTTATTTTGCAGTAACCAATTTGAGAGTATTCGCCAAATATGACAGTTACAGTACTGTCAAAAGGTAGACTGAAGGGCAGAAGGAAACTTTTAGAAATGTACTACAAACTAGCCGTATAAGTTTATGGCCGGGGAAACTTGAAAACAAAAATGTGTTATTTCTCCTAAGTATTAAAACAAAATACAAAACCTAAAAGCGATTGTTCGTTGTATAACCTAACCTCGTCTAAGTATGTATTATTGGAAATGTCTTACTGCCAGTAATAATTAATTTGTTGTAAAACTTTATTATGTCAATTTTAACAATTGAATTCAACAATACTATAGAAATGTACAAAATTGTTATTTATAATGTAACAGAAATTTTAATGGTTTAAAAAATTGCCTACATTGTAGTATAAAATCAGTATTTATTTTTTTTTTAATCACTTTTTTTAAATTATACGTAATTACTAATATAACAGATATGTTATAAATATCATAGACACTATGAAATGTATCCAAAATTGTGGTTAATATTGCTTGAATTTACCAGATTGCAGAACAACAATTGAAAACTGTATGATAACATTTTAAATGTTTTCAAATTTTAAATTTAAATATCGAACGTGAAACTTCTATACAGTGGCTATAGCAAGTGGGTGAGATTTGGGTGACAGGATAAGAGAACAAACTGAAAACGATTCATGATTATGATTGGATTACTATTATTATTATTTTTACTATTACATGTGCGTCATAAGTAATAAACAATACATTTTTGAAATCCGTCACAAAAATCATAAGGTATGGACATTTTGGTACTCTGCATGGCCGACGTGATCAAAAAAAATATTTAACTGAACTAAATATTAACTATATTAAATATTTATGTTTACATTTTCTTATTTTTTTGATAGGGCTTTAACAACATTACTTATCTCATACATAAGTTAATATATTATCTTATATTATACAGAAAGCGTTCCACACATTATATACGTACCCTGCCTTCTCTTGAGTCTTTGTATTCAACCCATCGGCCAATGGACCTTCTCCAATACTCGACGGTGAAAGCCTCAGTGAACTCTTGTCCCTGGCCGTTGCCCCACCGCCCTTGCGTTTCAGTCCACGTGACCAGGTGGTCTTCGTCCAGGTCGATCTCCAGATATTCTCTGACTTCGCTGCTGATTTGCGCTTTTGGGCACCACGCACCTCCGTTCTTCTCTTGACGAATTCTGAAACAATATACCGTACACTGTATTATATTGTTATTATATTAGTTTTATAATATTAGCATAATGTTATTGCGGCGTGTGCGTTATTCGACATTCTGTCGACGTTGCATTGATGAATAATGCATAATGTAACATACTATTATACCAATTATATTATTATTATTATTATTATGTTAAAACAATTACGAAAATTATCTTCGAGCCTGACTTGTATAGAAAAGTGAAGGTTTCACATTAACGACGATTTTAAATGCTTAAAATTTAAACTTTGAAACAGGGTAAATATTTTTTCTTTATATGGATTATTGTGGTACCTCTAGGATTAACGATTATAATATTATAAGTATTACAGATAATATTAATTCTTCGTTTCGTAATTTTCACAATTCAATCCATAGGTACCAAGACAAGAAATCAAAATTAATTTACGTATACATTAATTTTAATCTATAATACGCGTGACATTCAAAATTATTACATCTAAGGTATGTACGTATTTTGAACTACCATAATCCTTTACTCCTTTTTACCATTTTATTAAAGGCATGGAGTTTGGTAATAAACGACGACACACAATTTCATATTTTCAACTTTTACTGCTGTTAACTGTCTACGCTGAAAATATTGATACAGGAATAACACAATGCAGTTCTTTTTAGAAAATCCATTATGTTTATTAGCAACGGAATATTGGATATTAATATTAACGAACGTAATCGTCTGTGAAAATTTGAAAGAAATATTGTATACAGTCATGTTTATAAGGGGGAATTTGGGGTTCACCCCTCTCCAATTTTTTTGTTCGCGCGCCTTATTATACATATGTTGTGTGGTCCGCCATGTCATAAATGATTATTCATCTTTATAAACGTTGAGACGACTGTTACAACATATATAGTGTAATATAATATTTTATATCCGAGTTAATATATCATACTTATTTCGTCTGAACAAGCATATTATTATACGACGAATAATTTAATAGGTACGAGTGGTACGACCAATAGGTGCGACGGTATTAACCCGAAATACTGTTATAGGTATACGAATAATATTTAAAACGACCATATTTTTTACGTAGACTCGCTCTACCGACTCCACAGTTCCCCTCCCTCCCCCTACATTACAATAATTGACTATGCGGAAATAAATGTCATGTATTTTTCATTGTAAGTCGTGTGACGTGTATTAATGCGGATCTCGTATCGGTATGATTGTCACACTGAGTATTATGGGGAACATCGTTAACGTGTTTGCACAGACACATAATATTATTACTATTGAATGCATTTGTTACCGCGAATCGCGATATCGGTTTATTGCCATTATAATAATATACATAATAGTATTATTGTTATTATTATTATCATCATCATCATCATCATCATTATCATCATCATCATTATTATTATTAATTTATTATTATTACACGATCGTCGTGCCCCGGAATGCCAGCAGCATTTATGCCGGAATTTTGGTGCTTATAGTACGGCGAAAATTACACAAACGACCGCGCGGATTCTCGGGATAATCTGCGTACAACTATTTCCGAAACATCCGATGGCGTTTGGCGATTTTTCTGCCATCGTGATTCGCACGCCCGATCGGCCGGCCGGACCGAAAAACACAATGCCGTCGGGTACCGCTGTCGTGTACATAATACACACACACAATATCGTTATGTGAAGACATTTAAACATAAACCACCATATTGTTCGACGATAATAATGATGACAACATAATATTTGATAATAATATCGTATTTTATTGGATGAATCGTGGGCGCTGCTCGACGAGGGCGAGTGTACATTTATTATCACTAGTAGGCGGCTAAGGAATTCCGACTTTACCGAGTGAAATTCTACGCCTGCTGTAGGAATGGGATCTCCGGTGACCGTGATGATATCGTCTACCGCGGTGGACGAGGCACGGTAAACTTTCAAATTTTGTCCAATAATGATATATCTAACGATTGTGTTGTACGAACGAAAATATATCATTCTTTCGCCATGTCCGTGCCAATTTGCAAACACGACTATCGAAAAATCCTAGCTTTTAAAAAAAAATCGACCACCTCAAACTTCGAAAATGAATGAATCACGCTGTACAGATTTTAATGCTAAACAACTACAGTATCATACGCGAAGAGCGTTTTCGCAGTCATTGCAGTTGTTATACGGGTAAAAATACACCTTTTTGTGCGATTTTTTCGAGAAGTTATTAGCCATTAGCTCTTGTAGGGCATTATGAACTGTGGCTGGTAAGGTCGATACGGTAAAGGTACGTAAACACGTGTATTTGTGCCAAGGTTTTTACTATTACGAACCCAGGGAACTAGTAGCAGCGGACGTAACTTACTCTCAGTTGCATTGCGCGACTGGTAGCAGCCAACGTGCCATGCCGCGCCGACCTAACCTTTATAATACGTAAATAATTGTATTAAAAATAGAAGAGATGTTATAAAAAATCGTGGTTGACGAAAAAAAATTAATATTAACCAATTTCCTGACAGTATAATATTTTAATTGACGTTCCAAGCGCAAAAGGTGAACAATAAATTATTATTTACATCGTGAAATGTAAAAATTAAATATCTCAACATAAAAATCATAATAATATTATGCATATCTTTAATGTATCTTGCAGTACCCACGTTTATTTAAGTATTTTATGTACTCATTTTACGTGGGTAAAAATTAACCTTACAAAGACGAAATACTTTAGCATATTATAAAGACACATCGCAGAAAATGGTAAACTCAAACACGCATTATGTAACTGTATACGAATAACGTTATAGTAGTTTTCGTTTTTGTCTCAAAAAAAGATAAACCTAAATCAAATATAATTATTGTTAATTTTTTCTCAGTTTTTATATTTGTATCGAGCAAAATTACGTTGATAGGCTAGTGGTCGTTTTTCGAAATAAGTTGTCACTATTTTATATAATAATCGTCTCTTTATAATAAAACCTCTAGCTCTTAGTGTTGCTGTAAAATAGAAAGAGAGAAAATGAAAGAAATGAAAAAACTATATCGTTAAGCGAATTTCCAATGAATCGTAGTAATTAAAGACGATTTTTTTTCTGTGTCCAACATGCAACATCCTATTTATTCCAATCACTGTAAAAGCATTTGTCTTTATTTATTTTATGATTTTTTTTTTGTGTTTTTCTTTATATTATACAATTTGAAGTATTAATAAAAAGTTTCTGGTGTATATATACATACATTTTTAAGCTTAGCACAAGTAATTCATTCCGACTACAGAGCAGTGGTGTATAGAAGTTGTGCAATTTGTTTAATTTCGTTTCGTTTTGATAAAAATGTCTTTCCAAAAAAAAAAAAAAATACATAAAAAAAAATCATTTCACATAATTCACAATAACCTAATTAATGACTTTAATTATTTGGTTGGACTTGCAGTTTGTTTGTTGGTTGACAGAAAAAAATCCATCAATAATTAAACTGCGAAAATAATTAATAAAATAAAAAACAAATAAAAACTTTAATTGCTTTTGGACACAACGGTACTGCTCTTAATGGTACGCTGTCCAATTTATGATCTAATTTTATATTTTATTTCCGCCCGTGATTTATCGTTATTGTGCTGCAATTATAGCGGATAAAAAGATATATTAGTAACACCAGAGAGGGCCTTTTTTTTACGTGAAATATAATAACATTATATTATATTATAAAAAACAAAAAATTAGCGGTATACACGTATTACCTTTTATGATCATTACGATAATTGTTGACTTTAAAGTGTAAAATCAAAACGATACAATTCTTAGATTTATATCGTGACTGGCTCAAATCATAGACTAGTGATAAAAATTGATTTATATTTTAAAAATAATATTTATAGTCTGGTACAATAATATATGCGTTTTTTTCTGCAGTGATTGGAAACACGGAATTCGAACTACGGAAGCCGAAAATCGTGAAAATCGATAATACCGTACACTCTGATAAGACTATATTATAATTATATTATTTTAATGTGCATTATTCGGTCGGGGGCAGTTTTAATAGGGTGTAACAGTAAAATCACATACTACGCGGGTTGAATTTATGGTTGTCTCCGTCATTCCCACGTTGTAATTGACGGGATAGTCGAATTGCACTTATTATCTAAAAAGAAATGGTCGAATTGCATTCGGAAAAAAGCAGGTAGTGGGCGAACTGCACTCGCTCAAAATAAGGAGTTAAAATTTAAGGTCACTATGAACGTTCACATTTACTATTATAATAATATTTGTCGATTAATAATAAGAATAAAAAATTATTTATAGGTACCTTAATTATTACTACACGAAATATCAAAATTAGTTAAAAAAATAAAAAGTTATAATAATGACAATAATAATATTTTATGATTTGATATATGTATTTATAATATTATATTAACATAATGGACAGTGGTATATATAAAACAATAATTTTTAACTACAAATGATTGAAATCTTTGTCAGTCCTAAGGCTGTAATTAGAAAGGGAAAATAGTGTTTTATAAACGATTAATCCCTTCAAATGCATGATATTTTTGTTGGAATACTTTTTTTTAGCCCAAGTGCAGTTCGACCACTACCTGTTTTTTATTCGAGTGCAGTTCGACCATTACCTTTTTTAAACCCAAGTGCAGTTCTTCTAAAATAAGTGCAATTCGACCATACCCGTGATTGAGTAGCCCGTATATGGTTACAACTATTATAGGTAGGCACTGCTCTCCAGTATTGAAGCAAACACTTTAATTGTTTCCGATACATTTATAATTGTTTAATATTACGATTTAATTGTGTTTTTACAAGTAAGTAAAAGTACTTAAAATAATATGCAAACACCAAGCTTTTTTATTTAATTATTCATATGCATTTGTTTTAAATGATTCTCTTTTGACCGCTACACAATTAAAATATTATAAACGTGAAAGTTAAGGTCATGCATGATGCGTAATGATGACTTTTACTATGTACATAAATATTAAATATTATAACTTTAAATTTATACCAAAAACCTTTCAGCAGTATATTAAACATTAACGTATAGTTATTAAAGTATTAATTATAATTTGATGATTAAATAAAAGCAACGCGTATGCTCGTATTATAAAATATGTATTGTCTTTTTGATTAATATACCTAATCAATATTATCATTTATCACAATTTATCTATAGTAAGATATTTAAACTTCAAAACTAATCTATATATCATCGAAAATTGTATTTACTTTGAAATTTGATTAGCCGTAAAAGTGGAAATATATTTCGGCTCACTTATTAACCCTACGTGGATGCTAGCCGACGATTTGTCTCTATAAAAGGTATGTATATATAAATGTAATTAATTGTATATTATGTAGTTGGTTCAGTTTCTGGACTGGACTAAAGTGGTTGTGGGTCCCCAGGGTCCACACAATGCTGAGTCCCAAAATTGAATCACTAAACGTAATTAATTTAAATTTAGAACGTTCAAATGACGTAAACAGTTAAAAATGAATATAAATTGAAATCCTGTAAAATTTGTTTTGGGTTTTTTCATTACCTAACTAAAGTGTTACATCAAATAGTTATTTATAAAAAGTGTATTCAGTGATATCTTAACTAAAAATAAGAGAGGCGAAGTTATCAAACTACACATTTTTCACTTTTACTCGTTACATAACACATATCGTTGATGGCATACGTAAATTTAAATAAAATATTCGTGATTTATTGATTCTTACCCTGATAAACTTAAACAGTAATAGTTAAATTCATTATAATAACATAATATTATGTATTATTATGATTTATAGTAAATGAAATGAAAAGCCCCGTGTTTAGTGTATTATTTATACATGTATATAATTAGTGTTCACTGTAAAAATCTATAACAAGCATAGAACTCAAGTTAGGATGTAAGTTAGAAATATTGCACAGTGCACACAACCGGAATTCTCGGAACAACCACAATAAGCCATCCGGTCTCCTCGTATAAAACAGAATATAAAGGTCCTTTATAGTGTATAATATTATTATTATGGTTGCTCGGCGGGGCACAGTTGCTGAAATCAATCACGTGACGTAATCGAGAGTAAGCAACGGCCGCTGCCACTAGTACTCGGATGGGTGACCCAGATATTTAGTGAACAAAAATTTTACCACACATACACATATATCCAACCAACCGTACCAACCACACCAACCGTTCCAACCGTTACAACCGTAGCCTCTACTAAAAAGGCATTGGCCATAGTTGTTGGGCTCTAGACCAATAAAAAAAAATTTTAAAAAAAGTACGATTTCACCAGAGTTTATGCAAAAAGGACTTTCACGTCAGTTTATTGCTTACAGCCCTATTTCATTTATGAATTAACCAAATATTAGTGTGAAATGTATTTTTTTATTCGTCATCGATATTCGTTTCGTTAAATTCGTTAAGCAAAGGTACTATTAGTATACACCACCGAATGACGGTAATATAGTATAGAACCCATGCACAAGACGGTGCCGAATTATACGAGACGAGACGATGAAACGTTTTGAAACATTTACTCGTAAAATTCACACTGTACGAGACCCCCAAAAATATTGTAAAATCGTATCGATGGTGATTCGGCGTGAAAAATTGCAAACAACGTTACGATATTATAATGTCCGACGAAAACGGGCGGAACTCGTGCTGAGGGCTGCCGTTCCTCGTTCCGTCTGTATGCTTACACAGGCCCCGCGGGTCTCGAACGCCTTTGAACAACATGACACGGCTTAAGATCCGCGTGTTGCGCCAGTGCTTCGTTTACCAGCGAACCCTGACGCGGGCAAAGGACGCGCGCCACCGGGCCGAGGGTCGCAGCCGCATAATATATTATTATGACGTGTACACGGGCCGCGCCCCCGTGCGAGGGTCTTGTTTGCCGTCGTCCCGTATATGATGCGCGGGGGCGCGTGACACCGTGTCAAACGTTATCACTCATTAACGGACCGCGTCAAAAGGATCAAGCCGGAGACCTTTGAAATTATTATATTATTGTGCACGCGAAATGCCTGCATACACGGCGGCGGCTCGGTTTTCGGTTTTTCGCTCGCTGTTTCGAGCCCGGGCCGAGATAACAATATTAATGGCGTTTTCCTAATTAAAACCAACATCCCGGTAGAGTCGTCGTCGTCGCGGCGGCAGTAGTCGCAACGCGGACCGACCGACAAAGTTTTAATGAACATTAATATTGAGAGGGACGACGCGAGTACACAATCACCCGGACACCCGCACTCACACACACACACACACCCACACACACCCACACGCATATACCCATCTAACGACCCTAGCCGTCAGTATATAATACACTACAACACACACACACATACACGTTTATAATATAATATGCGTACAACTGCAGTCGGTGTATAATTATTTATATAACACACAGTAAACACACGGCACTGCCAACAAATAACGAACGCGCAGTTTTGGAGAAAGTTCAACGGGCCAAAATCGCAATGCATGTGGATTTATAGGGGATTCGGTGGGGTGCGTCGCACAGGGTGCGGCCGTCTCGAGGGCTGGAGTAGGTTTTTTTTTATGTCTTTAGATTTATGAGAACGTTTTTTTTTTTTCTCTCCGGTGTCTAACTGTGCAGTATTATATGGGCTATAGGCGTGAAAACGATACCTACCTAACGGCCGATATATTAACGGTTGAGAATAATATCGACTTAATGTTCGACATAAGAGACCTCCCCGATATTATAATATGGCAACTATACAATTAAACCCATACCTACCAAAGTTACGGCGCTGGATTACGTCCGAATAACACAGCTCGTTTCACTGCACGACCGCGTCGTAGAGAACTGAGTTTCTGAGCGGATGTCAATGAAAAAAGCGCAATCGTACGTACTTGAAAAATTTGATATTTTACAGTCGCGTTCATCGTTTAACTAACGATACCATAACGTACAAACTCTGTACACAATTATTGTATAATATTACTATGAGCGTATGATCCTGACATCGCGATTAATTCCGGTATCATTATGCGCTTAGGCCTCAGTACTGGTCGTTTTCTTAATCACCGTAGGTATATGATTTCAGAAAAAAAAACACGACACATCCAATCGTCTCATACGGCCGCTATGTGAGCAACCATGTAGCGATGTTTTTGTCAAAACGTTTTTATGAGCTCACTATTATTATAGGTCGACCGGACAACCGACGTTGTGCTACCAATTGATAAAAAACGAGTATAAAAAATGAAGGTATACTAACCTGCCTATATAATATACACGATACAGGCACTACAGAATCAGACATAGCTGGTATGAGTACATTGGTATATTAATTTAACGAACTTGACGGTTCGTTTACAAAAATCGTCAGATAATAATAGAGTTTCTTTTTTTCGGTTAAATATCGTGTAGGTAAATTATAAATAATAATATACATAATAATGAAATATTTTATAATATTGATCACAGTCTAGTAGACTGAGTTTACAATCAACAGCCATTTTCCGATTTTTCTTCTAAAGAATTAATCATTTGAAGTAGTTAGTAACTTCTCTTTTGGTATAAGCACTTGAGAAAGGGTCTTGTTTTGTCTACTTTAAAAATATTGTGAAGTTTGTACTCTTTTAACATTTTTTATAATAACCTATCTTTTCATATGATTGAATCTTCCTATGAAAATCCCTATGAAAATCTATTATTTTTTCTGCTACACCATGGTGTTTCAATAGTTATCAGTGTTAGTTAATTAAATTGAAATTATATTGAATGAAAATGTCATGATTCGCTAAAAACAAAAAGTCGTCTAATAGAAGGTCGTTAAACAAAGGTTACACTTTATCTTTATATTATTTAATTATTTATACTGTTATTGTTACTAAATTAAAACGACTATACAATGAGGCACTCTAAGCCTCTAACGTTGTCAAGACTTCTCGGAAGAAATGGATCCATAAAATGTAATTAGTAGGAGTCTTAATTTGTATGTTTATATCATATGAACGAGATAAAGCATCAATAACTTAAGGCCAATTGAATTGAATGTGAACTAAATGTAGGTATAAGTAAACGCTAATCACTTACCAATACTACTTCTGAGTACTGATAGGCATCATGCTTGCGTTTAGAGAAGAATGTTATAGTATTGCATGTTCGTCTATTACAATAAATTATCATAGGAACGATAATAATAATATTAAAAAGTAAGTATTGGGGAATTCAATTATTGATCTTCAATTCCATTACCACTCATTTTCTTGTCTATTTCCCCCAAATCCAAATAAAAATTATTCTCTAATTAGAGCAATAAGTGCCATTCATTTTTAAAATAAAGAAAATAACTGTTGAGTGGCTACTGGCCTTCACTCAAACCTCTTCGTCCCGTTAAATAAACCATCTGTAATGCAGAATAAATTACCTCGGTGAGTGTTAATTTCAAAGCCCAAATTTAATAGGTAGGTACCAGCTCTTTCACTATACCTACCTTATATATATACAAGCTGATCCTGCACGATGTTTCCCGTGACAAATTAAATAAAGCCAGTGGATTTACGCTGTCTTAAACTCCGTTAAATGTAAAGTACACATATTTTTAATACATTAACTTGGGTGGTTTTTACTAAATGTAAAATACAGATCTAAAATTATATTCAAACACAATAAAAAATGTATTTTTTTGTAACCAAATACCAATAGCAACCCTATTCAACAAAAAAATATTTGTTTTCCCTGAGCAAACAAGTTCCCTTGTGAGCCCCTCCTTAAAATGCTAATTTTGGAAAATCTTTATTATTGCATCATTACGTGGTGTCACGACGCTAACCACGAAATTATCTTTTCTCTAACTCTACACATTGTTTTGGATTTACGTTAATTAGTCGGTCAGCAGGGCATCTTCTTTTATCCGCACACAGATTTATACTGAATTTATTTAATCGCTTGAATGTGTATTTAGAAAATTACCCGTTATCAAAAGTGGACAGTGGTCACAATCGTTAATGTGTTAGTGTTCTTCAGGATGTGAACAAATTAAAATAAATTCACGATATAATGATATTATAATTTATTAATTTCATCGGAAACGTCCTTCATATCACGCATTCTCTTCCTTGATATAATATTCCGTTGTAACCGAGAGTAGGTCGTGTTCCTTTTTTACACCAAAGACTTACTGCGAACGTGTCATCATTTATCATCATCATTTTTGCAGCCGTTTTCAAACTCTACGGGGGGGGGGGACAGTTAGCAGCCCGCTCGTTGATTATCTCTCTCTGCTCCCCTCTTCGGCTACAACTTAACATCGTTTCCGAGCATGTTGTTGTTGTTGTTTTTTCGTCCGTTTCGTCTGCGCTTGTATCACTACTACTACTACTGCTAATGCTACAGTTATGCGTACGTCCGTGTGCCCATCTATTTTCGTTTCCCGGACGACAGGGTATCCACTCCCTTTCAACTGCCCGGAAAACGCTAAACGCGCGAGCGATCGTTGGCCACTCATCGGGCCACAAGTTTGGATCTTGCCGACGAAACGATTTCCCGCGAGAGTTATATACCCGTATGGCGTACCCGATGGATAAAGTAGGTATCACGGTAATTATAATTATGACAAAAACACAAAGTACAGCGTGCTATGATAATATTTTTTAATTGCTGTTAGAACAACTTTGGAGGGACATTGTTGACATCACGTTTATAAACTTTAGACATTTACTGAACAAAGTTTTAAGTACAAAATAATTTGTGAATTTTCAGGATTTTAAACAAAAAAAAAAACTAAATAACTTTGTAATTTTATCTATGATGAAACTGTTTTTATTGCACAAGTCTCCACGACAATAGCACCCGATTTTCTTCTATGGTAGTGCATAATATGCACTTACAAGCTATATTATTATAATAATTGTATGTACCAAACATTTCGTAATAGATTCGTTCACCCGTACTCGTATCTGCCAAAGTTTTCAGTATACCTATTAGAATACTCACCAAGTCTCACGCATCGAATTCGGTTTGCTAATCGGTACCTTCAAAACTATTATTACACTATTTATTATTCTTGAGAAACTGTCTCGCGCCGATGACGACTTGTCATATTCTCACCCGCTTTTTGTCGACCAAACAGCGTTACTGCGCGTGATTCGACGACGCATCCGAGAGATCGTTTTTCATTTTGTTTTTGCATATTATTATTACCGCACTGGAAATTCGTGGCTTATTATAGGACCTTGGGTGTGTGATCGTGTACAACATAACAACTGGCGGAAAGAGAATGATTTGAAATTCCATCTTCCACTTTACCCGACATAGTTATATCTACGATAGACCCGTCGAACATTGCATACATAATCTAGTGCCCATTATTTACTATAGTTTTGAAATATCAAATAAATGTGTGGATAGAGATCAAGATACCGGGAAATTTCCCAAACAAATGGGAGTATGATACCAGTGGGATGGGAGAGGAAACAACCGTGTCTTATTAAAAAACAAACCTTAGGTTCTGCGAACATTCGTACACAATAATCGTGTATGAATATACGACTGCTTATATTATACCCACTGCGTGGAATAAACCGTGACGAAGAAAAAGCCCCCAACTCGCCGGGAGCGGTCTGTGATCAGCCCCAAACCTCTCTCTCCGCTTATATTATACAGAGTCACCCTGGTCTTTTGCACTCTTGCAGTGCAGTGTATGTTATCGAGGCTAACCTTTGAGGAGTTGGCAGAAAACGTGTCGTATCAAAAGTTGTCCGACAATGATCTACGAACGGAAAAAAACGTGTAGATGCGCCGCCAGGGTGGACGAAAGTAAAGTCCAATAATTATTTGTTGGAAATCTGTTTATGTTACGCTTCCACAGCGGTTTATTGCGTTTATTCCTACTAAAAATATTACCGTCGCGGTTTACAGGAGACGCGCGTTTATAAAGTACGTGATCCTGCAGAGGTAAGAGAATAAGTTACTCGGCGTCTGATTAAATTAATCATTAACTCTTGGATAACATGCGTGCCCGGATATTATGTTAGTAACTGATGCCGTCTCGCCCCGATGGCACAATATCCGCACGCGACTAACCCACTACTGGGTATGTATGTTATAATAATATGATAACCGCATATAATGTACCCACCGCAGACGCGATCGTAAACTTTTACTCCGATGCCATAAACTTTTTAAACGCTATATTCCTATAATGCATGTAAGTATATACGTTATTATATTTTTCTTATATAATATTATACGTCTTATATATTGCGTAACACAATAAAATAGAGTATAGTGATTTATAGTGCGACGGAGGTGGCACACGAGTGGAGGCGGTGGAAGAGGTCGCGGTCTCTGCACAACACACGCTCGGGCGTTCCCGAGCGTTGATGTTTACACTGAGCAAAGGCCTGTCGGAGTTTTTATTTGGGATTTTTATGCTCGTGGAAACTGTGCCTTTGGGACGCGACAAACGGATGTAACCGTTTTTTTTTTTCGCAGGTAAACGAAAACACACAGAAAAGAAAACCTGGCAGATTTGTATTCCGAATTCGTATACTCACGGCACACTTTCCAAATGTTAACTCCACCCCATCCTCTCCACACATTCGTCCACTCAACCAAACCATATTTATTTTTCGTGTATATATCACACATTAAGTGCGCGCGCGTCTATGATATGTCTCTGTTCCACGCCGACGTAGTGGCGGTCCAGCCGAATAAAAAGCTTAGGTATGTATATAAATTTAAGGTTTTTTATTTACAAAATATTATATCATGTTCCTTTTTTTTTTTAAATGATTTGTTATAATTTTGAAACAATGTTTATGAAAAAATAATAATTTTTGTATCGTTATCATAATGTAAGTCTTTTATTTTTTTGGACGCCAAAATATATTTTTTATATCATATTCCAAAGCACAATGTTTTTTGGAGAATTTCCATAGTTACATAAAAATCAAATTTCAAAGTAGTTAACCATTATGATTATAATAGTGTTTCAAGCCAGTATGACTAGAAAGTTATGCGTATCGAATTAGTCCGTTATTTATTAAATATTATTTAATATTCTGCTAATTTTAAAAACGTTCAATACAATTTTTTTTGACCTTTAAATGGTTCACGGTACAGACTACATGTTTGGGTATTTTATTTATTATTGTCATATTGTATTCGTTTATACTGGACGTTTTTGTTTTTGTTTGCGATTCACGTCCCGTTACGTCGTATTAACATCGTTGTAAGTTTTGAAAAGTAACAAAGTGCGTAAGTAACGTATGAGTAGGTTCTACGATTACGACTGCTCAGAATATAATATTTTGGCACGCCAAAAACGTGACAAATAAATCGACGAAATGGATATAGGTACAGTATAAATATTATAATGTCGACGGTGTTTATTATATTTTGTCAGACACGGAGCAGTTATCGAATTTTATTCGACTTCACGTAACGCGATCTCGCTGGGTTTATTTTTCATTTTCTTTTTTATTCTCATATTTTATCGTAGGTAATGGATTCGTCGTACCCTCAGGTACCTTAGGTTGTTTTGACGCAGTAGGTATAACCACTATAACCTACACCCTGCATTTACATAACATATTAGTATTAACCCGCTTGTCCGTATTCATCCTCCCGTGACCCCGATAGCTGTTTCCTGTGTACCTATATATTATATAACATTAAGTTATTTTAGGTATATGATAATATTATATTATAACGTCATAATATAATATGTTTTGCTAGTCATTAAGTCACATATCCCATATATACGTGCATATCATCTCGTGGACATACACAGGGGGAGGGGATCATTTTGCATTGGGTCCCATAATTGCATAAAAAAATGTTGGGGGCCTCTTAAAAATAAAAATTCAGATGTACTGTTGTTTTTCAGCAAGGTAACAATACCATATATATATAAGGATTACTCGGCGTTATCCATATTAGAGTCTATCATTGCTAAAACAACTTTTCGTTTGGGATATTTCAATTATACAACTTTATTTCGTTTCTGTAGTTTGTTATTATATTAAAACAAGCTATGTTTTCTGTTAATAATTATCTTAAAACATTATAATTGTCATAATATATTATTGTCACAGTGCAGAAGTGTGATGATCAATGATAATCAATGATGGAATAATGATCCTGATAAACAATTTTAGGGCGGCTCTGTGTCGTGTATCACATTTACATATTACTATTTATGCCACATATTGGACTTATGCTCTATCCACTGAGAGAACAGTGCACTCGTGCACTCTCGTGCTCCACTCGACGAAAACATTCCATCGAAAGCAGTTCTACCACGGCTGGGTGTTGCGTGGGGATGCGCAAAACACCGATTTTCGTCGGGCCGCGAAGTGTTCTCATGCTGGACAGAGTATACTTAGGTACTAAATATAAAATACCAACATCTTTTCTCGCGGATGGAAGGATGCAAAATCGTTAAAATGTTTTAGTGTTTCCGTGCTAATGTAATAATAGTATATAATGTTAACAGTGTTTTATTATATTATTGTATAGTAATAGTATTAACACCGTGGACAGGTGGGAAGGGTAAATTAAAATAAAACAATTTAGATAAAACAAAATTGCCGTGTGAAATGCGTTCATTTTGTAATTGAGTGTTGGTTTATAGGCCGCGTGCACTGGAATACACCGTTAAAGAACGTACACAAACTTTTTGTTATGTTGTTGATCACTGAGAAGATCGAATAGCATAAATGTTTTACGACGATGTTATTTTCTGTCTTCTGTAAACAGTGTAAACACTTTTAAAGGTTTAAACATAGATATAGTTAATACCTGTTCATGTGTGTGTGTGTGTTTGTGTTTGTGAAAAAAATATTTTTATGTATCACAGCGAATTGTATTGATTATTAAAACTGACCATTATACTAAACAATATATATTATTTAAATATTTTAATAATACATTTGTTCGTATATGTCTATTTAAGTTTTAAGCAATGCCATCAGTTTTTCAATTACTATAAAGATGATTGTTGATTTTTTTTCATAAACATAGTTCAATAATTATATAGCTGTACCTTGGATCATAAATAATGACATCCGATCTCAAAAGTAAAATGTAATATTAAAGTATCTACCTCTTTGGCTATTGGACACCATTATTATAATTAACTATCATTAGTTGACATCCAAAATTTAGAACGAGTTCCAGGAAGCCAGATTAATTTTTCAATGGCTGTAGTAGAGTATTTATTTAATTAAAAATAAAATCAATTTGTTATCATAATCGTTTGTTTTCATATCATCGCATTATATATTTTTTCATTAAAACAGTTAACTAAACCATGTCAAATTGGTCAAATACTAGTTATAATTACATTAATATGGTTTTATAATTTTAATGAGACATATAAAAAGCGTAGCAACAAGTAGGTTCTAAAAACAGGCTGTCTAAGTTTCGGTACTTGAATTATTCCGAAGTATAGAAATCAATATTCTAAAACGAAATGATTTTAGTTAGAACATTATTGAATTTGATTAAAAACATTATAAAATTATTGATACAGGTAATATGTGTTACACAGACCATAGTTATGATTTTTTTTAGGAGAATATTAATTGGGTAGAGAAATATTAATAAATAGTTATGCCCATCGTTCTAGTGGCGTATTTAGGGTGGTTGAAGGGCTGGTTACCCAAGGCTTGGTTTGTGTAGTATCTATATAGGCAAGGCTATATAGTATATATAATATGATAGGTATTTATTCTAGTGGTTCTCCTCACTATAATTATTGAAGTGTTGTACGTTTGAACGAATTGAGGAAGTACATAGGTTCATAGGCATTACCTATACATAGTACATATTATCAATTTAAGTATAATATTATATCAATATAGTTTTTATTTTACATCGTGGAATGCGGAAAAAAATTCCAGAATGTTTTCGCCATAATACGTGGTCATCTGAAATACTATCAAATATGTAATTGACGTATTGTTCGTGCGCTCATTATGTTTAGTGTTAGTAATTTTTTAGAATATTATACAATTGTCGCGTTTGCGACGTTCTCGGCAGATACACGTAAAGCACGTATGAAATCTAAAATATTATACGTCCGTTATCGTTGCTCGTAGTTTCTTCATATTATGATTTTGCAGTCGTTATAAAGCTGTAAAATTCTTCACTGGGGTGTAGTGGTTCGAAAAAAAAATGTAAGCCAATAATAATATATATATACAAAAAAAAGAAAGTCTCTGGAACCGAGTATACAATCTCGATTGTAAATATTATTTTCCAATCTACGACACACACTTCAACAGTGCTGGAGCAAACAGATAGATATACACTTTATCGAATTCGATTCACACACAAAGGGTATTCTCGTATACCTATGTATTTTTGTACATCCAATTTATTATATATAAATACATATGTATATGTATATATTATATATGGACTTGGTGTAACTTTGTGTATTCTCCGGAGGTGTTGAAATCCAAATCCTACATATTATAATATACAATTATTGCCTACGATATTCCAAATTCACCGCACGGCAAGTGCAACATTTGCATATTTACTTTAAAAGATACGCGAGCACAATAGCATCTTGACGTAACCTTAGCGGTATCATAATATCGTTAACGAGCTTGGTAGTGCATGGTTACATCTCAAGTTGCTACATATATTATATATATATACCAGATACCTGCACAATGATTATAATAAAAAATAATAACGCACTTTGCACCATAACAATATTATATGATTCGACTTTTACGCGTTCGTCCAAAAGCACAATAATAGTATTGTTATTATTATATGACGATAATACAATGTACGATATTATATATTAAACAAAAGGTATACTTGAGATGGCGCGGAACTGGATTAAAAATCACATTATCTTCTTTCTACATTATGAGTCTACTTATTAAAAAGCTAATAATAATATAGTAATTAGTACTTGTGAACATGTTTTAAGTGGAATTTTGAAGTGTTGCAAAATATTTCCTTACTATATAATATTATATGTATTCACACATTTCGTACGTAAATATTGTCAAGTGTGTGTACTCAACCAAGTTAATTAAATTACGAAAGGAAGCCTTTTTCTTTGTTGCGTTATCAACAATTTCGAACACGTTTCTTTTACGTTTCAATAAGACCACCCTTGTACAATATACAGTTCTTCATTGTTATATACTTACTTATATAACATAATTTAATATGAACATACAAAAAAAAACTCTTAAGCAATATTGGCAAGATTTTACCGTGTATCTACGTGATATTTTTTTGATTTTGATGGTTGATTATCCCACCCATATCGTAATATCAAACACTGATTCTGAATTAACCAAAAATACTATGATTCTTGTAGGAGATTACTGCAATTTATAATTTAATTTGGAAGACGTTTTATACAAATTTGATGTTGAAAAAAAAGTTCAATACTATCAGTTAAACTTAATACCGTTTACAGTCTATCTGCATTATTATTATTTCCATTACTCATTAGAGTATACCTCATCGATTCCATTAGAATATAGTGAAACTCGTTAAACACTCTATAGCAGGTACATCTATATTACGCGATTGTACCAGTAAGTATACGCTTTTAAGTAGGTAATGGATGTTTGCATAGATCGTCTAATGCAGAGAGACAATTAGGTAGGTACGGCAAAATAAGTCTACTATTATATTTGAAATGCTGGCGAAATCAGTACGACCGGGAAACCTTTTCCCGTTATGTAAGATAAAACGTAATAGTAATCTATAATGTAATTCGTAGTCAAGATATCTTCGACCATTTCGCATAAGCGTTTCTCTCTCCGTCAATGTAACGTCTTTAATGTATAAGATAGCCAATGACGATGATTCATCGCAGAGCATCGGATACATAATAACTATATACATACATATAGTCACGTGATTATCAACCAGTGACGTGCAACCACTGAGTGAGTGGCCGACAATGGGTGCGATAATATAATTATATTATATAGTTTTCGATTTTCCACCTATCCATATAATATACCTGCATATGAATAGAAAAACGGGCACGTATCGACAGCGGAATGTTGTTCGGTATTTTGGCTTTAGTTTTGCGGTAGCCGAGCATAAGCATTTATATATATATATATATATATGTATGTGTATATATTTACTATGTGTGTGCATGTGTTGAGTGGTGTGTATGTATATACGTATATAGGTACTATCAGAATGCTAATCGTGTTCAACGGCGTGGGAATTAATTATTTTGTGTACAAGTAAATCATTCATCAGCGTGCGACGACCTCTCTTTCTCACCCGCACCCCACCTCGCACACTTCACCCACCAAACACACACACGCACACACACACACACACACACACACACACACACACACACACACACACACACACACACACACACACACACGCTCTGCCCGTTCAAAGGCGTACAGGTACCATAATAGCGACTACACGGGGGAAAGCTGTCCGCGGCATCATGAGAGCGTGGTCCGGTAAGTCCGATAGAGACAATAATCGGGGAACGCAATAGTGATGTGGGTTTGGGCACAGCACAGTACGCGCTTGCGCTGATTAATCGGATTGATTTCGACAGCGTTTACCATACGCACAATCATATTATATGTATATACGTATATGTATATAGGAATAGTCATATTATAAACTCGCGCTGCAGGGACAACGGCCGGAGGGGTTTTTAATTAAAATTCGCGACCCAATCGTACGTAATATAAAGGTACATCATATTATTATATAATACTACATTATATTATTATGTTACAATATAATAATATCGTGTTGCGACACAATGTGTGAACGGACAGGATTTTTTTTCCGCTCGCATATTCTATTACATATTATATTATGTACCTTAAATATCGTAATACGACATCCCGCCGATACCTGCAGCTATAATATTATAATATAATCAGAAGGTATGCTGCGCCGGTGTCCGCGCGTGTTCGCACTTTTTTTTTTTTGCTCTGCCCGTATATAATACGACTGAGGAGAGAATGAAATAAAAAAAGTATAAGGGAAACGGTCAATAATTCTTTGCAGCGAGCATCATTTATCCCCGAAAACAACACGCATTTTTCAAACGTCCGGGTTTAATGTGCACGCGATACGTTATTTCCAGGAGTAAGTTTACATAAAAGATTGAACTGCATAAAAAATTACACTGAATTAATTCCAAACTATCCAATTAAGTAAAGGCGCGTTACAAATTAGGATTTCGAGAGTGTTGAGAAAAAAATTAATATACAATACTATTATGTAATATATTTTACTGATACGACTGTTTTTTTTTAGGGAATTTATCACGGAAGTTGGCATAATATGACGTTTTTGTTGTTGTATATACCTAAGAAAAATAACGCAAAACATTGTTTAACCCCCCCCCCCCCCCACCCTTAATACTCTATAATCGGTAGGACATAAAACGCCGTGCAATAACAGTGATCCAACAGTTCGAATTGGATCGGATCGTCATTAATAATGTCTAATCACACCATCGACTGACACAGCCAAATTAAATTTTGCCTACCCTCGCACAATTACGCAAGCAATAGACACGCATATATAACATATACCTAAACGACTTATTTATTTAAAATAAAATTTGATACCAAATCTATTTACTAATGTATACAGAATGTAAAATCATGTCGTACTAACCGATATAATAATAATATGTACTATCGTTTGGTGTATATATTACAAGTCATAAAGTTTAAAATGTAATTCGTTTGATAAGTTTTAATTATTTTCAAAATAAAACAATCAGACCGAGAAAAAATTCCAAATCGAAATACACAAAGTATGCGAAGTAAACGTTCTTGTTAATATTAAAAAAGTGTTAACTATTAATTTAACTAATAGCTATGTTTAAACGGTTAAAATCGGCACTGTACTATTGTAAACAATTGATAAACCAAATTATTATTGTGAACATTTTAAAAATTATTTTCAAATGCGTTAAGTTAATGATTTTGTATGTATGTAATATTTTTTTTTAAACCCATAATTTTGTTGACAATATTTTGATATTTTATACTTCTTCTTCGACACAAAATACTCGCCTGGAATAGCCTTCTTAAAAAATATAAACTAAATTAAGTAAAATTATGCAGGCATAATAATAAATAGTGCATAATAAATCTTTGAAGAGCTTTTATGGCACCTGTTATTTAATTTTCCGAATGGTTTAAATTTTTGTACCTACTTAATTTTTATAGATATTAATATAAAGGGACTATAATTTAGAGAATAGTATAAAAAGAAAAGCTATCCTAATGAACAATTTAATTAATTTATTATTTTTTATATCAGATCAATTGACACAATTATTATAATTTATAGTTAACAATAATTAATTGATCACATCAGAATAGCCCATTGTTACCTAATATCTCTAGAACAGCCCCATGTATGTCTTGCGGGTTGAAACTCACAATAAAACAAATTCTTACCGAATGTGATGCATAATTCGAAGCAAGGAATCACAATAAACTATCCAACGACTAATACGATATACTTATAAAAATTACTTTATTAACGCCGATCATATTTTTTTGTATAAACAAAATTGTATACCTACTTAGGATATTTTACGTTTATAATTGTCTGATTCATACTTTTTTTATCCACTTGCATAAAATATTATAATTTTTGGTATTATCTCCCACTGTAGCTTGCATATATTATTATAGGACTGCTGCCATCATCCTATTTCTTCAATAACATAACGGTAATTTTATTCACTCGAAATAGTTTTACATAAAACAACGTTCACCACATTTGCTATAATTTAATTAAAACATTGTAACAACAACCATCATCTACCCGTTTCACCTACTTATGTTTATATGACCTATTGCAGCTGGAAACGGCAATGTTAGTCTGATCGATATGCCGTTTCCATACAGTGAACATCTGTCGTCACCGTCGGCTATTTTTTATCATTACATTTTTGACGAAAATAATAATATTTCGCTTCGGCCTCTTATTGATTTTATCGTTAACGTGAAATGGACACCGTCGTTGCCGTTTAAGACCGAAAAAATTGGTAACGCACGTACGTACGACGTTATGTTTCCAAAGTATTGGAATAAAATTACCGATAATGTAAAATAAAATACGTTCGAGCCTAAGTTTTTCAACCCCTCCGCGAAGTCTTACAAGAACAGAGAAACCTTTTTTTACCACTACTTTTCACTGTTATACGTAAGATTTTGTAAATACCAAAAGGCTTACTCTCCACATTATATGGCGTTCGTTCAAGCAGTAAAAGGTTTTCCGTATATAGGCAGTAGAATATCGTACTAGCTATTTTTCTTGTTTACCGACCCTTTTACGATATTTTATAAAATCCAACTTAGGAATTCAAAAATCTCATTGGATCATTATAAACGTTCATCACACTCGATTTTATATTCAAAGCAAGTTAATCGAATAATATTAATACCCACGTTACTTAAAGATAAATTTAAAAACTAATAAATATTTAAATTAATCATTACTACAACTATACAAAGTTGATAAAAAAATCTGACAATGGAATATAATATACATAATATTATTATAATATTATAGATAGCACGTTCATGCCATGTATTTTGAACTATCGATTTTTTCTTATTCATTAATAAGATAGTTTTATTTGGGATGGTGGTGTGTTGTGTATTGTACATTTAAAAGTTTAGCATTCTAAGTCTTTTGGATTTTCAACTATTCATTTTTGAATAGAAATACATTAAACTAACCCAAATAGAAATTTTTAGGTGTTTGCCGTTTTTCTGACATACCAAAAGAGCTTCAGAAGGTTGCGCACAAATCAAAAAACAGTTTCCCGTTTAAAGTGCTGGTACCTATACTGGAATAAACTATTTTCTATTTTTTGTTACGGAAAGCATTATAAAGAGGTCACTAAATCATCCATAACATCATTCTAAAAGCGATAGGTACAACTCTCGGTCAACTCAGAATCTTAACACAATACATAAATAAATAAATAAATAAATAAATAAATAAAATAAAATAATTTATAAGTTCTTTATTTTTTTATTTTGCTTTAATGCTTGAGATCCGTGATAAACGATACAATCGTATTTTATTCGGAATACTACGGTCTTATTGAAAAGTTAAATCATTCGGATCGCAAACGTTAGAAAAATGAATGCGTAGTACGTACATTTAACTATTCATTGATAAAGTTCTAAAAGCCAGTGGTGTTTATCCACACCATTATCCGGTACCGTACCAAAGTATTATAAGTTTATAAGTTATTTTCGAACGTTAAGTACGATGTTTAAAGTCTATTCGATATTAAATTAAAAAAATAAAGCTGAGATAATGCATGGATATATATTTTTGTGTTATGTTTATGAAAACTAATATGCAACCCTTGTCTTCCAAATTATTATACAGTTTTAATGTACGCAAAAGTATTGGTACTATACAGAAGTTAAAAACTTTAAGATTTTTTGTTTTTTCACAGTGATTTGTTGTAATGGATGTAATCTACTAATCTCATTAATTATTGTAACACACAATATTATTATATTATACTATATTTAGTGACATTGTTTAACCTTTGTGACTTGTGTACACAAAACATCACTTGATGTGATTTAAATAATCATTTTCTAAGTTATAATTCCCACAGATTAACCAGAAACATCATATTACCTACCCACATAAAAAACAAATGTTATATCAAAAACAAAATAAAAAACTTTCCGAATACAAAATATATACTCGTAACTGTGAAGATTAAAACTAGTGATCAATGACCGACGAAAACCACTAAGTAAGCAAATGTACCAACTCGAAGTCATTGATAAACAGACTATGCCAATAATTGAAACCGTATTAAAAATTGTCACGGCCACGAATTAGAACGAACAGACCGAGAGACCATGGCAGATTTACGCTTACAGGAGACGGTAAAAACAAAAACGGGGTATGAGTGCATAAATGTATAATATAATGTCGTTCCAAATAAAATTCGGCGCGTACACGCAATTTATTTAATTTTCGACCACGCTTGGTATACATAAGTATATAATACATATACGTGTCGAGCAGAACAACCGTTTAACTGTCTGGCGATATTATATGTTTTACGAACCACTGAAATAATAAATAATTTTCTTGTAAAAGTTGATTTAGGAATTACCCGGAGGATTATTGGTAAAACTTTGCGGAACCAATTCGGCGCGTACAGCTCGGGCAAAAGCAGCATTTAGGGGTGGTGTAAAATTAAATAAATGCCTCGACTCGGGGATTAATAAATATTTTTCTTTCTACCGGAAAAGTTTCCGTGTGGTTTTTGATAAATTGTTTTTCAAATATTATTTTTATTAATAATAACACGCACGCGCCAAACCACACACAAGTTCTGCAGCCCCGGCTGAGTACGATAAATTGTAATATAGCTTACTTCTATATTATACGTAATTAGGATTATTATACAAACCTAGTGTAAACGTGTTTAATCATGGAACTCATAAACAAACACGTTTACTTGGAATATTAAAGACTTGATAAAAACAGTGTCCGATAATTAATCACGAAGCACTATTTTGACGTAAAGTAAATAGGTTTACCAATAAAATGATTAACGAGCATCGACCGAGTTCAAACCATAAATTTTACTGCACGGTATTCATTTTTAAAACGAACTCTGGTCTTGTGTTTTTTTTTAATTATGGGCTTCAAGTTACTATTTAATTAACTGATAACGAGTAAAGTCGTTATATACATGATCGTAAGACTTAAAATAATAATTATATTGTCGAGATGACATATATAATTCGTCATGATCAGCTAGGGTGCCACCCATAGATAGAACATCTGATAAAACCCGAAAAATGTATTTATTGAGAGGGAAAGAAAATCTGCTTAGGTACCTACTAAGAAACCTACCTATATAATGTACAACTCTCTTAGCAAACTTCAACTTAAAATAAATTCGTGTACTATTATTATTCAATCTTAAAGTGCTCATCAAAAATTAGATCAGAATAAAGATTTTTCAGATTTATTGAATAAATTACAATAATCTCGTTAATTATACTATTATTTGCAGATATTTTAAATGCAAATCTCAAAAGTATAATATTAAACGATAATCGGGAAAAACGACATTCCAAAATCAACAAGAATTTGTGTCAGAGCTTCTACAACTTTATGTAGGTATAGAGTGATATTATTCTCTACGTCGTGATATGTAACTGAATAGAATTTATACTAGGTACGTAACCTTAATAAAATAAACGAGCCGTGTTTCATAAAAATAAACATTTTTAAAAATATAGTATAATTATAATATAGTATGCTTTTAATAGATATTATATAAGGGAATTATAACCTCTTAAATAGGTACATCACTCTTATGAATGCACCCTTGGTCATTAGCCAAAGGACTTTGTTTGGCTAAATGTATTTAATCGTACTTACAACGACAAGGTTCAAACTGAACTTTACGTAGGTCGAACCTCGAGCATATAGTGCATACTATATTATATATTTATATGTATAAACATAATAAAGTGTCTCAACCTTTATGTACACCTTTAATTCAACAAAAAATGTCTTCCTAAAACTAATTTCTGAATAATGTTAAATGTTAATTCGGGACTATAATAAGTAATGACATATCATTCCTCGCAAAACATATTGACCTAAAAATAATACTTAAAATACCACATCCGGTATATTTCAAGTGTATCAAAATTCAAGACCTTAAGTAAGTACGGAAAACTTCATAATATAACTTTTGGAATTTTTTTTTTTTGTTATCAAAGTAAAAATGTCTTTAGGGTAAATGCACAAATCAATGTATAATGGACAAAATAATTTACGAGTAAATATTATTAAGACTACAACAAAATGTAGTGTGACCAGCTTATATGCGACGTCGGCAACGACGTGACCATTCTACATCAGTTGTCCAGTGCTGTGTTTAAAATAAACGCTGGTCAATAATAAGTCGCATTAAGCGTATATATAGTGACTGACAAACGAGCAGTGGATTTATTTGAAGGTGCAGCGATACCTGTGGCCAAATACCGTTTGAACCGCGTCCTGTTGCAGCGGTCAGCCTACCGAGCCGACGCGGTAACCACAAAATAGTACAATAGGTTATATATGTATAATACAATTCCGGTGCAGTTTTTATCGGACCGAAACCTGCGGACACGTTACGCCCCGCAATGAGACCGCAAGGCCGTAAAAGTTTCCACTACCCTTTTCGTGCCCCCACCCACACCCTCAACGCGATCGTCGTATACGGCTTATGCACCCTTCCACCCGAGCCACCTCCGTTCAGAGTTCACGTAATCTCGAAACGACAGAGAACGGAAAAGGGTGGAGTGGTGTTATATAGTAGTAAAGGTATCTTCCCCACCCCACAACCACCCACTAGAGTATAACAATTACCGCAATAAAAACAAAGCCTCCCCCAACCTCTTACCTCCCATTTCACTTCTCCGCCACTACGGCATCACCACTACCCTAACCTAACCCGAACAGCCAGCAACTAGCTACAACTCCTCTCGGCGTCCCTGCTTCCGCCGATACGGTCAAACTTTAGCGCTCTCAATAATTATGAGAATAAATTACGACGACCACTCGTACACATATTAATACAACAACATAATTATATGGTTCATATATCATTATGGTCGCACAACACGTTACCGATTACATAATCGCGATACACTTGTACACAATGATTATTATTTTGACGGTATCCGATCGGTAAATGTAGGACTCTTCTATAACGCTCGATCAACCAGGATTTATTTTTTTTTTCAACAACGACTAAGGCGGTGTTAAGACTCTCGATTTCTAACGTAGGAAATATTATTGTGATAAAACGTGCTACGATTCACTATGATAAATTTGACTTCTATTCGGTTAAACTATATATTATACGTAACTTATTACTTATTTGTTATTGCTGTATATTGTTGTTATTTATCTTTGCACATACCGTTGAACGTTATCCCACATGTTATGCTCAATGTGAAGTTGAGATTTTCAAAGTTGCTAGACACTCTTTACGTATATTATGACACTTCATATAATTTAAACTAGTCCCGTAATGTTTCATACCACCTACTCCCCTTCATAATATTATGTTCTTGAAAGATACAGATTTTTTTTAAACTACCTAGTTTATAAAGGCAACTTTCTTTTTTTTTTGGCATATTAAAACGTATTAATGAAAATATCGCCATGTGTGCGTATAGAATAATCAGATCACAGTACCGAGAGCTTATTTTGATTAGGTAAAGTGACGTTTATTTTAATTTTAGATTATCGTGTACAAACAATATGTTTTTTACAATATTTCGCAATATTTTCAATCGGTTTTCTAAAATCATCAATTTCGTTTTTTCATTACTCTATAATAAAAATTTTAAATATACTTTTATTAGGTATACTTTATAATTTATAACATATATACAGCTGACTGCTTGCCTAGTATAATACATTAATATACATTGTAAAATCAGGCAAAATTAATTGGAATCGTATAGCTATAATATAAATTGCGGTAACAGACGCGCTATCGATGGTATAAATTATTACGGAAGTCAATTAGGTATATCATTGTAGGATTCTCGTGTGAAATATTATTATTTATATTAACGATATAGCTGGTAAGAACAGAAATACCCATGTGTCAATATTTAACGATCCGTGAAAAAAAAAATTGATTCCCCTCCGTGAATCTCATTTTTCAATTTTCTTGTACATTATATTAAAATATTATCGTAGACGTGTGTGTGTGTGCGGTGTGAGTGTATTATTGAGTTCTCTTAATCGGGATTCCCATCTAAAAACACGTGTGCGCCAGTCATCTCCTTCACCCCCCTCCCCCCCCCATCACCAACGCATGCCATATTCATCACCCGCGCCAATCGACTTCCCGATCACATCCATCATCATCATCATCATCATCATATATAATATCATAGGCCGAGTATGACTATATTATCCTCAAAGTGTATGCATTGTTCACGTCCCGTCATCGCGATAGCATCACTGCAATATCATATCGCGGGTTTTTAGTGAAAATAATAATATTTGCTTTAAAACAATCCGCACAACGATATTATAGTGGTTCATAAGTCTCGGCTAGTACCCAAAGCACACACGAGTTAGCTATATAACTTGAATTATTACCCCGAAATATCGTCTGTGTACGTAATAAGACTAATATGATATAATACCTCTAAAGTACATTTTTGAAATGTCGTGGAAACGTTTGGAAAATAACGAATCCCGTAAAATATATTGTGTATAATATTGTCATCTCGCAATTATACAATATGTATTAATATATTACTATTATACATTGTACTACCCACCATTCTAACCCAGTTTTAGTCAAAATATAATATTATGTTATTTTTAAAATACATTTTGGTACGCTGAATATTGTCTGGGAACCAAACAAATATTGAAATATGTAACAGCATGAAAATTTAACGATTTCATTTCTAATGTAAACAACAATTGAAGTATGCTATTACATTTTTTTTTATAAAAATAAGACCTCACAGACTATGGCCGTTGGCTGTATTGAATTAACATACGTTTACACTTTATATTTAACATTTTGTAAATATACAAACTACAATCGGTTAGTTAAATTAGACTTAATAATATATTAATATAAGTCATCTAATAATTTTATAATATTGCATGTCGTTATAATTACCCAACAAAAATTTATTTTGTGAATAAATAATAATCTTATTTAAAAATAAATGTATTATGTCACAGTAAAGTACCTATAAGGCTTAAGTATTAATTAATAGTAAAAATACCAATTATTTACCAAGTATAAAATATAGTTCCATTTCATTAAAATATATGTAAGTCATGCATATTATATAATATAATTATTTTTAAAAATATCAAATGGTATGAACCATATTAAAATATATCAAGATATAATGATGGAAAAATATAATAAAGTCAAGTAAAATGTCTAAGTAATTAAATAAATGTTTTTCATAAAATACATAATAAATAGAAAATATAACTTATATTACCATTATCGACGGTCATCGCTGTATAATATGATAATTATTGTATGGTTTTCATGATTATTTAAATTGTTCAACCCACTATTATAATATCTAATATAACTTGGTACATGAATACACAATAAATCACTTAAAAATTAAAATAATTTGTTTCCATAGGTACTTTTTTTGGTGGAAACGAGAATTACAACCTTTTTCATTTTTGGCGGAAATGGTCAATATAATTTGGGCGGAAATGGGTCATCCTTTTAAACTAACCGGGAACTATTTATTTATCACGTGTGTGGCTACTAATTACAAAGTTTGAGTCGGTAGAAATCGTTTAGGGGACAAACGAAATATCGAATATTACCCACTGTGTAAGGTTTATTACTAAGTACAGGATGAAATTCAACAACAATACCCTGCAATCGAGATAAATTTTTCATTTTTTCAATTAAACATGGGTTCCACTTTTAAAACGAAAATAGTGAATTTAGGAAATTGAACATAGAAAAACACACGAAAAATGTTAGTCGATTTCATTGTTGTCGAAGATACTATGCCATTGGATCCTTCAAGAGTTTTCTTCGTTGTCGGGAAATTAATATAAAACCCAAGTGAACCGTCTTTTAAAATATTGGTGCCATTTTTCTTTGTTTTTTATTATTATTATTAAAAAAATAATAATAATAACAAAATATTTCATGATGAAGTGTTATAATATTCACCGAGTCGGGAACATTATGCAAATTTAATGTAAAAAAATTAATTAATAAACCACCCACTGGTTTTCTTGAAACTGGAAAAATCCTAATAATGAAGTCAACAAAAGCACAGCGATTATTCACCCTAAAAGGAAATTATAATATTTCAAAATGATGAAATGTTGAAATGTATTTAAAACTTTACAGATTTCAATAAAAATAAGGCTTCTTTACAAATCCAGCATAGACTGGTTAAAGTAATCTTAAGTAATCCTACACTATTCCCTAAATGTCAGCATATTTAGTGGTGAGCATGTTTCAACAAAGTATAATATTTTGGGACAAAGAAAAATAACAAAATATGTGGACACGTACTTATGATGTTATTATAGTATAAGCATATAGCTAATTGTATTTCAGGTGTCTATCAGATATAAACAATTTAATGATCTTAAATACATAGCATGTGATTTTGGATCTAATTATTTTATTATTTTTTTTTTACTTAGTGATTATGGGTCACAGCTGTTACTATTTTACCTATATTATAATAGATTAGCTCCATATCATATTATTTTAAATAAAATAAGATTATTGAGATTGTTTAGGAGATACGTTTCATAAACACTTAATATTTTTGCTATGCAAATATTAAGGGGTCTCTGTCCCTCTGTTGATTCGAACAAAAACATGCCTAGCGAGTTCCATCAGTACGTCCAATTGCGTGGAATGGAATCAATTATAAAAACAGATTTAAACCTTCTTTAAAAGTCTTCTTTGTAGTTTGTATCCTTCATCGCCTGTTTTAAATGTAGTGTTAGTTTATAAATCACTTTTTAGAATAATTGTGGAAATAAAAATAATGAAATATTACCTAAATATTGTGATTTTAAATTTATTTTTTAAAATGTGAAAAGTAGCTAACACAGATAACGTTGTTAAATTGTTTAATCATTTTTAATAATGTACAGTAAATCGTAGTGGTAGAACTCGTTAAAGTCTTAGGAGTACACACAATTTAAGCTAAGGGGTTTATATAGGCAATTTCACTGTGGCTAATGGATTTGTTATACTGTTGTGTCAAGAGTGACTAAATAACTATGTAACTTAAATATTACATAATCCACCGTATCGATCTTGTTTACCTAGTTGTCTAATTGATTTCCCCTTAATAAATTCTGAGACTGATGCCACATAAATGGGTTTTTTTTATTACAAAACATATTATTAATCGAAAATGTAGCTATTTATGAATCTATACGTAGGTATAATACTTAATAGAAAATGCGTATATGTTTCTGTTTAATTTTTAATTGAAAACCGAAGGTACATTAGCAGAGAGAGCTTTACTTAGCACAGTTAAAGCTCGATATCTAGTATAACTGTTAAACTGTATATTGTATAAGTGTATGAAAACTTCGTACCGATCGTCCTCATTGCAACGCTACAAAATAGTATTAAATGCTAGTAATTGTACAATAAATATAACCAGTCCATAAAAAATATAAAAATTATTTTGTCATTAAATTTATTATTTTCACATTACGTAAGTATAAATAATTTATTATCTCTTTATTTTTTTAAATTAACTTAAAATTTACAGTTATGATAATATACAAGAAAACTAACTGCGGTCATTCATCAACGCTTCTGCAGTACGGTATCTGCAGAGTACCTAATCGAACCATCCCGTGTACACATACAATTTATGAGACAATACAAACGAAAACACACATTGTCGTATACATTTCAGCACCAAATTTTTAATTTAAAACAAAAACAACGCACACTTTCATCTCGCCGGAGTTCCATTACCGGTATATTATGTACATTTTTTCCTTCAACTGTTTTTTTTTTTTATTATTATTTATTTTCTTATTCCCATTTTAATAGCGTTTATTCAAATGAGCAGATAATACCGACCGCAGACGATATACAAACACATTTTAATCAAAAGATCACGCGCGCCCCAGTCTTGTTCGCGCACCCGCCGGAGTTTATATTTTCACTAGGTATATATATACTTTATATATATATCACAAAACGACGTTTAAAATAATGCTAATCATATTCTCGCATTTACATTTCTTTTGTTTTGTTATTTTTAACGTTTGTTTGGTTCGGCCGTCTCTCACCTAATTTATTCTCCGTATAGCCAGGGATCGCGAGATGATTTATTAAGTTTTTCCAGTCAAAAATAATCGAAAAACAATACACACGAGGGGCAAGTGGTGGTGGTGATAGTCGTCTTCACCACCGTACTACAGCTAAACGTATACATAATTATATTGTACAGATAAACAACTAAATACTATTATTGTTATACATATAAACACAAACGCTAGCCTTTTAGTTAAAAAAAACAATTAGTGCCAGTAATCGACGATGAGGAACATCAAACGTTAATAAACAAGTAGCACAGAGGCAAACGCGATGTTTGTAAATATTGCATACAAATAGGTACGAAATCGAGTACTTTCCAATAATATAGTAGTTGGTCAACAGCATTTTGTTATTATGTCTGGCCGTTTGAACATCATAGGACACGATCGGCTCGTACGATATTATAATAAAACGATTCTCGTTTTAATTTTTTTTTTCAATAATTTACTTAAGCCTTGAAAATGAGATGATTTCGTATATTTACACGTCATTATCGCTGCAGCGCTTGTCCGTTTGTCGAGCGTTTCGCGTACGGTTTTTAAATACAATAAAAAATACAATACCTAACACAGAATTATTATTCAAACTTTAACTGTGTTTCATTGGAAATGTTTTCAAATGTTAATTTTGCACATGCTATACTGCAACAGCTTATAGTTTAACGATTCACTCACGTCCGCGACGTTCTTCGCTTGTATTATATTATTATTATACTATTATTATTATGAAATGGCGGAGATGACAAAACGTTTGCAACAGCATCGGGCGAGCACATTCGTGTGACAACGATCATCAAAACTTTGTTGTTTAATAATGTTTTTTTCACCCCGCGGTAGACAAGACGATAAATTATTATGAAAGCGTGCTCGAAAAACTTTTTTTTTTAATAATAAATTTGCGACAAAGTAATATTTATTATCCACACAAAACGGGCTTTTGCGCTTATTTGAAAAATTCTTTTCACCAGAACAAGGATACTTTTATTATTATTATTTTTCATCCATTATATTATCTTAAGTCCTTAACTAGCCCGTCTCCTTCCGACGGTCCATACACCAGAGATCAACTGCGATTTTGTGTAATTTTTCGATTAGGTATAATAATATGTCGTAAAATTACCACCATCACTTTACCTGCAGAACATTTACTGCGTTACTAGCCTACTTCTATAATCCTTTCAAAATCGTTCCAAAGTCCACACAGACCACCCCTACCCCTTTCTCAGTCATTAGACCGCATTAGTTGCAAGGATGCACTTACACCCGATAGAACAATGACGTTAATATGGGTGGTGATATTAGTGATGTATAGGGTAGTGACGTTATTGCATTAAATGACTCACTAAATTGATTGCATTATTGCATACAAATTTATTAAAAACTGCACTTATAAATTTAAAAATTGCAACAAAAGAATTTAATTATAATCAATAAAATAAAATATATCAATAAATAATAATAATACAAATTAATTATTGCATTGCTCAATAAATGATTTTTTTAAATTTTCAAAATCGAATGATCGTCTGTTATCGCACAACAAATTTTTGTATTGGGAGAAACTTCTTTCTACGTCAGTAGTTGTTACTTTTAAAAAACCTATTAAGTTAAATAATCTTAAATGTAAACGAAAATTATGAAAAATATTTAAAATTACAGTAAAATTAAAAAAATCACCAAAATTGCATTTATTGCAATATAATTTTTTTTTTTTTAAATTAAGAGTTTAAAGAAACATATTTTAAGCTCTCTCAGCAATAAATACAAGCATTTACAAAAAACATGCAATTGCAACAACTTCACTACCCTAGTGATGTACACCACCTCCGGATTCTTTTTGTTTAATCTGTTAACTACCGTTCTTAGCTCATTATATTATTATGTTTTTATAATATTGGTATGCAAATTAATTGAGGACGTGTCCTGTAAGTATACTTTGGATTGAGAGTTTATTATAATATGATATGTATAGATACATTGAGTTTTATGATAAAGATTTTAGTACCTCGATTCTTCTGTTTGAGACTATCAGAACTCTGATAATATTTATAGTGTGATGCGTATATAAGATAATATAAATGTTTTTATATCTACACCTCGTGCAACAAACATGAAGTACCAATAATACATATACTACCCACCCCAGCCCCCACCCCACACCCACAAATGGTCCTTTTAACGCCACTGCAAAATAATATAGAATAATTATCAGTGTATGCTGTATGTACTTATTAATATTGTTTATATATTATATATATTTTTTATTAGTACAATTTTATACAACGCGTTTATAGGCACATAATATAACCATATAATAGATTACAAGTACACGGGGATTAGTGGTTAGGTAGCGATTAATATTTAATTATAAGTATACTGAATACTTCACGAAGCATCAGATGATAAATCACTAATTTCGCACAACTAAATTGCAAGTTATGTAATACCGAAGTATCGGACATGAATAATGAATGCAATTACTCCGTATGTTAAACATCATATACCGACTGGAAAATAGCTTTAATATTGTATGAACAATTATTGTGTAATAATACATAATGTATAATGTTTGATAGTAATATTGTTGGAATAATAAAAAAACAGAGCAAACATAAAATAATAATATATTATAATATGCGCGACTCGACGGTAAATAAAACGTCACTAAAAATAATCTAAAATTATTGCTTTGTCGTTGTTTTTGTGCAAATTATACCAGTATTGTTGTCTTCTAAAATTATTATTTTGAAACAATGTTGTAAATAAACATCAGATATGACTATGATATTATTGTTCTATTATTTTGTATTAACAATTATGATATGAATTATAAAAACGTTAAAATGGTATATTTTAATACTGTTAGTTGTTTTTTAACAACGTCAGACCGTGGAATGATGTAATTAATTTTTTCTTTGTTTTTCCGACGTGACAAAATTGAAAATATTGCAACAAACTCAAATTTCAAGTGAAAACAAAATATAGGTATAGTGACTATTTAAATAATAAATAAATTTAAAAAAAATACATTTGTCAGTACCCTAACGCAAGTACTCGTTTAACGATATTAGTACATTTAACAATATAATATTTTGTTTGGACTTCGGTAAATTGAATATTTCATGGGTTTACATTTTCGATGAGAAAACTTTATGGACCTTTGAACCTTAATACAAAATAAAACCGTACCAATCGCATTTGAATTCAGTCACTGTACTAAGCAAAAATATTTAAGTCGACAATATACGAAAGCAGTGCAAACTACGCTGCAGGCATGCAATATAATTATATGTTCACACACCCATGCCAACAGACTAATTTCTAAAAGGGCCCCAAAAGTCTTACGAGTCGACTGAAACTCACGACTCGCCCCCGCTGTGCAGCTCCTCTGAAAGAGTCGAAAACAGAGTCTGTTCATCGACCACCGTTGCAAATGACGTACCTGCAGGGTACCTCGTGTGTTAATTTATTGCCAATCGAGTGAGCTTTTGAAATCTCGCCAGACTAAAATGCAATGCTGTTTAAGTAATATTGTTCTGACATTTCACGAGCGCCCAATTGATATACCATGGAATATGAATGTGGGTACCGACACACATAACGTTTTGCCATTGCGATTATATTATTATTATTATTATTGTTATTATTAATATTAAACCGTTATGTCGTCGTAGTGTGGGCGATGTTAGCGGGGTGAGTTCGCGCGAGCACGGTCGGACCGATCGGGCACGAAGTCTTTAACGGCAAATCCTGCCGTTACCGGTTGACTCACATCAATCTCCGCATCGGTGCAATAATTTATTGAAATTATAACGTTTGGTATGCGGCCGTCAAAGGCACGCTCACACTTTGCCCGCCACTTTGCCCCGGACGTCCTCTTAACAGGATGGTTTCACCCTCTCATCGCTGTACTAAACGATAATGGAGGCGGAGGCGCTTTTGTACGCACCACGAGGCGTTTTAACAAAAGGAGAACCTCGACGTTGATTATTATTTTACTCCGCCACTGAACAGGTATATCAATCACCATCAGATGCAAATTACTCGTGTCGGGCGCCCCGATAACCGAAGGCATCTATCAAAAACAGCTGAGAAAGGATGCGAAGCCCTATGCTAGGCCGATTGCGACGATGAGAGGTCGCGGGCGCGGGTTATGTGAGCGAGTGTGTGTGTAGATTTACGGAGGTCTTGATGGGGGGGGGGGAAGGGTATGCTATTGTTATTGTTGTTTTTCGGTCGCGGCCGCAACCACCATTTGTTCGGTGACGGACCTGCGGATCGGGTCTTTATACTTAAAATGCGTTTTGGAGAAAACTTCTCGCTCATAGCACCACACAGATTACCATTATTATCATCCGGATATCTCGTCAATTTCCGCATCACAAAGAAAATCAGCCTTTCTTCCACTTCCGCTGAATCCTCCACGCCCTTCATCACCACCGGTGCCACACTCCATCCATAATTTTTTCAACCATCTCGAGTGTGGTTTCTTCTTTTATTCTTATTACTATTGTTATTATTATTTATTCATTATATTTTTTATTTATTGTCAGTTATGACTCGCAGCATGGTCGATTTATTTTGAACATTACAAAAAACTCCAGTTAACACACTTCCTTAAAAAGAACGGGAAACCATCCGAACAATTTACGCCATTCAAGGCGTCCGTAGAATATTTTATTTTTTTGAAAATTTTTGTCTCCAGGGAATGGATCGAGCACACTTCGGGGGCTCCAAATAATTTAAATTATAATTTGAATTTAGTTTAAATACACAAATAAATCCTGGTTAAACAGTAACCTTCCCGCTGGTTTAAAATCGTTGGATTGATTAGTCGGTAATAATAGTGTTTTCAGAACCTGTATAGTATTATGTTGGGCTAATAAATAAAAAAATCGTGAAAATTAATTATATATATTTTTAACAAAACATAGCACCGATTGATTATTTTAAAAATGTAATCATTTTCGTTGGAAATAATATTTTGCAATTCAGATCGCTATGAAAAAAAAACAGCAACAAACGACCAAACGTTAACATAAAAAATATGTACATGGGGGAGATTCTATCATACGAATCTCGTTTCAAAGGTTAAACATAAATTATGAAGTCAAAATGCAAAACAATATTGTTTTAGATTTTATTTTTTATCAAATAATTTTATCAGAGTAGTAACATCAACTAAATGTTTTTGTTTTAACGTAAATGCAAAACAAAATCCCTTACGAGTTTACTATTTGAACTGTAAATTACTATGGGAATTGTAAAATAAATGTTTTACCTGTTTTGCCAAATGGAGCCCAGTCGAATAACTAACGTCATTTTCAAAGGATAAAATATTTAATAAATTTACTTAGTGAATTCTCGAGGGGTTGAAACAGGTAATTCGCTAGTCACGAGTGCTGTTTTTAAATAGAGTTTATGCCAGAGAGTCAGAGAGAGCCAATTTCGTGGCTGCGAAAGGCTAAAAAAATCCTTCATTTCCGGTGTGTGAAAGGAGGGAAATCAACGTTTACTTGTTTATTAGATTTCCATTAGTCGCTACAGAAATCCGATCAGGACAAATATACTGAATGTATTTCAGAAATGACGTTTCAACGATATCGATGCAGTTTTTTTTTTTTGTTTTAATTGATTTATGTTCAAATTATGCCATTTACACTTAGAGAAATTTATGAATCGATGAATACTCTTAAAAACTCAAATATCGACGTTGCATACGATATATTATTATTAATTATCACTAATATCTGTTTATTGAAAACTAACGTTTATCTTGTTATGACTATACCAATTAATATAACAATAATTGTTCCTTACGGTTCAAATTGATTAGTTTTCTTATTGTTCCTATTTAAAGTATTGTTTAAAACTACAATGCAAACTTATGACGTCATCCAAGTTATTAGATACGGGCAAAAGTTTCCATAACGAGATTTAATCCTTATTCACCCTCTCTTTTGGTCCCCTTCCTAACCAAAAAAACGCATTGTTTGTGTTTCAATCCGCCTGAAGCCTTAAACTCTATTAAGAATCCTTTGCATATTAATACAACTGTATAGGTAGAAGGGGACTGTACGAAAAATAAAAATGAAGTAACCCAAAAATATTTTTTTGTTAGAAACAAATTATTATCTTGATATTTTTCAGTTTTACCAACTTATTGTACGCCTTGTACACTAAGTTAGTGAATCACGAATTGATTGTCATCAACTAAAACTCTATACAAGATCAATATCACCCTATTGTTACATCGTTAAGTTTACGTAATGATAATTATCATTTATGGCCTTCTAACAGTGAAGAAATTTATCTTCTCCCCGGCTATAGCTTTTTCTATTATTATTTTTTTCATTTTTATTATTATTTTTAGTAACCAATCTAATACGATACAAAGGGTTGGGTAAAACGCCTCCCTCCCAGTTTTCCCACTGACCCACCGACTTTGGCTCTCGGTATCATAATGGGAAATGCTTGTATGACCTTTGCGAGCTATATTATACTTGGTTTTACTTTTAGATCGCGTCCCCGAGTGCATACACCTGTCAGGACGTGGACCGTTGTAGTTTTACCGATATACATACACACTGACCAGTGCAGATCTATTGTAATACATTTTAATTGTATAGAAAATAGATTGTGTAATCTGTATCCATTGTATGGAACAACATAAAATCACATGTGTAAGAGGATATAACGAGGTTCGAATAGGTTAATTATATTTAACGAAGATTCTGCATTATTTTCGACGGCTTATTGCGGATATAATGTTTTGTTTCCATGTCTGATAGTAAAGCAAATTATAGTTGATGTTATATCGATTATTAAAGATTTTATTTTAAGAAGTATTTTCAATTCGATGAACAACAACAATTATAGTAATATTATGTTTCAGTGATGAAAAATGGGCAGGAACCATTTGGACCAATTATGAAGGTTACATTATTTTTGAGAACTCGTTTGTACCAAAAAATATTATGTGATATTTTCCTCGTTAAAACTGAACTCGTGCATCTATTTTGTGCTCCGGAATAAAGCAACCAAGACCTAGACAGTATAAGAGTATTGTCTAGTGTGTAGCTCTAATAGTATAAAAAAACTTTTATTGAGTTGTACCAATCGAGTTATGCGTATTAGTTTTTTTATATAACAGTATTAGATGGTGAGTTAGATTAGTAGTTATAAAATAATTTCACGTTTGTGTTTTACAACACTAAACACTGCGTAACAGTCCATTTTATATCTAGGATTAACCATATACTTTAAAACATAATACCTAAGTAATGACAAACGAATAATTAAATATTAAACTGTGATTGCAGTTCTGAAATGAACTACAAAATTTAAAAAATATGTAGTCCATTAAAATATTTTCCGCAGTAAAATAAATAATATTTTAATTACAACGACTGATCTTTGAAAAATTGCAATCCCTTTTCCTACATTTTAAAAACTCAGATTTAACTTGGTATTCAATATTATTTACG
This sequence comes from Nasonovia ribisnigri, assembly GCA_027563435.1. Taxonomy (NCBI): domain Eukaryota; kingdom Metazoa; phylum Arthropoda; class Insecta; order Hemiptera; family Aphididae; genus Nasonovia; species Nasonovia ribisnigri. The sequence goes on along the minus strand of JANEHU010000147.1, from coordinate 554,794 downwards.
GATATTATACAATAATATGCCGTATATGCCTACGTTCATCTCTAAGTTAGGTACTCTTGACTATACTATTAGAATGTTCAGTCATGCACAGAGCATTATTGATCGTCGAATTGTGTAGATATAACAATTGAGTACCAAATATGAGTTAGTTGACGCCAATATTATATTATTAGACTTTGAATTGTGTTTTATTTTTTTTCAATATTTGAGTACCTACAAAATAGTCGTTTTGGAGCCGTACACTATTGTGTACTGTTATAATGTTATGATGTTACTGTTGTCATTAATCCTACATGGTACAGTGAATTTATTATTTAATTAGTTTCTTTATGATTATTTAGTTTTACATTGACTTTAGATCTAAGCTCATGTACTGACAAAGTACAATTGAGTAAATATTAAAATGTGTGTCACTATAAAATAATATGGCATTAACTACTTTGTAGTGCATAATTCACGGTAAATACTATTTCTGAATTACCGTTTATATAAGCTACAAAAATAATGCTTTTATAATATGGCACTTTTAGTTTTTTTATTTTAAGTGTTTGGCATCATTTTTTAATCATCTAATATAATTAGTTGTATTAAACCTGTTATACCTATTTCATTGCACATTTATCTACCCAAAGAGGAAACTTTAAGCTCGATTTTACACCAATACATGTTACGTTCGTATAATAATGCTGTACATATTTACTTCCAATCACTATTTAAGATATATCGTAACTAACCATCATCTATGATAAAAAGCTTTCAAATTGTTTTACGTAGTTGTATTTTTTACACTGTTAAAAAAACTATATTATTTCCAATACGTCAACATCCATAACTAATTTCATAGTTACTATTTCATACCTAATTATATATAACGAATGTTTATTTATTTATTTATTTATTTAAATGTTTACGGTTCATTGATAACTATGCTATTATTGTTACCGTTTAGAGTGCAACATATTATTTTTTGTTTTTAGTTTCCTTATTTTAGTAACCTTATCAGAAGCCGGTAGCTAACTACTGATATTAATATGATTGATAATATGATTCAAGATAATCATGGTTTCAATTACGATGGTAAGTACTGTAAGTACACTATACAATCGGAAAAGTTATAAATATATTTTAACACAAACTATACACCGAACCCACTTATGTACGTAAGTGGTGTGTTTGTTAATTCATTACAAATGTGGACTATAATATAATAATATTATAACATTCAAAATGTGCCTACACTAAAGTGATATGATTGTTTTCCTTTTCGTGTATCATAATGTTCGAGATATTATTATTTTTATCCTATGAATCGAGGTTAGGTTAAACAAATTATTCTATACTATTTCCTAACATTAAACATACGCTTCCTCAAAATGTATCAGAAATACCAGAGACACGCATTGGTAAAAAATATTGAAATATCATATTTACGATTACGAAGACGATGCTGCAATATAATAGTGATGAGTAAGTATTATTTTCCGCACATTGAATTTTCCAAGAGTAATAATAATTGCAATCAGTGGCAACGATATTATTACATCATAATGCATTGTGTTGGGTGAACACATACGGTGGCGGGCTAGGAACAGTATAATATTTATATACGTATAATGGCGGCGCACGTGGAGTATACGGTTACACGCTCGTATGCGCAGCGATGCTAACCTTTTCAATTATTTAAAACCCTCAGTTCTCTGCGTACATACACACGCATACACTTGCACACACACCTGCCCCTCACGACCATATAATATCGCCCCCTCGCCAATAGAAATACGGTCCAGTGAAGTGAACCAGCGCGTACAGCATTTTTTTTTTTCCCCGAGTCTAAAATATGCCACCCGATGACGTTTACATCGCACACACACGCACACACTTTGGTCGAGGGGATCAGTAAACAAGTTCCCCGGGGCTATAATAAACGCTGGTATAGTATGTGTTCACCTGATAATGAAAAATATACACGACCCGAGGCGGCCACCGTGGTAGCGTAAAATAAATAAAACGGAGCGTTAAGATAAAAAAAAAAAAAAAAAAAAAATGCATGTAATATATTATCATCTCAGAAAGGGTTAAAAATTAAAATTGAAAACCTGGTGGTGAAGTGCCGAGGAAGACGTTCGGCGGAGGGCTGTACAAGCCTCCGGGATGTGACTAATCTCGCGACCGAGTCTACGTCTATACATAATTTAGAATAATTTACCCCTGCAGACATGATTTTGCACTAGACTCTCCGCCGCCGACCTACCGGATGTGTTTTGAGTGGCAATCTTTTATCGTCAATGTACACCGAAATGCCCTAACCGCAAAAACATTACTACAGACTTTCTCGCCCTCTCCCACAACCCCCGTCGTGCGAGAATACACATTTCCTTAAATGCGTAGGGCGAGAGATCGTGATTTGTGACTTATGTAATGTGTTCTTTCCCACAACCGAATACCGGAGGGTCAGCAGTGTATGCACACAAGCGTGTGTGCATGAGGGTGTGATATATGCACTATTGTGGAAACGTGCTTTCGAACAGAATATTTTGCAAAATAAACGGCAAATAGTGTTAAATGGTTGTCTTTAAATACAAATTATCCATTAACCTTACAACATTTTTTTCGAATATTTCGTACAGATTACGCGTTTTTATCTAAGATTTAGAATGCATGTAAAAATGTATTATAATAAAATAATCAGTTTTCAGTATTTCATATAAATTTGATAACAACTATAGAGCTAGAATACAATTAGACTACACATTTGTTTAAACTTTAAAGGAATATTTTAAATTTTAAGTAATGTATAATTATTGACATTGTAATAAGAATATCATTAATAAAAATATTAATTCAGTACAGTATCATAATGATTGCTATATTTCAATGATTGACAGTTTTATAAATTGTATTTTTTATTTAATATGTTTGGATCTAAAAATAGAGCTCGTTTCTAAAAATCAATATAACTTGAAACAGCTTTTACCTCTATGAGTTCGAAAATTGAAGGAGAAAGAATGAACTTTACTGCCAAAGAAAAAGTTGAAACGATAAAAGAAAATTATGTTTTGGTTAAAGATTCCTTTATCCTTACAAGAAATGAAAAAGGGCGCCAGAAATATGACTGTCAACAACTCCGGTGTCAGAATTCTATTTTCGCTTATTTATTTATTAGTATTACAGGATCGATCTCTAAGAGACTGATAATAGGTGAAAACTGACTGAAACAATATTAACCATCATATCAAGTGGATGATATATAATATACGTGTAGCAAGGTATTATAACTATAATCTATATTATATTAAGAGGGTCGTTTGTAATAAGCTAATTGATTAAAGAATCTCTAGACACAACCTCGGAAATTCTGGTTTCTATAAATAAATAATTTTCCTATTTAAAGTTTTGAAGACGTTTTACTACTATATCATGAACTTGTTAAAAATAAATTTATGTCACCTTGTCTAAATTCAATAAGATTTAATTGGATTAAATAAAAATTACAATAATAATATAACGGATGAGTGTATGACACATTATTATAATAACACTTGTATTATAGTATAATATTTATTGATTTAAATAAAAATAATACGTTTATTAAATTAGCAAAATGTGAATTTTTAATTGAAATTTGATACCCAAAAATACGACAGTCAATTATATTCGATTAAAAAAAAAAAAATAAATAAATAAGAATCGAAGTATATCAAATAATTATTTTTTCACCGATATACTGCACACTGCCGATTATAATATGAACGTGGGAATCAGTGCAGCAAACCCTATCCTTTGATAAGAAAATAAATGAACTTCCCATTGTGTTACGCGCGTGAAACCAATGACTGGCGATTTTAACCCTCTCGCATAATACCACAATGAACGCCCGGAGTATCGTATTTTGGGTCGTAAAATCTAGTCTTTTTTTATGTGCCGTGTCTACTTAATTTTTTCTCCCCTCTAATTTCGCGTAATCCGATGAGTTCGTTGTATTCAGTGACACATATTATATACCTATACATATTTATATAAAATATAGACTTTTTTAAGGGTGAAACTCTTGGCGGGAGAATTTGAAGACGACTCATTGTTCGTCATTTTTAATCTTTTCGGGTCAGGACTTATTTTTTCCAACATTAATGTAAAAGAAAGAAGTAAAATGTATAACATTTCCATTATAGTACAAAAGCGAGAGCGATGACATCGAGGGATCAAAATAACTTTCAAACGCTTCAAATTAAGTAGAAAATATTTAAATTTAATATTGATGTAGTTGCAGGTGCTCGAAAAATATTAGTTACATTTAATACTGAAACTGTATTTAATATAAACCATTATTTTTAGTAGTTCACTGTAACCATTTATAATTACATGTAACCGAATGTAATATTATAGCTGATATTATGTTATCTTATATTTTGAAAGAGGTACCTATTTAAATCGTAATACATTTTTCTCGTTTAATTTATATTTAAAAATAGTATGTAAATTAAAATTTGCAAAGGCTTGGCCAATAGGATAAAGAGTTATAATCGATTAAATAAATATTTCGTTAGAATTGGAACGCTTTAAATAACAGTCACGTATAAATATATCAATTGTTTCCATTAAAATAGAGAGAAATATATTAAAGTATAATATGATCTGTTTGTAATCAAAACATGCGCTCCCTCTCATAGTTTCATTCGTACTTTTTTTATATTTATTTATTTGGTTTTTTGTTGGGTTTTTTAAGTCCAATATGCATTTCATTGAATCGTTTTTTTATCTTGAAATTTTGAAATTTTGAACCCAGTTTTAAATAAACAACTTGAAAACTCGCCAGCATACGAAGTTTCTGATACATTAAATTTTATTTTACTCAAACATCAATTTAGCTTTAAATTAGCATTCCTTTTTTTATTGTCATTCAATATCAAGATGAGTACGTATTTCATATAAAAAAATATTTTTTTTAGTTTTTTTATATAGGGTTATGTACTGTAAAGTTGTACTTATATTATTCCTTCTACTTCAAATAGTTAAATAAATACTGTATTGCCGAAATTACAAATAACTGTTTCATTTAGCAGTATTCGTAGTACTATAATATTGAATTATCAATATCATAATGTATTTACAAATATAAGATTCTATTTATAGTGTATACAACATTATTATGTGCATCGATCAAAATATATAAGCAACAACTATTGAACAGACTACTGTTGTCATTTTTATACGTGACGTTTAGTAAATTCATATTTTATAAAGTAGAAGTATTAATCATAAAAACTGTAAAAATTATAGAAAATATATTCTTCAAAACATTATGTTTGTAATATTTGCATGGAAATATGAATTGAGGGTGAAAAAATATAATATGCTATGCTATACACCAGAGAGTCATCCCGATCCTCCGTTTAAACCTGATATTAATTTTGCCTGGAGTACTGAAATGATAAAGTTGGGAAGAAACTTTACATGAAGTTTATGCTAAGAGTAGTGAAAACCTTCCATATCAGACTAATTCGAAACGACTGTATCAACTAAATATTCGTTTCTTAGGCCATAAATATGTGTATGTGTATAGTGTATATTGTATAATATGAGCACAAAAATATGAATTTACCCGATTACTCAAAAATATTTAAATATTTAAACAACTAATTTTTAAACTTCTTAATTTGTTTAAATTTGTATTGTTTTTAACTAACACAAGAATTTAAGACACAATTTAAAGACAACATCTATATTATACATATATATTTTTGTAAACATATATTTATTAATACTAAATTTATTTATTTTCCTCTAGGTACCTATGTCATAATATGTGATTTAGATAATTTCATGATGAAGATATATAACCTATCATTGATAACCTATCTTTGAAAAAAAAGACATTCTGCACTTTTTATTTTTTTTTTGTAAATTATTAGAGATCAAAAATTTAATTAATGAGATGGAAGTCAAAATATAGTTTAAATTAAAGTACTGAAAAAAAACATTAACGATATTGAGATGGAAAATTCATAAGAATTTTGAGTTACAGGTAGGAAGTTTAATTTATCCTAGTAAGGTTGTTAACTTCAAGTAGTAGTTCATTGTAATTTGATCACTATTATAGTGGCTGCACATCAATGGTTGATACAATAATAGCCATCGAATTTAGAATTCCACTGGAGAAAAGCATTGTTCCATATACAACAAATGAAGATTTACTGAACAAAAGGACCATTATATCTTAATCCATAACTATTATATAGACTGTGATATGATGATACTGATTATACGTAAGAGGGGATGATATTGAGGAAACTATACCATGCTCCGGAAATGATGGCCAGTCGAATACCGGCATTCTCTCCGGAACCAGGTTTCCGGTCCGGAAGACACCTTCCTTGAATTTGTGAATCATGCCAACCACCTACGCACTTAGTATTTCAACGAAAATCTGGTTAACCCCCAAAAAGTAATTTTAATTACTTATTTATATTGTATACATATCATACATAGGTATGAAGTTATTAATAGGGAAATATAAAAAATGTAATAATAACATTTTTCATTAACTAAAAACTAGGAATGAGATTATAAGCATTTTTAATCAATGATAAACAATTATTTAAATACTCTTTCTCTTTTAATATAAACAAAACGCAAATTGACTTGAACATTAATTTTATTGTTCGTAATAACTAATGAGTATCTAGAATTTATATTACTATAGTTATATGGTAATTATTTTTTTTTTCCTAATGACCAAAATAAGTATTTAAAATTTCGAATACAAATCGCGGGCTACGGCCAAAATAATATTATACTCTATACACATTACATATTTACAAATACGGAATAATTATAAGAAATTATATTATTTATTATTATGATGTGAACAAGACGTCATTTAAAATCCTGTTGTATACAAAACTTACTTCGAATGCAACATTGAAAAAAAAAGAAATCGAATATGGATCCGACAAGATAATAATAATGTCTCATTAATATTATGTGCTGTTGGTAAATCCAAATGAAAATATTATATTCCGTAAAACGTTACACTGATTGAAAGAGATAAAGTGAGCAGGCGGGGGGGGGGGAGGTGAGAAAGAGAGACTGATAATTAATACAGGGGGAAAATATATGAAGTGAGATATTATATATTACATAAATCCTGAATCCACGATTTACGATCGAGTGGGCATGAGCTATATTGCGATGACGATCCCCGACGTGAACGGGGATGACGGTTGTCATCGCGGCGTTGGAGCGAAAAACTTTGTCGCCGTCGTGTCGGGTAAATGCCGTGGGATCGGGACAGGGTTGGATGTGCAGGGGTATCATGACACTGTGTTCGGTGTCGCGAAGAGAAGCAATGCCGTTGACGTGGCGTTTAGAATTCGCTCAGGTATAACCCCCTTCGGTCGGTAAGCACGTTTCCCCGGGCGCCGTCGCGCGTAGTCACCTGGTTATAGTCACAGGCTATAATAGTCCGGACGTTTTAAGTTATTATGTACCTATATTGGTTGCTAATAATTATTGTTATGTTAAATAGATATTTTATGAATATGTGAAATTTTTTCACGATGCGACGGTCATGACTCACCCGATTACAATATTTTAATAATATTTATTATTTGATAGATGTTATTATTATATTTTTAATATTTAAACTAAATTTAAAATGCGTTCTCCGATAATTACCACCTCAGCAAACACCACGTTGTCAGTCGTCACACCAGCACAGTACATTACACTAATTTCTACCCAAACCCGCGACTTGAAACAACGTTTTGGAAATGTCAGCACTTTTAAAGGGGCAATATTGTGGGCACCCCGACCCGACCATAATATACCGGGTGATTCATTTAACATAGGACACTCATCATTCAAAAAAATTAATGTTTATGAAAATATTTTTTTTATGGTTTTAAGTCGTTATAAAACAACGTTTTTATTGAAAAACTATATTTTTAAATATTTTTTATCCTTATAATTTTTAAGTTTTTTTTCTTTTGAATTACAACCTACAGTTTGAATTTTATCTTAAAAGGCAGAATATTTTTTTGATTATTCGATACATAAAAATCAAATTTAGGATGCATAGATTATGAGTTATAAGTATTTAAAGGTTTAATGAGCGAAGTAGTGGACTTACATTTTTCTGCGTAACCGTGTACCACTTCACTCCGCTCATATAAACTTTAAATTATTCTTATAACTCATAAGTTATTCGTCCTAAATGAACAAATTCGATATTATTTCGATTTGTATACGTAGAAATACTTAGAAAAGTATTCTGCTTTGGAATACGACATTACAACTATATGTTACCGTTCAAAAAAGTAAAAACATTGAAAATATATAAATATATATATACGTTTCTTAAAAATGTTGTTTTCAACGATTATAAAACCAATGTAAATATTTTTTTCAAAAACATTTATACTTTTTGAAATATTGAGTGTTCAATAGGTTTAATATAACCACCCAGTATATATATATATATATATATATATAATTGTATACAATTCGTTTTCTACACTCTACCTACCTATTGTATACACTAGTGTACATTATGCCACGCTGCAGCTGAGTTGACGAATTCCACCGACACAGATTGTCATCTACCGCGGTTCCGTTAAACGATGGTATAATAATTAACGCTCCCCGCTGCCGACCACCGCCGCCGTCGGGAAATCGAAAGGAAAAACGCTCTCTGTCGCCACCCCGAAACGCCACACTGAGTAGGTGTTGATGGGGCAGGCGGGATGTGCGTTATGGTGGTATCGGCCAACTGTTATTTCGTATTACGGTTTATCAATCCTAACAATGGCATTATCGCCAATCGTATATTGATATTGTATTTTCATATGAAATAATGTGCTAACCGAAACACTTTTGTATTTGTTTTAAATTAATTTACATTCATTATTCGAAACATTGCGATGGGATTCAACATATTGTCTTCTACCTATCAATTATAAATAATTACTAATTAGCTTACAAACGAGTTTGATGTTTTCATATAATATTATTAAGTACCGTCGTACATCGACGGTTAATGGAAATATTTTATTTTATATAATATTATGTAATACAATATGCATACATTTTTTTAAATTACTAAAAATATAACATGTATAACCTACTAATCGATTAGTTATCAATTTTGTAACTTTAAGATTATAATTCCTCGTTTATCAAATATAATTCATCGTAAACTTGAATATCTACCCGTATATTATTATAGTCAAGTTGTATATAATTTTTAACTATTAATCAGCTTACGAACGTCTTTAGCGTGGTGTATAGTATGCTGACTACTTACAATACAGACAGTTAAATCCCAAATTATATTATTTTCCAAGTATTTGATACCTTTTTCGTCCAGTGAGCTGTACAGAGCTTATATGAAGAGTTTTTATAAGGACTAAAGGTCGAACTCGATGTTAGCAAATATAATACTCACAGTTAGAATTTAATATCGATTTGTCTTTCTGTCAAATGCATTATGTTAAATTATTTTATTCACTGATTCAACTTCAAATTTAATGTGAGAATAGTTAGCATGATTTTTCTTTTAAAAACATAGTAATAATAACCACTGTTGCCCAAAAAATAGGTGTCATCCTATAATTAAATAAGTTTTTTTTTATCGGTATAAGTTTGTGTATTAAAGTGAATAATATATTAATAGACTATGAGTGCGAAAACTCGTAACCGTTCCATTCAACAACCCTCCCTCAGATTTTTCCAAGCACCTCGGGCGGGCTGTTTATTTAAAATGCTTTTTATATTTCTATAACCATAACAGTTATTTTTTTTTTAATAATAATTATTTTTATTTTTTTGCCTCAGTAATTATTAAAAAACACTAAATAATGTTTTAAAATCTTTTTCAAACTAAATATACTAAGTATTCCGTGAAGGCAACAATAATAAGAATGGTTGATATAACTGCGAGTGATTCACCGGGAATATTATGGCGTGTATCAGCGAATATAATGCATACCAGCAAACTAATTTAAAATGTCTCCGACCAGTTAGAAAATAAATTAACTTTAGTGATTGCGACAGCCTCGTGATAATATACGTGCACTTGTATTTATGTGTATTCAATAATGCACATGGCTAATTAAAAAGGGATTTTCGAGAAGTTTATTACGAAAGTTGCAGGAAATACATGCGTGCGTGTGAGGCGGTTGACGTGAAAACTTCGAAATAATCAGAGCTCTGCTCGTGCACATATATTATAACATTGTACACTCTATATTCGTAATGCAATTTTAATAAACTTTATCCGCAAAGTTTTGTTTAAACACGAGGCACAAGCATCCTAGATTTCAACAAAGCCTTGCGCCTCGCGAGAAAGCGATGGCGGCGACTACCAGGTATATTATAATAGTGTCTGTCCGTCCGGCCCACCACAAACATAATGTTGTTATTATTATTATTATTATTATTATATGGCGTACAGGCGCCACAGAAACGACCCGCTGAGGGGGTCACATGACTTTCAAAGAAGAAAATAATGGGATGCAACGATGGGAGCCCGCCGTGTAGGTAAAGAGGTTTCAAGATGGCCATTAACTGCTGCATTTTTTTGTCATCATAAACCACCACACGAAGTGATTCCGAGCGAGCTAGAGGAATGTTTTTTTTTTTTTTTTAATGCCACTCGACTCACCGAGGTTGAAGTGTTCTTTACGAGACGCTCTCTAAACTACCCGCAATAAACGTACCACGTATATATGGTACCAGTCAAAACGCAGTTATAGTTGACCGTCAAATAAACTACACCTTCCGTAATAGGTATAAATGATCGATACGGGCGTCCGGAACATGCTTGTAAATGGTAAATAAAAATATTTTATTTATATGTTTACTATTTTTCACATATATATGTCAGACAATTTTTAATATTATTTAAATAAATAACAGCAAACTTAAAATAACATTAAAAACTATTTTAAAACATAAATATAAGTAAATTTAACAGTATTTGAATAATCATATTGTAAAACTGAAAACTAAAATTTAAATTTTAAAATTGTAATTTGAAATTTGTGTCCACATTGGCGTTTTGACAATAGTCATTTTAATGGCTCATTAACTAAATAGTTAATGGCGGCACACAGAAATATTGTATATCAATATAGGTAAATATAACGTCCTATTGTGTTCTGCGTATTATTCTGCGAAAAATTAATTCCTCTCATCAAATGATAACTATAAAATTACACATTTATTTTACCAGAAGTGTAATACATATACATATATACTATATACAGGCTTATAGTTTTATTTTAATAATATTATTGTTGACGCATACATTTTAAAGGTCGACATTTTGCAAATATAACTGTCAGTATACATCGCAACTGCCAATCACGTTTTCAATAAATAATAAATGTAAATAATGCGTAAATTAATTTAATACAGTCCATCAAATACACCATAACTATCAATATGAAAAGAAAAAAAAATACTGTATGTACTATAATGTCTGTATCCTTAATTTACTATATTTACTCTGAATTTGTAACGCGGAGTCATCAAATAAAAATTATACATATAATGTTCTAGGGATGCGTGTAAATTCAGCAAATATGTTCGTGAAATACGGAGTGTCAAACGACTAGAATATTATACGATGATATAAATAAATAATTAGTTAATTAGTTAATTTGGTTAAATTATTGTCCACTATTATAGTGCCAGTAAATTGTATAGTTACAGTACAACTGGAAGCCTAAGAATGCGAGACAAAATATAAGATTAATGTTATGAACAGTTTGAACAATTTAATTTTGTTTAAAAAAACTCAGAGGAATATTTATTTATTTTTAAATTTTATCAAACTTCTAACTATTAAGCTACTCTTATATGCAATAACTAACGAATAAAAAAAAATAAAAAAAATATTATAATTTTATTATAATCACAAATGAAAATAAATATAATACCCAAGCCCAGATCAAGGGGGGGCAAGGAGGCAATGGCCCCGCGCCCATAACGGATATCGAACAATTAATAGTAGGCCCTTGCCGATAGTACGTTTACTATAATATATGGATAGAGGATATATTATTACTATTTGGCCTCGGGCCCAAAATTATCTTAATCCAGTCTTGATACTACCTTGTCATATTATAGTTACCAGTTTCAATTTGAAAATCAAATTTAAATTAAATTAAATGAATTCGGCATAACCGTTTATGTACCTATTCGAATTCAACTATGACTACAATAGTTAATTTTTAATAATTAATTTTGTAACATAACAAAGTTTATTCAAAATATTAATGTAAAATACTATGAATGGTATGGTTAATAATGCACTGTTAAAAGTTTTAGAATTTGTGTATTTTTATCTATAATATGAATCTACCCTAACCAAATACGGTGTCCCAATAAAACTTTACCCTATGTTACTTCATATGTTTTTTGTTGGCCCCAAGAGATACTAGTCCCAATTCCAAAGATACCATGTATGATATCAGTGGGTTAAACATAACGCAAAATGTTTAGCCTTTGAACTCTTTTAAACTAATTATTATTAATCTAGAATATTCAATAACACAAAAGGGGTTGTAATGAAAACAGATTATTTTTAAAACTATTAATTATACTGCAATGTTATACAACTTACAAGTTGTTTTAATAATTACTGTTGTCTTAAATGTATTTGAAATTCAATATGAGTTATCACATTAAATATAAAATTCACAAACTATTTGATGTTTAAAATGTTATCCTGCCACAACTTATACGGTTGTTGTGTTTCATACGAAACTATAGTATAAGGCAAATGGGTTTCGTAATAATGTTATTTACTTTTTAGGTTTGTATCTACATATTTTCTTATGATTTCCCAAACTAAGCTTATGGACTTCCTTAATTATATTTTTGTTTCGCTTGGTAAATATTCATTGGTACCCAGGTAAACGAAGTTGAAGATTAAACGAGTAAGGGAAAAACAATCGAAATAAATATCACATTATTGAATATAATTTGGAATTTAAAAATGTAATTAGTTAAAAACCATTCATACGCATATATATTTATTATATACAATATTTATTTATGACTTTGAACAATAGAATGACTTTTTGTATATTATAATCGTGAAACTATTTTAAGCACTTAAATACATAGTTTACTTTGTTGTTTATGTACGTGTGGTAAATCGTGAATGTCGTATACAGTGTGTGCTTACCTTGACAGGCAGCCTATTCAGCATTTGACATGACAAAAAAGGCTGTGCTAATCGAATCGTTCCCCTAAAAGGGCCTAACATTAAAAAGGGTATAATAAATACCGGACCTTATGTAAGCCCAACTCTGAAAATCAATCAAATGCACTCAGAGGGGTAGGGCTGCAGCATATATTTCTCTTTCATCTCTAACGGTATAAAAAAAACGGCAACTTTCAACATGTAGGTAAAGTTTAACAAAACATTTCTATAAAGCTATTCACTTTGGTAACAACTTAAACATAGACCAATGCATTTATAAATTGTATAAAAATATTAATAACAGAGTTGAAACCAAACAGAGTATCAGAAAAAAATATTTCTCCGTTTTCTCTAATGTTTCATTTACCTATAAATTACAGTAACATTTCCGTTAACGATCGCCTTTAAAATACGGTTACCTCTATGTAATAGTCCATTTTTTTTGGTCCCGTCCAGTGTTATGGGAAAAATTGGTACATTAATACCTCTATATAGCGTGCACTCTAAATAACAGTCAAATTATAAGATGAAATAATAGAAAATATGTACATGTGTATGGTTTTCCCAAATAATTTATGGTGGTTTATAGTTATCCTATCGAACTTTTACGATAACCCTATGAACACGCCGGGTCTGTGTATTTTATTATGTTTCAATAGTTGTCAGTGTAAGTCGAAAACGTTTTGAAATGCGTGGTTATGATGAACGAAAACACCTAACTAGAACAGAAAAAATGATGCTGTTAAAATATTACTAAACAGAAAATTTGAGTGCTTGTGCTCTCGCAGATAAATTTGGAACGGGGAGAACTCAAGCCATTTATTTAATAAAAAACAAAGATATGGTTTTAAAACTATACATAAATATAAGTAAATAGCTCTTGTCATAAATACATTGTTTAGCATATATATATTATTGTGTATGTATTTGGTTTTTTATGCACTCTATATAGCGGTCAACTAGAAGTATTGCACATCTTTTAACGGTCACTTCTGTATGACGGTCACCACTAAATAGCGGTCATTATTTCTGGTCCATTCGGTGACCATTACAATATGGAAGTTGAACTGTATAAAGATTTCAACGATTTTAATATTCGCGTACAAAATAATTTCACATGAAATATTTTGTAATACTCGACATAAATGTCTAGATTTTAAATGGTGAAATATTTAAAATTAAAAACTGTTCAGTTTTGTTTATTAACTCAACAATAAATAATATTTTTATTACAGACAATGATTGAACTTGATAAGTTTTATTGAAAAATAAAATATACACTTTCAGTTATGTTATATATTAATTTTAATATACTTATGTCAATCAAATATTCGTATACTTGGTCAATGTTAGTTTCTAAAGTATAATACCATAAAAGAAGTTTCAAAATCCTTAAATACACCTGGGACGTTCACCATTCAAATACTTAAAAGAAATTGCCGAATCTTTTAAAACTTTACCAACAATTCTTGTTCACCACATTATCGGAATTCTTGCGTTAATCCATACATAGTTTATAAAATTAAAAAAAAAACCACTGACTTGTTGTAAAATATATTTGATAGATGCACTGGACAAATATCTATGACATTTACAACAAATAAGTAGATTGTTTATTTAATACTTTGGATAGAAAACACATTATGAAACAGATTTGATAAAAAAATAGACAATATTTATAACCCCCTCTGAGAAATTGTACCGACTTCATGATATTATGACTGTTAGGTATACGGGTATGTTCGTGTTGATTGAACATCCGATAAAGTTGGATTTTCGGCTATATCTAGTGCCCTCAGGGTGGCATTTATGAGGGCGATTTCGCGGTGCCGCCTAGTTTCGACGTGCTATATAGCCTAGGCGATTTAATTGCCGTTAACTTTGAGCATTGGAGATTCTCGAGGACTGTAGCCATTTCATTTATGGCCATGTATTCAGGAGTTTGTTTTTCTACGGTCTGTAAAAAACAAAAAAAAAACAACTGGGGTGATAATCTTCGCTAAATCGCATTGCACAAAGGAAAAAAAACTGTTATTTTTCTCCACTATATACGCGACGGAGTTGTATAAAAACCAAATCCAGTTTTTCGTACACATCGGACTTTCATTTTCTACCCCTAACAATCCATCCCTTCGTTATCATCCTCGGCAGCTTTGTTTTTCATTACGGACCAGCCGACCGACTTTAAGCGGATTTATTACCCGAAGCCAAGAATTGGGAGACTCGGGCAGTGGTGGCGGAGAAGGGAGAAAAAAAGGAAACAAGAAGTTTCGGATATCCGACTACGAGCACCCGTAATCTTATTAGCAGCTATATTTCGTAATCCAAAGAGAAAGAAACGACTATGCGTATATAATGTATATATATATATTTATATATTATATGAATCGTGTACTCATACGCAATACAAACGAGAAAAGTTAATCATTCTAAAACGATCATTGATAATCTTCAGTTGTAATTTGCCGTAACGGTTTTAAATAACAACTTCATCATAATTGTATTAATAAAATAATTATTTATTTATGAAATAACATGCGTATGATGTATATACATATTATACCTTATTATAAAATAGAAGTAGATAATATTGTTATACAAGCTCATTTATTCGTTCGGATTGTCACAGACACATACATGATATTATAGTTTTTTCGTTATAACTACCTATATAATATATTATACGTAATATTAAGTTATTGATTTCCGACGTTTTCATTAAACTAATCAATGACATATTTTTTATATCAATGTTAGCAGTTCACAGATCATAAGTGTTTAATTTACAAAAATATTGATCGATAATTTAAATGAAAGACAATTAATAGCCTAAAAAACAATGATAAACATGATAATAATGGAAACAAACAATAAAGATTTACTGAGCATGTCATTTCCAGAGTGAATAACAATTTTATATTCATTGAAAAAGAATCCATCGAACAAGACTTGTATTATAGGTATATTGAAGATAATTTACGAGAAAAATGATTGAAAAAGGAGTTATTCTCTCCATCCAAAATTACATAGACCATTGAAAGAAAATGCGTCCATCAGAAATGTCAATTTTATTTGTTTGAACAGTACCTACGTGAATTTAAAAAAATAAGAATAATAAATAAGAATACTATAATGAGTCATAAATATAACAATGAGTTTCTGGAATTGTACTGGTATTTGAATTAAAACAATTGATCAATGTTATTTTTGAAATATTTATTTTATTCACAGATTGTCTGTCACGGAAATAAACGTTTCAATATTTGCTTTATTCATTATAAGACCAGAGTTTTTCTTTTATTAGTGAAAATAACCGCTAACTGATATTATTCTAAATGTTAATGACGAAAACTTACTGAATGAATCTTATGGACCGAATTAGGCTTTTGACTTAGTATGAAAGCAGTTAAAACTTTTCAGACCAGCAGCTGTATACGGCTTGACTTTGCGATATTCCTCAAATACAATGGTTTTCGAGAGGATAGGTAATAATAAAGGAGCAGTTTAATTTTAAAAACTTTCTTTTTGTTTGAACCTATTTTTATTCGTTCTTATACGGGAAGTTTTCGGGAAAAATTTGCTCAACCAAATTACTCATTGTAATCTACATGCAACTTTTCAAATAACAACTATTCAATAATAACTAAAAAGTGTAGGTACCTACATCAAAAACAAAAATTACTAGTGACTTACCGTGCATTCTGTGGTCCCACTGACTTGACTTCATATGATGAGCTAGCTGTGATTCTATGATCTGGAATTTTGCTGAATTCCATACCAAGCTGTGAACGACATTCTTCTAAACAACAATAATAAAAAATTAACCAGTGAACATTTAAAAAAAAAATTGTTTTTTCTTAAAACACAAATGCTTCATCAATATTGATGATTCGTCTATCAACTAGACTACGGTTTTAAAGTTTAGTTTATATTACTCTGGTAAAATAAATTAAAATATATTCTCTCCTCAGGCTCCTCTACGCCCAAATAGTAGTATACTATAAACTTAGACACAGGGATTAACCAATGGTTGTCTTTCCCCATCAAAAGATTCATGTTACGAGAGAATTCGACATGATAATAACTTATTTTTGTTCACTTATTTTTCTTATCTCCAATAAAAAAAAATGTATATTTAACTACATAAGACATCGGTATTGTTAATTTAACTACTTACATAAAATATTGGACATCTATTTTAGACTCTAGAGTACCTACCTACTATTATAATTCATATTATATTAAATACGTGGGTGATGTTTTTATTTTTATAAAATATATACCAGAAATGGCTTTTAAATTGCAAGCCACTGTATTACGGTTCTATAAATAGGGAATACAAAAAGAAGAATAACAATGCTTTAGTTCATTTTAAAATGGTTAAGGTATTTTTGGAGACAAGTTTAAAATAATATTTTCGCTCACAAAGCTCAGAAACTTTTTATATACGAATGTTATAACCACTTCAAAAGCATTGAAAATGGTCTTCAAGTTTTTATTTTATTTTTTTTTGTGTACCTACATGTGAGTTTTTTATAGCTTACGATTACATTAAGAGCACTAATATTCAAAATTATAAACTCTATACGTAATGTGTTAGTATATTTAATGTTAAATTATTTTACAAAAAGTTATGAAAACGATTTGTTTGTACTTATAACAGTAGGTATAGTACATAATATATATAACATTTAAATAAATGTCATTAAAATATGAAATATTATTTAAACTCTGTATGAGAAATTGAATGGGCTTGTAAAGAAACATTAACAATTTATAATGTTTTAGAAAAAAAAAACAATTCCAGAATGCAAACAATATAATCAGTGTCGAGAATTAAAAAAAATGAAGAAAAGTTTACCATTATTTCTTTTGATTTATAGTTTATAAAAACATGGTACCTGGTATGTGACTTTTGAAACGAATGTAATTCTTCCCTCGGGTAACACATATACGAATAATGTTAGGCAAACCTCGCGTGTGTTTCAACTCGGTCCCTTCAAGTCCAATTTCTGGGAAACGTTCCGAAAAGAACCATTAAGACCGTTGACCTTTTAATCGTATACCCCTTGAAACAAAAAGCTATTCCAAAACGTCGGTAGGGACAAACAAAGGGGTGGGGGTTCTTATCTTCCCGAACAGTCACACGTAAATGCAGAAAACTTTCCATAGGAACAAACACTGATAGTACCGATTTTAACGGTTCTACATACGCCACCGGTGAACTTAATATTCACCCGACGGCGGGATAATGTTATGCTGTACCACCCCTTGTATGAATATTTCCACGTTGTGTATATTGATATGATTTCAAAGTTATGGAAAAAAAAACATCGGCCAAAAAGGCGATGGATTTGTATTCACCGAACGTTTCCTCCCTTACTTCTTACCTAACCGACTCTATTTCAACTATTTATTTATTTATTTTTTTTTTGGTCACTTTTCTCACTACAACCGGGCTGCGGTTAGTTAGGCGATTATAACCGGATGTGCCAAAATGGCGAAAACCACACTGCGGAATTTCATCGCACTTCATGCGTGTTCGGAGTTCAAAAGGATACATAATTTAAATTTGTTTTATTTTTCATTTGTTTTGGAAATTCACGGAGAGAAATTGAGTTACGACAACTACACAAATTCTTTGAACAACCCTATTGCACTGATACGGTTTCAAAATATAAAAAGAAAAATACAATTTAATAACTATACCAAATAAATACATTCATCACGTTTGAAGATGTATTTCAAATAAGGTTCCACAATATACAAATGACTGTACAGTTTAATAAAACCATATTCAAAAATCTAATATGCAATATGCAATGTATAGTTTTATAAAATATCAATAATACCGTGAAGACTATTAATAGTGAGTTTATAATATTGTGTTATATAAATACTAGTAAATACGCACATGGTAAATATTAGTATTATTTATTTAAACAACATTTTCAGAATAAATAATGCTAAATGGTCATAACTGGTAAGACGCATCAAACAAAATTGTGCTTTTTTGAACCAACCTAAATTATTTATTCAGCTCAATAATTTCAATATTAACATATAAATTCCAAATCAAATATATCATGGTTTATTCGTACATTAAATGATTAATATTTGAAAGACACATTAATACTATGAAGTTAAAAACCGAGTGTATTAATTATTTGATTAAATAATAAACCGTATTTTAGTATAATTGAATACAACACATGTTACGGCAAATTCTTGGCAGCAACATAAAATATACTATACAGTATACATACCTACATTTATAAATCCAGAAATATGAGAAACAATTTGTTGGGAGTAAAGTGATTATTTTGTGTTTTAGAAAAATAGTTATTAGAATCGGCGAAACGAACAACCATCTTACACTTAATTATTATATTTTATTAATATGACGTAAGTTATTCATCAAAAGAAGTGACAAGGGAGTATAATAACACTTAGTCATTTCTCTGGGGCATCAGCTGTTATAAAGAGAACATATCATGATAGAGGTAATTTTCGTGAGGTTTTCTAGTGAATATGTTTGATATATTTTGAATATTCAAAATGATATGGATTAATCATTAATACACGTATTAAGGCACGTCAAAAATATGATTGTATTATACATACATGTACCTGTTATTAAATAAGATGAAATATTATGATAAAACGAATATCTTTAAGCATAAAATATATCTATATATAAAGAACTTGTAGAAATTAATTTATTGCATTAATGATAAGTTTCTGCAGCTGTATGAGATATAATATAGATGATAAAAACGTATAGTAATAAAATATAAGCCTTTATAGTAATAAAATATTCATGTTTAGTCAACTGACCTATTTACTTTATTATACTCTTTACGATCTAATTAACATGGTATTATTCGTTTGTTATTTGCTAAAAATTAGAATGATAAAAAAAACAATGTATACGGTTTAGAAACCTAGTTTTTCAAAAGCCAAAATATAATCTTTTTGTTAAATTTAAAAAATGTCATATAAATATTAAAATATATAATAGATACTTATTGACCCACATATCTGATTTAAGAATAAAAAAAATAAATTGAAATATAATTTATGCCGTGTTACCTATTGTTTTTCCAATATAAGCATAATATCTTCGAAATTTTGGAATATAGTTAAAACAACATCTGTAAAGTTGACCATGGCGAAACTCTTCCAAAACAAACTGTAATATATAATCCAATAATTATAAGTCCACTCCAGGTATTTGTAAGTTGACTGTTCCGAATTTATTGAAAGAATTAAATTTTAGGTGATAGAACCCGTCATCATCTCCATATAACTCCAAACAAACTGTAAGTTAAAGCTGTTTGATAATTTAAAGAAATTATATTTTCATACTCTGAGTTTGTATGTACCTTTTAAAATTTTAACCTACAATTTCTTTGGAGCGATTTGGCTGTTACGGGAGAAGGGGGGTGTCGACTAAACATCAACCACTCCCCGCCGGTCCCCAGGGTACGGTCAACTTACAAATTCCGGGAACGAACATACAATTACTTACAATTAAAGAGCTATAACTTATAATTAGCTTGTATAACTTTATATAACGTTACAAGGTATTCCTTTGGTGAGGAGGGGATAACTATAAATGTCTTTATTCACATACACGTAACTAATTGCATAATATTTAACGTTTAATGTTTGACTGAAGCGTTCAAACGACACTTCATATTCAGGTACAATAACGAAGACACTTTTAAGATACGCCGTTAGCGAAAACATCTACTTTAGATTCTACAGTGACGCGGCGCATAAATTATTAATTCCTACTGTTGCAGTAAATAAATGATTATCCTGAAAGACGAGGAGTGATTAAAATTAATTTAATTTCGTTCGCATAGACAAATAGACGTAGTGCGTAGACGTACACACACACACACACTCACACGCGTATATATATATATATATAGAGAGAGAGAGAGAGAGACAGAGAGACAAAGTGTGTGGCAGTGGTTTAGCGTCGGGCGCCCGTTTTGTACGTTAACCCAATTTCCGAAATCAAGTAACTCTGCGCGATGTTACTTACGACCCGCCGACCATTATATTCGGTACACTGCAATGCCCGTTCCCGGGAGCGCCGAACGCATAACTTGTTTCGCAAACACTCGTATCAACACGTATTACCTATATATACAGTATACACACAATACCCGTCAATATATACATGTATAGTATATATACTAGTATACCCGACATCGTCCCGAGCATACTAGCTTGTTACTGCTGCAGAGAGTGTTTCGAGAGGAGTTTATTCAATAGACATATAGACCGGCGCGCGAGCGTCCCACCGGGTCGCGCCGAAGTTTTACACACGTTCCCGGGACGACGGAACACAGGAGAATAAAATTCGAGAATGCAAAACTCAACGAAAGCGGTGTGGATGAGTCTCGCGAATTCGACGGGCAAATTTTAATGAATATGTATGAGCGCGAGCTGACCGCGTCGCGATGTTCCCCCGGGAGACTTGTGCGTGTGTATAAGGAAGTGTAACGCGTAAGCTCTGTAGTCGTATAAAAACTTTACACAATCGACAAAAGTAATCTCGACCTCCGACCCAACAGCATACATATACAATAGATGTATATTGGTGGAAATCGGCGGTGCGTTGGTTGTTTAATCCCCCCCCCCCCAAATGTCTTCCAAGGACTCCTTGAAAATAGTTTTAATATTTTCCTCTCTAATCTAACATATACCTATAGTATAATATTATAGCTTATAGAAAAAGTGGTAAAAATTTTGACTAGAAGAAAAGATTTATCATTTTCCACGAACTGCAACATGCGTCGACCGCAAGTTTTTATTTCAAAAATAAACTCTACGAAATGCGTAGGAAACAATTACCGCACGAATAACTTACTTACTACTCGTATAATGTGGGTACAATATTATACAGACAATCAGAACCTAAATAAAGGTTTATGTAACGCTATCCGTTAATTTTTTTTTTGTCTATTCTTACTTAAGTTGGTATTTCAAAATCCTTCCACAGTTCCACCCCTTCTGCAATATTAATGTAAACCGGTTTAGGCACGCGCAAATATGGACGGACAAAACACTTGATAGTGACAATAAAAGTGAGCATCTACTTTCGAGATTTTTTATTAATAAATCAGTAAATAATACTACTGTAATTGCATGGATACCGAAAGATATCTTAATAGGACTAATTTTTCGACGGTTAACGATAGATACGTTCATAGTCATAATAATATTACGTAGGGTTACATGAGGGGGTATAATGAGTCTATATTAAGTAAAAAGGGACAACAGTTTTCCTATAGAGATAGTGATGACACAATAAATTAATAAAAACATTCTTCTATGGTAGTAAATGAGATCAATTTGGAAAAAAATCGATGATAAACGGGTTAAAAATAAACTAAAATAGAACTAAGTCTACTAACAACTTATTTTTTAAGAAAATCTAATATCAATTTTAAGATAATATAACAAATAGCTATTTTCTACATTTATACATACCTAACCTATTGGTATTTTTGTAGTTGAGTTTATTTTTATTTTTATTAATTATATTCAAAATTGATACCATTTTTAAGTTACTTTACAGTCTTAGTAAAAAATTATGAACCTACAAATGGAAAAAACGAAATGGGACAAGTCATGTGGAGTAAAATATTACTTCATTATTTGATATTAATTGATATTTTTATTATTAATGTTCGGAAAATTAAATAACTTATAAAAAAAACCAATTGAAGGTGATTTTAAATAAATTATACCAAAGATTTGCTATAAAACAAAACAGTAAAAAGGTAAAACTATAAAGATATGTTTACTGTTTTAATACTTATGCATTCTATAAATGCTATAGTATTAAATTATGTTTTATTTATTTAAGATGATAAAAAATATGTTCCTTATAATATAATAGTTGTAAAATGTTAAACTATTAAAAAATAAACACACATTTTAAAGTTTTACATTATACCACTCATACATTTTGTGTTTAAGATGATAATAATTTATTTTGGAAGTTTAAAAAAATAAATATGTTTTCTAAATTATCAATACAAATTATTTCTCTAGGGTTTAATATATAAGAGTTTTCTCTTTTGAATACATAGTAAAAATAATATTGGTAAATAAATAAAGAATATTCTATTTCGAGACAAATATTAAGTGCCTATCACGCATTCATGCCCCAGGTTCACCTACATGTTTATTTCTCACCAATTCCAATCGTTATGAATAATTTATCATAACAATAATTATTATTGTATTATGACAACTACAAACGTTGATGACAAACGGCTGACAAATATTGTATATTTGGGACTATTGAGTTGTTATTACTAATACAGTTTAATATTTACATAGTGTATAAGGACTCAACTATCGGTTGCGAAATAACTAATAAATAATCCAAAAGACGTGCTAAATAATACGTATTATTATTAGTTATTCATTATATTATTATGTGACATAGAAATACGCTTACGATAATTAATGCTTAATGTTAAAAGTTTTTGATTGTATTGAATTTATTTTTATTAATTATAATGGTATATATACTAAAATATTTGTTTGCAAGCTGTTGAATACCAACAATTGGCAAAATACTACTACAAATCATATTTTGTTTAGAATTCTTAATAATTAATATTGCCTATTTTATAAGTACATAAAATATAATTTATGTTTTTCTCGTGAAAATCACAATGAATATTTTCTCAAAATTGA
Organism: Nasonovia ribisnigri; assembly: GCA_027563435.1. Taxonomy (NCBI): domain Eukaryota; kingdom Metazoa; phylum Arthropoda; class Insecta; order Hemiptera; family Aphididae; genus Nasonovia; species Nasonovia ribisnigri. The sequence continues at coordinate 530,853 of JANEHU010000147.1, read as the reverse complement.
TAAATACAGTTAAATATTATTATTAGCTTAAACGGTTATAAATAATTTTTATTATTTTGTGATACTTTCAAACCCAGGCAGGTCAAAAAATTTTAAAATACAGTAAGTTGCACTAACGTAACTGAGTGACGTAAAATCTGTTTCAATACGTAATTTTCACATACACACAACGTAACACGTGTATAAAAAAGTACCATGTGCAACGAGAAATTAATTAAATTAACACCCTATATGGGTAACACTGATTACAGAGTGAAAATTTAATCAGTGAATATATAGTGAATAAAAATCAAAGAGACGAATATTCTTCTCATTTAGTACAAAAAATCGTTTTGTCAATGCTATAGCCAAAGAAAAAAAGTTCAGTGCTAATAAATTGCAATTAGTATAATCGATAAAGAGCCTAATGATATTATGTATAGTTACAATTGTACTTAAAACCGAAAAACCGTAAGCCTCAACTTTAGTTAAATATATAATTGGCATAAAACTATAATACGCAATTAAATTAATTTTAAATATATTTTTTTTAGTACCAAAATTAGTATAATATAAATTATAATATTTTATACAATTATTATATATTTTAGGAACTGCAGATTGTGATATAAACCACTTGTAATGCTATCTACTTAATTTAAATATACAATATCATTCTTAGGTAATGACAAGTTATGCAGACTGCCATGTGTTTAGATCTAAATCAAAGAAAACACAAACAATGTAAATTTATTGTTTTAAGTGAACAACTTACATAGTTTTCAAACATAATTATTTACCAACAACTTGGTAAATAATAAGTTAAATATGCACTAAATTTTATTGAAATAAATGCTAACAAATCAAACCAATATTTTAAAGGCAAAATCGTATTCAATTTGAAATAAAATAGAGTTAATAAACATCTTTTTTAAGCATAAAAATCTATTAACACTATAAGTAACGATTAAATACGAATAATAGGATTCGTTGAAATGAATGAAAAAAAAATAATAATAACAATTTCCAAAACACGGTACCTTAACATTTAATTCATTTCATTTTTAATGTGATGTTGTTTTATATGCTTATATTTTGCGTAGCTTTCGTACTTTTGTATACACAGCATTCTGTTCTGCTGTTGGGTTTCTCCTTGGAATAACTATTGTTGTTTGAAAGTGCTTTCGGGCCCAGAAGGGCAAGAGAAATTAATTTCTACCCTCCGGGTGGACTATATACCCACTGCCGCGGACAACGCTACAATATAGCGGTATAATGTGTAAAGGTGCGGGGTTTTTCGAGGTTGAATTTTCAATTTTTCCACTCCACACGACCCCTTTGTGCCGCCACGGGCGCGTGTTGGCTTTCGATATTTTTTAATACCCTATTAAACTTCGGTGCGGTTACACGGGTGAAACAATATTTGCTTAATATATTGCCTCGGAGGTCGTTACACGTTTAATAAGATCCAGAAGCTCGAAACGGTGAAGAGGCTCGTTTGACAGAAACCTTTTCTATAAATCAAATTTAACTGAGCCGGCGTACCTTGCGCGACTTTAAGGCTGTAACGTTTCGCTTTACGATAATTTTCCAGCGCTCGCGCGGCAGCTGACATTCTACGCGCCGGGACGAAGAATAATATTATACGGCTCGTCGAGCAGAATAATGATGTGTACGACATTCATATTACAGTCGATACGTTGTGTGTGCGTACACAATAATAATAATAACAACAATATCAGTAGGTAGGTAATAATAATAATGTTCATAATATTGAAGACACACGTGGCAAGGAGGTACCTCATCTATTGAAGAAATATTACACGTGTTTCGGCAAGTAATTTGAATGTACCTATTGTTTGATATTAATTATAATAATTATAATTCATTATTATCATAACATTATATTATAACTCAATCCTGCTGTAAACGAAATTCCTTAGAACCACGTATAATGCCGGTTATGTGTGTTGGTATTTGTTTTTTCCCGTCCCACCAGGCAAAGTCGTGGCAATAATGATAACTGAATAAATACCAGGATTTCCAGCGTTACGTGTTCTATCACCAGCTTGTTGTATAACAAGAGCACTCGAGTAGAGGGAAAAAAAACATATAATTACCACGCTCCCCCCGGTAACGAAATTCATTTTCACGAAACTCAAAAGGTCGTTAATAATAATGAATATAATGAATATATATACATAATACATATCTATATATTTATATATACATCATTATAAATATATCTCTTTGTTTATATATATATATTTATGTGCGTACATTTTTTCCCTTAAGGATAGAGGACACCTTTTGATGTAAAGTTCATGTTCATTATGGTCCCATACTCGGATAACAAGAGCCTATTTAAATTGCGGGAAACATATCCGCAGTTGCCGGCAGCTAACAGACCTCTAATACAAAAGGCTAAAATTTCATAACATTACCCGGCACAATGGAGATTAATAATATTAACATTTTGATGTAACGGCGCGTATCATGTCTACGTGTTGCCCGCAGTGGGTAATCGAAACAATAGCGCAATGTGGACGAGAACACTGTGGCATTACCATCAAATTCAAATGCGAAAACAAGTTTAGACTTCAAAGCCGTTTTCACTAACAAAACGACAGTTTCGTCGAGAACGATGGCCGATAATGTCGAAATGTCAATAACGGTTGTACGCGACATGAATCGTGTAGGTATATGTATTGCACGTAACGATATATATTTTGGAGCACATAGAAATGGGGGGGTAGAAGATTTAGTCCACCCGAATTTCCGCCAAATCCCTCACACCCAATTCAAAAATTAGAACCTACTTGTTACTAAGAATTATGTTATGTCGATTTTGATTCAAGAAAATATTACGCGGGGGTGTCTATTTGCGACTATGAATCAATATCTTTATCCTATATATGCGTACAATATATTATATTCTATATACATGTACGTCGATCCCTAAGTTTCGGCGATCACGACCGAGAGGCGTAATAATAAGTGTTCTGATCGTTCTCAGTTCGTATCACACATGATCGCGACGGAAGTGCGGCGTATTATAGTGGCGTCGAGATTTATGTCGTGGCCAAATCCCCCGGAGCATCCGGTTAGAGCAATTTTGTCCGCTATAGTTGTCACGAGAATCCCGAGTATGGTGTACATTTTTCTTCCGCGTGCGCACATGTACACGCCGCCATTATTTTCCTCGGTGGATTTAAAGCGCGCACTATACTATATACAATATACGTATTTGGAAGGATTTTCTGGATCGATGGACGCGGCCACTGTCGTCGTGCCCGCGGCCCGAGTACTCGCCGCCGGCTACCAAAGGGGCCAATATTTTATTTAATCAGCTGATCGCTGACGTAAGCGCATGGATTTCCGAGGGGGAGGGGGGAGAAAATTATGCTTTTCGATAGTGGCGACCTGGTGACAGTGGTGATGGCGGTAGTGGGAGAGCGTGGAAGGGGAGGGGCGTACACGGATAAACTGTCGCCACGACGGTATAATTATCGGCGTTAATTAAAGACGAAACTTTTCACTGTAACGCGAGAAGAGCAGGAGACCTTTAATTAAAGCACTACGAAGACAGACCGCGTAGGGAAGTTTGTAATCGATAGGCAGGGGACAGAAGAATGAAAACCCGGCGCGGGATCCTAGGTCTGATCTAAATTACTTTTTCAGATACAACGAGGGTGGAAAAAAGTTCGCGATCGGTCTACCGGGAATTACATCAAAGTAAATACCGAGAAAATGTTGATGAATCCAATATTTATACGAGCATTCGAATTGCAATAATAAGTTTTTAATTCTTAATGTTTTAATTAAAAATAAAGTAATTCTTTGTTCATCCACTGTAAAATATTCACATTATGCCATTTTAATGAGTTAGCTAAAACCTTAAAACCTTAAAAAAAACAACGATAGTATGATAAACGAGTATTGTTATTATATACATTTAAATGCATATATAGCATAATTGATTAAATAAACTACTGTTATTTAGTGATTAGTTACTTAATATTTTAACTATCAACCATCAGCAGTCATTTTGAATCACACAAATTTAAATGAAAAAACTAAAAAAGTACATTTCATATTTATAGTGGATTATAAAAATTATTTCAAGTGTACCTCTCACTGTCAACAATTCGATTATTTAAACACAGTTTTAGTATTCTAGAAGCATATTTTGGTCAGTAGAATATATTATACGTTTTCAGAATACAAAACATTTTTTTTAAATATTTTCTTCCTACGATGTTTAAAAAATATTACGGTAAACGCTTTAAATATTTCCTCACGACTAATTTTGAGCTTTATCGTTATTTTATTTTTTTGTATTTACTTATATACACTAAAAAAAAATTCGTTTAGCAAATTGAGGCGATACAAATGATTCAGTTAAATTTTTTTCGATGAAAATGTCATAAAATTGTTAAGGAAAAAATTAATCGGAAGGACAGCTGTGTCGTAAAAGTAGCGTAAAAAATATGGACGGCGACTGCGAGGGAGAAGCTATTTTGGACCAGAGAATAACAACCAGAGCAAAAAACAAGACTAATAATAATCATAAAATATTCTGGGTTGTTTTAAGTGAATTTCCCGGTATTTTTCATTTGGACCCCCGCGTAATTTCCCTCGGGTCTCCCTTCACTTCACTGCCATCAACTCGTGCCCCACCACTTTCATAACCTGTCAAACTGAATTCACCGGTCATAAAACTTGTACACTGACGCTTCAGAAAGAAGAAATTTTTTATATTATTAAATATGAATGCTCAGAGAAACGATGGTTCGGATGTGAAGTGTATTTAATATTTAAAAAGGGACCGGCGGTTACTTTTGGATTTTTCTTTTTTCATACTCCTCTCCCTACGGACTATATGGATAAAATATATACACTCCAATACCGTTATAATGAATTTCTGTACTATTGTCTTGTACAATTGCTTTTATGAAAATGAAAAATAAGAGATATTTTCGTCCGGAATTCTTTATAAACTAAATGGAATTAATAATATAAATTCGATATCGTCTGGACGTCAGATGAACAGGCCATGTATTGTTAAGTTTAAGAAACTGTCAACAACTACTGCGGTATAGTCAACAATATAATATAAAATAATAAAATATTTTTTTTATATAAAAACAGTAAGTAGGTACCTTTATATTGCTTTTATATTCCTGTCAAAATAAATATCGATCAATGTAAAAACTAATTTTATTTTGTTGAAATATAAATTAATAATAAAATTATTATAGTATTGTCGTAATCGATTTTTCAATTAGTGTATACATGTACATTTTACAGCGAGGTAGTAAAATTTGTACTAGTTAGAAAAAACTTTTAGTTAGGTACCTATTAAATGTCACCAAATTTATTTAAATTTAATAGCAATAAATTATAAACGTAACTATTTTTGGACTGACGATTTAATTTGATTTAATTTGAATATTAAATACTTTGCGGAAATATAAATTTATCATAAAAACAATATAATTGTATTTACATATTATATTTTAAACAAAAAATTATAAATAATAATAAAATGATTTTAAAATAATTAATTAATTTAATTTAAAAAATGTACTTCTTTCATTAAAAAAAAATTTTTATATATTTTAAGTGTGCTTGTTAAAAATATAGTATCTTAAATAACTCTCCACCGCTCTCAATCTCTAATAATAAACTAGACACGATTGTATTAATTTAAACAAACAACTTTATTTAAATCAATAAACATACAATTCAAACGACATGAAAGTTGATAAGATTAAGTACTACAGAAATAATCTTCGATTATCAGAAAATTATGTCTTTGTTGTTGTTCCTTAAGTTTATCCTGGTTTATAATGTTTTGTCTGCTTTTGGAGACTTAAGGAAAGTGAATGGACTCGAATTTCAACATACTTGTGGCCATGTCAGGTCAAAAGAAAACTTTACGGTTGTAGCCAAAGTTTCTGTGTTGGTGCTGAGAGGAAGTAGATATTGTTACTTTGACCGTTAAGGAAGTACCAGTTTATTTCACGCTCAAGGAGCTTCCATTTCAGCGGAACGCAACGCCGTATAAGGACCGTGGTAATCGTATTTCCTAACCTACCCCCTCCGGGAAGATAATGGTCCCCGGGACTATAAGTTTTTATCAATCGAGTTAAAAAACAAAATAAGAACTCGCGGACATAACAACAGAAAAAATACCACCCACTATAATATACTTTGCTATTTGTCGTGAAATATTTCAATAAACATTGCGTTTTTCAATTGAATAATCAATCTTGATATTTGTCTTTCTTTTCCACTACAGTTTATTCACCTAGTGAAATTCAGTGATTGACTACCAAAGGTCGTGCAGAGACTCGTTTGAACTTTGACCGATCGATAAACTTTCGTGCGGTCGTGCCTGTTGTTTCAACGACCCCTCGTGTGGATGCGTCTCCAGGGCCCAGCTGTGTCTCCTCTTGGGGTGAAATAAAGAATGAAGGGTAAATCCAAAAAGAAACAGAAATAAAGAACCATGGTATTGAAAAAGTACGAATAAAATAAAAATGTAAGAAAAACAGTTTTCCACGCGACTGGTCTCCGATCAAAACGATACCGTTAACTAAACTAAACGGTTTCTTTTTCTTAAAAAAAAAAAAGAGTTGTGTTTTTACGGCTTAAAAGAATAAAAGTCCTTACGGGTTATAAAAAAAAATAGTTAAAATGATTTTCCGATAAAGCGAACAATCGAGTTTGTAGTCATTTTTGTGATAGTGGAAAAATGTAATGGGTTCAGAACACGTTGGCCCATTTGAGTTTAAAGTTCGAACTCTTAACATCATTTTTATATCCTATTGAAATGTATTCAATGGCAGTTATTTTTAATCTATCTACTCGATCTCATTATCAATTTTAACACACTCCTGATAAGTTTTTCTATTTAATTTAGGTATTTACACTACAATTTTTTTCTGAACAAGTTTCTATTTTATAATAATTATTAAATAAAATAAACTTATATTGTGAATACAACATGATAACTATTTATTTTTTTTAATCCGACGTGAGTAAAGGCTTTTTTATTGTATTTATTAGAATGTCTTTTATATAGGGTTGTTCAATAAAATGAAGACAATATATTAAACTCTCAGTTAAACCAAAAAGCTATTGGTTAAGCAATAACGTTTTATTTCACAAACCTCTTTTTAAGGTAGTGAAAGTGCACTAAAAGCTTCATATAGCATGTCTATCGATGTGAAATAAGTCGTAGACTCTAATTTGGGTTTCATAGTATTGTAAGATTCCAATATTGTAAAAAAAAAATCATCAAATGAACAATTTATACTGTTATGAATTCAATATTAGCTTATAATTTATTTACAATATTGGAATTTATATTTACAAACATATTATGATAATGTTAATCTGGTTTTTTATTAAATTAAATTCATGATTATTCAAACTTTAATTTTCTATGGAAAAAAAATATATATCACAAAATATAGCTCTTTGAATACATTTCAAAATGTTGTATAATGCTTTTCAAATTAAAAAAACACTAATTTAACATTTCAATCTACTGGAAAACATTGTTATAAAACTATTTACCTCTTTTGAAACCACTTAAGTGCACATTTAAAATATGTATAATTATGTCATATAATAACATAATTATTATTATTAAATTATGCTTTCAGAAAATAATATTTTTTGGAATTTATCAAGTATATATAAATAAATCGATATCATGAAAATTCAGTTTTTATATGATAATATAATAAGTACTTAATGTATTAATTTATCACCCTAAAAATTTATTTGGATTATAAAGTTAAATACAAACCAAAAACTTTGAGTTTTAAAATAGTTTCTCAATTTGAAATATTCTTAATATCTACTATCTTTAACGCTTATTTTTCTTGTTTGAATTTCAAATATATAAGCTATACTTGAGTTCAATTGATTTCGACATTCAACTCAAATATTTTATGCTCTAAAGAATATTGTAATAAACTATGCCTACTTTATGAACATTGAATATATATATTATATAATATATAGGTAATATATGTACATTATTGTGCTGTTATCGAGGTGCATCTTTTATCGACGATCGATATTAAAATATAATAATAATGGTAAGTGAATATTGCATAAATCTGTAATCTTTTAATGAAATAAACAAAAGAAAAAAAGTTTTTATTATGATTTATAATATTGTGACGCACGATAAAAAGTCGTATCGGTGGACTCGTGTACTCGGTTTGCCTATACAAACAGCCGTGTCAATATAATTTTGGGAATCGTAGCTTGCGGTCTTATACCTCCTGCCAGAGATGTATTTTCATAATCTCCGTGAGCCGTTCAAACATTAGCATAATGAAAGGTATGATGGGCGGGGCGAAATTAAATCCCGTTATTTATAATATAATGTCTTTGTAACGGACATCCTCCTGACACAAATGACGTTGCTCGTCTCTCCCGCCGAGTGTTTCCGGCCTTAAAAACAATTTATACGTATATCTTTTTAACCACCGAACGTTAAAACGTTAAAAGCTACTTTTAATTACCAAGATCCTTTCTTCTCCATTAAGGATGAAATATAATATTAATTAAGGAAAATGTTAATGATAAATATTAAGAAAGTACTTTTTTCCCCTTTTTTTTAACAACTGTTATATTTGTTTGTTGCTTATATATTATTCCATTATAATGTTATGTACAATGTACATATTTAAAAAAATTGTTTTTATTTTAAAACACTTGTTTTACAACGGTATATTATAATATAGCATTTTGCGGGAACTGAAAATTCAACTACAGTAGTATGATAAATGAAAATGCTAACAGTAGATTAAAAATAAACAAATAAAAACAATAATAGGAAATATAATAAACTTATTATTTCAAAATTCTTCTAAAAGAAGTTTATAGATTTCATACCGAACAGGTACGTTACTGATATGCTTTATATTATTATACTTTTAATAGTAAAAAATAAAAACTAACGACTTACTTGTATGTGCTGGTCGTACTGTGATAACTATGAAAAGACAGCACAGCCAATAATGTACCGACTTGCTAGAGAGTGCAAATGGAATCATTGCGAGGCGTTTGTCCATCACCTGAGTACCATTTCACGTCACCTCAGATATAGGTAGTTATAATTTCAACGTATTTTTATATCCAATTAACCAATACAACGCAATGGTTTTCAAACATATCTATAAAAAAAAACAAAAATCATACATTACTAAGAATGAAAGAACATTGTTAACCTCGATCAATAATTATACATAAAATAGCTCGGCTCGGCGCAGTGGCTGAAACCAATCACGCTACTTGATTAAGAGTAAGGAACGGCCGCTGCCACTAGTTATCGGATGGGTGACCACCCGGGTTCGTAGTGTGCAAAAACCTTGACGCACATACACGTGTTCCTAACCAACAGTTTTCAACCGTACCAACAGTTCCAACCTTTCCATACCAACCTTATGGGCTAATTATCTCAGTCGTCGAAGCCATAAACTAATGAAAATAATAAAAATAATAATAATAATAATAATATATAAAATAAATTTGTCACTAGCTGTTACATTTATCTATAAATTTATTGAAGAAAAATTATATAATATAGGTATACTATAATAATAATTATTATTTAAATACGAATTCAAAAATATATTGTTTTTACATTTTTTACATACATAATAATGTAAATTATAATCCATGTTAATCAAAATGAGCATATAAATGTACTTATGTACCGATGCACTGGAAATGAATGTAATTATCACCCATTTGTTCGTTTGATTTAAATTTTGTTTGTTTTTCAGATCGAGTTTACAATTCTATACAATACCTGTTGAATACTCAATAGCTTCTGAGAGTATTCCTGCAGGTATTTGGTTTTTCATTTAAACGCTACTTGGTAAAGACGTTCAGTAATTTTCGTTAATGAACGCTAGTGTTTAGTTATAAACGAAAGTTTATTGAGAATCAACTCAGTTTTAATTGCGTGAAATATAACTTTGAGACCTTTGTTATTAAAACTGTAAACTCCCTCTCTATCATTCGCACGCATACCATGATCGTAAAGCATTTGAAAGTTTTACCACTGTATGAAAATGCACGTGCGACAAAATATTTCTTGCTTCAACTCAAACAGTACTGTTGTGTTGCAATAAAATACATTTTTGAAAGACTTTATAGCCATTATTATTTCTATATTATTGTCATCGTATTTTATCAAATATTTGAATATAATTACATACCTATAGGTATAAAATTGCAGAAGTGTAAGTAAATAATAGGGTTGAATTATATGAATTGTGAATAATACGTTTTTACAAATTTGATCAAACAATCGTAAATCGTATCAATATCAAAAGAAAAATTTTGTTTTAAATAATACAAATACAAATTATATTATTTAGTATCGAAAATATGTTTTTAATATTATATTTATAATGGATAAATTGTTACAATAATTAGGTGTGATGAATATACTTTACTGTTTACCGATAAACAAATATATATCTTAATAATAATAATAATACAATGTACACATCGACTAATATTTCAGCGACACAACAGTACGCACTGCTTAAATAAAGCGTAAATCGACGAGTTTGGTGAAATATATATAATGCAAACAACAAACTGAAATTAATATCAAGTGTAATCAGGTCTAGTTTCCGTCCCGAACAATAAATCATTTAAATGAGAATTGTGTTTTTACGACGCTAATACTTCACGAGAGATAGTGTTCAGTGGAGATATATTCAAAATCACATAAGTCTAAATATGGTTGACATTCCAGTAAAACTATACTTCAACAATGTCTTCCGTCCCGCGGAAAACTTTCGCAATTAATCAGCCACACACACGACAGACTGGCAGCGACTGCTTCGTGATAATTTCAATTCACGTACATGCGCCGCACAGTCTTTTTGATTTTTAACGTTTTAAATTCGATAAATCAGAACCATTAATATTCTTCGGTCAGTTACCGGCTATTTTAAGTTCGCCTCTTTTGGGTGTAATATGCTAAAATATAAACTCTAGAGAAATGAGCTCCGAAACTAGCGCCGTGTTGGGCATGAAAAGGACGTATATAGTTCCCCGATCATAATAAAAACAATTGTTCCTCTCGTGGGCTCCGACGTCCCAAGCACACTCTCCTTTCATTTCCCCAGGCCTTTTCATGGGATACTATAGATATATATATAAATTATATTATGAGTAAAATAACCGTACAAGTACACCCTCAATACAGCCCTCCATATAATCGTAATTTCTTAATAAACGACGGTCAATTATAATTATATTTTATCGGGAATAATTTTATTTGTTCACTTATATTATTATAATTTTATATTGATACGAATTTTCCTCGCTTGTGATTTAAACAGGTCGTGAATATAAAAAACAAAAAGTAATTTATTATATTATTGTGTCACATGGATAATGAATAATAATATGAGAAAAAGTAAATAACATTATGCCAGAGGCCTAAAAGTTTTTAACAAATAAAACGCTCGTCAATTTCTGTATTCGCTACCCGAGGTTGGTCCAAAATATGATATCTAGTCAAATTAATTAATGATAGTTGGTAAAATAACCAAAACAATATAGCCTGAGGCCATTTCCGTTAGTCATCGTCATTCATAAAATAAATACTAAAATGCAAATGGTTAAACAAAACAAAAAATATGATTTTTCAAAGAATTAATCATTAATTATTGCATTAAAAGATTACTTACTGTATTATTGTTTATCAAATATCATTATATTATGACCAAGGATGAGAATTTAATATCGATGAATGTCATTTAAAATAAGTGAAATACAAATTTGATTCAACTTACAATTATTCTAATTACACAATGTTAGCGCTAAAATGCAAATGGTTAAACTTGAGAAAAACAAATAGAATGTCTATTTTGTATAAATCAAAACATTGTTTTATTTCATAAAAAGCTCATCAAAGAATTATATGACATTATTATTATTGCATATCTTAACTTTTTTTATTTTATTTTGCATTATTTCATTTATTTTAAAAATGTTAGAGCATATTTGTCGATTTTTTAGTGTATAATAAGTTAAAATATATATTTTATCTAATGTAAGAATATTATATTCGGGTTAATCACATTAGATTAAACGATAATTCCGTGCATATTTAATACATCGACTAAAATGAAATAATTATTAACTATGATATTTTAATAAAAGTCAATATCGCAATAACAAATGTTATTCTCGCATTACTGAAGAAGCTACACCTACGATTAACAAAATATATGTTCACATACAAAACAATTCTTGTTGATTTAATATTTCATTTTGCCACTGCATCCCATAATATTATAGGTACTATTGAGAAACATTGTACTGTAGTACACTTACACATCAGTGTGCACGACTGTTGCAGTTTCATGTCGTGCTAATAATATCCGGATTAGCACGAGAACAAACGAGAAAAACCATTCCACAAATAATGGACACAATTTAACAGAAAAAAATGTTACAATGAGAAAAACAAAATGTCATCTATTTCTCAGGGAAATCTATGGGAAATGATAAATACTTATTAAAATCTCCATTTATAGGTTTTTTGCTAGGTAGTTAATACAATACTATACCTACTATCTTATATAATAATATTAATATTATATGGGCATCGCATTTGTGATAGAATAATAGACACACGTGTATCTTAATATTATTTAATTTTATCACAGTTTTTTTAAAAATACGTCATAAGATAACGGTTTCAAAGTTTCATTACTCGGGTACCTGCAGATTTGGCTTGTTGAAAAAATAATTATTAAAATCAAGAGCACGCCATTTTAAGCATCAACCAACGGCGTCCTAACTATTACAATCTATACAGCTACAACTCGACATCAACAATAAGATTGACGTGAACGATTATATTTTTACGGGACTCCTTTTTTATGAGTGTTATATTTCTCAACGAAACGGGTTCGACAAAAATTAATGTAAAAAGAGCTCCGAACGTCCTAAGAACCTTTCTAAAGGTATATTATTATACGTGCTCATTGGATTATGTGAACTGTACGCGGGATTTCGCATTTTGTTGGAAAAAAAGAACGGCGAACGCAGAAAAACAACAAAACAAAAAAACAAAACGAAACGTATACTATAATAAATGGATTGAACGCTGCAGATATTATTATAATAAGGTCGGTGCCGGACTTCGGGAAAAAAATTCGGCCTTCCCCTGCCACTCGATGGGATATATTATATTATTACTATATACGTTATGTTTAAATGTTTTGCATTTATATGAACTCGTGTACGTGGTGTTTTTTATTAATATTATTTTTTTCCATTATTTTTCGACCGTCCGTTTTGATCGGATTTTCGCGCACAGTCGTGTTTAAAACCCCACACACTCTCATATTATGTACGTACGTACGCGTTTTATAGGCTGATTTTAAATCAATACCCACACACAACCGTACATATTATATTATATATACATGTATATGCGGCAGAAGACATGCGTTGGCTGGCTGGCGGGGGCGGTGTCGGTGGAGGTGATATTATAAATTATGCGCCGACACGTGACTCTCTCTCTACCCCGACGTATGTGCTCATAATATACGTTACGGTACTACACACGGCCAAGCGCCCGGACCAGAGAAAGTTTTAATGCGCACGCGCGCATTCGGTACTAGCCACTCTATCGCTCAGCACCTCTTCCCCCTCTACCCTTATGCCTCTACCTTGGGTGCTTGAAACCAAAAACCTGGTGCATGATGATTTTTTTTTTCGTCTTGCGCGTCTTCTTTTCCACCCCCCTCCCCCTAACAACTTCCGAATCTTAAAACAACGACCGCACAGCAACCGGTGTTTTGACTCTCACACACACACACACTCACTGCATAGCTTTTCCTGCAATGCGGTTTTCCCCACGGTGTATGCACAATTAGCCACCGACTACTGCTACCGCCTCCACGTAGAAATTATAAAGAGCTTATCGAACACAATGGTTTTTTTCTTAAACATAATATGATAATAATAATACATTCGGTGATAAGTTTTATCATTGGCTATTGGTTATTATGTTGACGACGTTTATCGTGTACCGCGATACACGTAACGGGGCGATTCACAGAGCGCGTTCAATCCTATTTCAAGTGTATTTTTAAATTTTGACTAATAGAATTCAGATGCTTATAAAGACAATAATATTATTTTAAATACTTATATATTTGTACGCATATGCGTGCACAGGCGTATGTAGCAGATGTGGTTACTACTTTTTTGACTATCAACCACTTGACACTGCCTAACTTCATACAAAAAAATTCATAGACACAGCTCACTCAAACAGAAAATTATAATTTATTCTAATGTGATGATACTTCCAAATTTCAGTAGTTTAGATCAATTTTTTATAAAGGAATTTAGGAGAGTCTTTTTTGGCCCATTTGTTAGCGCCTAGGACCTAAAAAAAAATTTTAGGTATGGCTATAGCACTACAAGCCTTACCCACACCCGTGAGCATGGCTCATATGTTTGTATGACTGACATTTAAAGAGTGTACAAACTTTTTTTATGACAACCGATTTGTTCACTATGAATAATATTATGTCTTTTTTTTTAATTCGTACGTATCTAAACTAAAATTTGGACGATTAATATCTGATGTATTCAATTTTCTGTACTAATGATTTTAGATTTGATAATTAGACATAGATATGAGTATGTTTTATTTACATACAAATAAATCAAACTAGTCAAGTAGGACACTGCATTTTTAAAAAATTATAAAATTTTGTTGGATTGATTCTGATCGTATTTGTATTACGAAATTATCCAAAGCACAAACACTTACAACCTCCAAACATTCTGATCCGAACAAACAGGTAGGTAATTGGATAAAGCATACAATGGAGGTGATCACTGTAGTCACGATGGTGATAAACATATAGTCGGCCGACTACATATAATAATAATTATTAAACGACTCTCTCTATTCGCGTCTATCTCTCTAGTCTCTACCTCTCGTCATCAGAAAACAACTCGTGTTTGTTCGATAAACATGTACACTGTACTGCAGTATAGTCGAAAACCGAACGGGTACACTCTGATGTTGCTGGGTTCTCTCGGTACTCCGTCACTATCACAACATTCATTTGCTCGAAAGGCAGCGACGATGAGAGAGACCGCAGATGACATATAATATGCATATAGCGTATAGTTATTATAGTTGCACGTAATAGTGTAAATATTATGATTGTTCCGCCACCGCGTCACTTGCTGTTGGTGGATGGATAAACGGTCGCATATATACGTATATATATATATATCTCGTATACCGTTATGTAATCACTATCGTAATCCTGAATTTGTACGTACCTGAATTATATGATATTGATTTATCTTTAAACGGAATAACTTCAATATTTCTGGATGTAATACAATATATTTTTTAGCAATGGAATAAAAACTATAAATAAAATAAATAGGCATAATATATACAAAACATTAATCAACAATGTTTGAAAAATTAGGAGATAAATAATTTAATAATTCATTATCATCAAATAAGACAAAATCTAACGACATTGAAGTGTAGAACGTTAAAAATAGTTTTGTATTGGATCCATTCAATAATTAAAGAATTTGGGAGCCCAAACAACACTGTTTCATAATATTGCAACTGTCAACGAACGATTGAAAAATATACATTTGTTTAGAGCAAATTAAATTTTTCAAATTCATTCCAAATACTATGAAGTGAAATTCCGATGAAGATTTATTTATAATATAACAAATGTAATATCAAAAGCTAATTTCTAAAGAGAATTCCTGATTATTGTCACACAGAGTTACATGTTAAATTTACGAATTACATACAACTATGATAATTTTCCTATTTGTTTATAATAATAATGTCCGCAATAGATAATTGTTTTATAAAGTGAAGTTATTGGTGTTATGGCCGTATTGTTTCTAATTTACAGGTGTTTTTGTAAGTACTAAGTAACGCTTAGAATTTTGATTACATGACTGAAACAATATTCTGACGTTGTATATTAACGTATGATAAATCAGCTCGTCGCAATATCAACATTTTTCCGTTTAGTTACATACCTAAAGTGTCTGACGAATATTTTTCCTGTTTGGGATTAAATGAGTATATATTATTGTTATGACTGGTGGTAGGTTCAAGATTGATATGTGTCGAAGTCGAATATAATCAAAATTATTATTGTCTATCAACATTTAACCGATTTTACATTGCAAATGTTTTTATTAATTCTGTACCTATAATATTAAGTACATACAGGATGATTTGCCCCAAGCATGCTTAGTACCATTCCTTATCATTTATTAAAATATTGATTTTTTAAATTGGTAAAGTATATTAATTATGGATCATAATATCAAATACTTAAGATTTCTATGAAATTTAACGAGTGTACTCGTTGTACTAGGACGACACAACATAATTTTTTCAAATTATAACAATCCTCTTTTACAGTTGATTGCTTGCACATGGTTTT
Organism: Nasonovia ribisnigri; assembly: GCA_027563435.1. NCBI lineage: Eukaryota > Metazoa > Arthropoda > Insecta > Hemiptera > Aphididae > Nasonovia > Nasonovia ribisnigri. The sequence continues at coordinate 514,345 of JANEHU010000147.1, read as the reverse complement.
TTAAAAATGTCAGATATTAATCGAAAATCTAACAAGTTGCTTTGTGCTGTTTTGATAACTAAAATTATAGTTATCGACTCAAAATGGTCTTACATAAAAAACAAACATTTTAAATATATATCATTTATTTAGTATATACTTTTATTAATTAAGTACCTACTATAATTTCAAAACATCGGCGCCATTATATATTTTAAATCTATATTACATCATGGACTAAATTATCATACTTAGTACAACGTTTTTAGTAACTCAAAAACTATCTGTTTGAATTCCTATGTATATTTTCTGTACATTTTGTGCATCAATATTTTCAAAATAAATATTATCTGCTTAAAATTGGACGGCAAAAGTGGTGGTTATTTAAAGAAGACAAAAAATTATACCACCACAGGACACACTTTAAATTGCACAAAAAAACTATATGAAAATATAGTCTTCGAGTGGGTATATTATACGCGAGTATTCTCAGAACTAAAACTCGAATGCGAACTAACAGTTGAAAGAAAAGAAGTATGGCCGTGTGGGTGAACACGTTGCGCTTGATGCGCCCTGTAAATGTATCACAAAATAGTATATATAATATTACACTTAAGTCGTTGGACATCATTGATCTAAAACATCATGCACATCGTGTCAACATCCCGTCCACTGTAAGTGAAGTTGCTGGCCTCCACCGTAGCCACTAAAGTTCAAGAATATTATATTATACGTCGAGCGTTGACATTCAACAAGCGCGCGATCATTTTTCGATACGGTGGCAATTACTTGGCGGATATAAAATATCTATACTGACGCCTTGTACGCAAAAGTGTATAATATAATATACGAGTAATACGACGTACAACTGTCATAAAACTCGACGAAACATTAAACGCACGCTCTACCACACGACGCATAAAACGGCTGGCGATCTATATGATATTATTATAATAATATGACGTTATTGGGTATTGTGTATTATTATGATATAATATAATTATCGGCGGCTGTCGATGCGAGATTCGTTTACGACGGCTTCAATAATAATAATAATATTATGTTCGGGGTACACACGCTGCACACAATTATACACATAAATAATATATTATTATTGTACATATTATATTATATACGCGTAACGCAGCGGCAGTATAATAGTATGCGAACATGGAGACTTCAATCGACGATAAATTAACGCCACTATAGTTTTATGGCCCGAAACACTTACGCGCGTATATAAAGGACAACACCGACCGTTGACAGGCATGTTGTATATTGTGCGTGATTATTGTAATGTTATATTACAATAGCGGTACAAGATAATCGTTTCGCAACGCCGAAAGATCAATGTGGACGGAAATGGACGAATCCCGATGGGCGGCTTACGCCGACGGATTACAATATTCGCGTACAACAATATATTATATTATGATAATATTATAAATCATGATGTGCGCGCTTTGAATATAATAATACATACTATAATAATAAATTCGGGGCTTGAAATAGACTTTAAAAAACATATTATATAATAATCGTTAAAAATAATTTGAGAAATCAAAAGTTATATCAAAACTGAAATGATAATGAAAATCAACGTTTATATTGAAATCGAAAAAAATTTAATTCTTTAATTTATACCAAAATAATAATAGTTTCATAATTTGTATACACTAATCGATTTAAAATATTAAAAAAAAATAATTAAAATGTTAAATTCAATTATAGCAGATGGAGCTTAACTATTGGCTAATACTAATGTGTAATAATTAATAACTAGTATTTCGTTTCCTTGGACCCGTTTCATAGCCGCGTGTAATATGATGAAACGATGACAGATATATCGTTGTTAGAAATCAAAATTAACACCGGAAGAATATAAAATGATATTTTAAATAAAAATAATGTTAAAAATCGAATTACAAATTATAAACAATTAGATCGACAATTACTTCAACGGAATAAAAAGTCATGAAATTATAAAATCAATATACCTAGGTACTAAATTATAAATTTAAATTTAAAAAAAAACAAATAGTGATAAGTGTGATATTGAAATTACAATCGAAAATGTCCATTTCGATTTCAAGCCCTGATAATAATAAATAATAATAATATATCAACTGCACAACGCCGTCGACGGTATAATATGATTGTATATAGAGCTTTAGTGAACAGATAGGCTCACTTGAGGGGCGACGAAGGGGAAGACGGACAAGCTACAGTATTATAATGTAGAGTATACACGCGGCCCGGCGAGATATAATAATCCAGTGACATGACATCGCAATTAACCAGTCTCACCCTCCCCGAGGATATTGAGCTCTGCAGCGTTAACCGTATACCGCCCTACCATGGCGTATTTTTTATTTCTTTTACTTTTAGATTTGTTTCTTATTTAAGAATTTTTTTTTTTTTTTGTATTAATGAAATCTCGGGCAATTCTGTTCAATCCATCGATATATATAAAACATTATATAAGAATTCATTTCCCACGCATAAAAATGTATTATTTATTTAAAAGCACGCAAAGTGTATTAATAGATATACCTATATTATTCATACGTGGTGAATAATTTCCAATGTGGTATAGATCGCCACATCTTTTGAATAAAAATTTAAAAATTGTATCAATTAAAGTGAATAAAAAATATAAATATTTGTCTATAACTGTATACCGACTAATATAGACCCAACGTCATTACGTTCATGATGCTGAATTATAATTAAATTTTAAAAAAATAATAAAATTATGACTACTTTTAGGCTAAAATATTTTGTTGGTATTTTATGCAATTAGAATATTCACCTATATTTGTATGTCATGAAAAGTAAAAAAAAATTATTCAAATAGATTCACGTGTTATTATTTAATAAATTACTTACGATTAAATTTCCAATGACATTCATAAAACAAAATATAAAACTGTTACACCATAAAATTGCTCCGAATAACAACTACCTACTACTGTGAACTGATAAAACATTAATGTAGGACCTTATTATTCATTTATTTGTGAGTTGTTGTTGATAAATAATCAATTCCTTTTTTTCCAATTTAAAGTTTACTTATTAAGATAGGTAGATTTTTTTATAGCTTCTGTTAAAAAGCAAGCCATGCAGAATATTCAATAAAACAAAATGCCATCTATTATTTGCGAAATGAAAAAATAATAAAACCAAATAGCTAAACATAACAAGTGGCTTACGCCGATATTCATTAAAACGCGTTTCCTACGGTTTATTTATTTTTTAATACACTGAGTAAATTTACGACTTAAAAGTGAATCAAAATAAATTGCATTACACCAATAAACATTTTACGGGGAATTTTAAACAAAAATTGTAATCTAATTTATTTATTTAATTTTGCTATATTATATAGCAACAAATTAAATTGGATAGTTCATTTGAACGTCTATGTGTTCACTAGTTCAACTTCTTTCAATATCAACCGTCAAATAAGAGTACAAAATAATCGCTTTTCTACTTCCGTTGTGCAAACTGTAAGTATAAATCTGAAATAAATTAACATTTCATTATGGGTATTTCTTCAAGCAAACACAAATAACGAAAATTGTCCGAGTGAATTTTAATTTATGTATTAGGTAATAAAATGATGTGAATAACTGTTCACTTTTAAGTCAGCACAATATTATGCATATTGGCCGTTTATTTTTGATTGATCAAATACAAACACAAATAATGTAACGCAATAGATACAAGTCTCCGATATGTGCACGTGTATACACGATTGATATTATTTCACTTCTCTCAAGTCGGAGAAGGCGAAAGGTTTCCTTTTTCAGAATTATTAGCGTACAAAACTTCCGGAATGCATAATGTACAGTACGGACTTGTGTAATATATTGTTTTCGGACGTTTTTGCCGAGGGGGACAAAAACGTGATCCGAATATAAATTGTAAATATTAATTTTCGTATTTTTTTTATTTTTTATTTTTTTTATTTGTATCACTACAATATATATTTATAAAAAATATATTATATATATATATATATATAGGTACTTAGGTTTATAATATATATATTTTTTTTTCCCCGTGTCTACTCCTCCATCAACTAAACACGCTACAAAAACAACACTAAAAGCAACACCGAAAACGTCTATTCCATTCGGGTTTTATTCGCACATGCAACACATTAAGAATACACCATGGCACGCTAAAATTTATCGGGATACGCCAAGTTAATCCAGACCTAGGGACGCAATACCGTGCCTTTGTTGTCACTGTAAAACAATTTTTTTGCTCTTGGTATTACCATAACAATAATAATATTTTTTTTTTATTTCTGACGAAAATTATTACAGTTGCGTGACTTCATTTCTTAGAATCACAATGATGATGATAATAATAATAGTTATAATTATTATAACTATTATTATTACGATAGTATTATTTTTATTATTATTATCACAATTTGTAATCTTATTCTTCTTCTTATTTCCAATAATAAACATGGTTTTTGACTTGTATTTTTAATTTTCCATAAGTTCAAAGGTACCTAGTCAAGAAATACTAACATAAAAAAAACATCAAAGAAAAATAACTTTTTCACTAGAACTGACAATAATTAAATGTATAATAAATATGTTATCTTATTATAGTTTGTTTATTCTTACGGTGCATTTTAAAATTATAAATATAATATAATATTTAATAAAATAAATGCAAAAATATTTCAATGTAATACATAAAACAAACGATATATATGTTGAACTCCAGATAACGAAGATAGACAATTATTGTATTTATAATTAACAAAAACAATTTAATATCATTTATGTTAGGTTTTATGTAATGCATTAATATGTACTAATTTACAGTACTATTAATATTTAATATAAGCCTTATAAGTTATAATATAAGATTAATATCATTTCAAGGAAGACCTTTGAAATATTTCAATGTAATTAAAAATTTAAATTTAAACTTAACAATTCTAAATCTTAAATTGCATATTTTAATATATAATAATATCAATAAAAATATTATAATTAAGTTTCTTATAAAAAAATGTAATACATTCCATTATGTAAAATAGTTTTATCATTTTCCGTTTAACTAAAAGTATATAATAAAAATGTAAAAATAAACCGAAAAACTCTTAAATTATATTATAATTGTTGTTATTTTTTTTATTTTTTATTAGGTTTAAGGCTTCGGTGACTGATGTCATTAGCCTATAAGGTTGGAAGGGTTGGGAACAGTTGGTACGGTCGGTTAAGAACACTTATGTGTGGCAAGCATTTGTTGCTAAAAATCTCGGATGGTCACCCATCCGGGAGCTAGCAACACTGACCGACACGTACACTCAAAGCGTTTCCACAATTGAGTGTACTCACCACCAAGCCACTGTTATTATTATTGATATTAACTCTAAAATTATATTTTTTTATTTATGAGAATTCTGTTTCAAAATCCATCCAAAATAATTTACATTAGAATTGTTTTTGAACACCAGTGATGAAAATGTGATATAAAATTTAATATTTCTACAACCTTTTTCTATTCTCATAAATTCCATTGTACCGGCGTACTAAGTGTCCTTCCATTTTCCAAGTAGACAATTTATGTGACATTTTGAACGAATTCACAAAATTCAACATATTTTATCAGTTTACACAAAACAACATGTTTTAATATCAGTAAAGATCCGTTGTGTCTAACCAAACCGTGATGCTCACCGCTATTAAATGTTATATTTTTGAACGAAATAATAAAAAATAAATTCGATTTGCGCACGCATGGATGAATGTTCAAAATTGTTTGGTTCCAATGGGTAATATGTAGCTATAGGTACCTTATACACGTGTGATTGATTTTAATAAGTCTGCACGACGAATGTAGAATTTAAAAAAGTCGTACGTGACTGTCGAGTACGGCGTCATCGAAACAGGAAAAAGCACTAGGCACCCGTTAAAAGTCAAATATGTGTGCTTTTTAAAAACCGCCTTTCCGTGCGGTAAGTGATTCTGGTGGCAACCCCGCTTAAACGGCGTTTAAAGGCGAAATAGGTTTTCAGCTTTTGCACAAGTTTTTATTTGCAAGTCGCCATCATATCCCGGGACTTTGGAAGCGAAATAGCACGTGACGAAAATTCACCGCCCTTTTCGCACATGACCCTCCCTTCACACCCCTCACTCTGTCACTTTCTTACCCCTCTACTCACCTTGTCACTCTCACACGCTCATTCACTCACTCAGACCTGCCGCATACGCCAGCACCGGTGGAGATGGCGGTGGTGGTGGTTGTCATACTTTCCTTGTACTTTTCTCCCCCGGGCTACGACCGTTAAACTTTCTATTTTTACCCCGGAAACATCTAAGAAAGTTGGCCATTTTCACGCCTTTCTGGATGCATGACTGCTATAGTGGTGAGTACTACATATACGGACCACAATCTAATTTGTCCAACCGAGAGCGGCGACTTATTCTTTTCAATGCGTTCATTCTGCCACCGTCTCCATCACTTTTGAAATACAAAACACACAACATATAATACTTTACCGTTTACATATATATACCATATTATTTTCCACTGAGAAGTATTGGACTAAAATGTATGGATTTGTTAATAATTGAACAAAAAATGGTTTTCACTTCAAAGAAACGTTTAGAAATTTAATAATGCCATAGAAAAACTAGATACATATATATATATATATATTATATATATATAACTCGTCCTATATTACTTACCGATAAGAAGCATAAATAATGTTGTAGATATCTATTTCATAACAAAAATTGCAAACTATGAAAATTTAATTAAATTGTCATATTTTAATATAATCCCAATTTAAAATTAGCAGATCGCAAGGTAATACGCAACCTGCTACAAAAGCAACGGTCGAAATTAATACATATTTAACACATCTAATATAATAAAGATAATATATTTAATAATTAATTGAAAATCAAAAATTAATTTATTCCACTATTTATTAGTTTTAATTTTTGGTAAATCTCATAACCTAATCTGCTTATAAATTATATTAGCATAATATCAGTTTTCACATGGAAAATATAACTTTGTGTGCCCCATTTATAAACATTACTTAAATAATATTTTCAATAACGGAGTTAATTAGTTACTCTACACAAATTATGATGCTAATAAATTCCAAATGAAATGAAATGTGAATATATTATATAATCTGACACCGTTTTGTAACTGCAATTCGTAAAAATTAAGATCGTTTACGAGTTAAACTTTAATTAGTTTTCATTTTCATTTTTAATTAATTCACCAGCTAACAATAATTTATTTCCAACAGTTATGAACAATATTTTTATTCATTAAACGTGTATGCGCTATTTTTATTTCATCATAAATTGATTTTCAGAGCAAATAGATTTACCTATATCGATTGAAGACAAATATAATATATTATAGTATATATAAGTATAATATATTTTATTGATCAAGTGAATATATAAGACTCGAAAATGCATGTATTGTATAAACACCTACAAAATAAGTAAATAAAAAGAAGCGATCAACGTAAATATTTTAATTTATTGTATTAATTATGTGATAGTTTGAAAAAACGTATCTTCTTAATAAAATAATTAATATAGCGTTAATTTAATACCTACCAACATTTAAAAATATTTCTTCCAAGTCTATATACGCTTAGGTATTTATTTATACTTTACACAGTAAGTAGGTACTTAAACATTTATACCTTTTTATATTTATTTAAAAATTAGCTTTAATATTTTAAGAATGAATATCGAATATTATGATCGATTTCAGAATATACAATAATTTAAAGAATAAAGGGAGACTGTTCTAACACAATTTACATTATTTTTTTTTTTTTAATTCAGCCCTTACTTAAAATTCTGATAACACTGCCGTTGTGATAAAATTACAAAATTGTATTGAATACTGTACACAAATATTGCCACAATTTTAATGGAAAAACGAGTCCATTAAAGGGTCATAAAAACTTATGGGACATCAGGCGAACTAATGAAATAAACCCTCGTTCTTCGGACGTCGCTATCCTACTTGGAAATCTCTCACTAAGCCGTTAATGGTTTCGGTCTCAGTGGTGGCGGAAAAAAAATCACATTCGACCAACAAAAACTAATTTTCACGCAACAGACGCACTAGTCGTCAAGAATTCAAAAGCTGCTTAAACCACTAGGCTTTATTTTTTTAAGACTAATCTTTTAAAAACAAAAGCTGATCGAAACCGAACGCGCGTGTTACCTAAAAATTTGGTTACACCCAAGTGGATTATCTAGATTTTCTAACCACACAATAAAAATAAATCACAGCAATAGATTTTCAGAAATCTAGTGATTCTATGTATAATTTCCATTTAAGATACTTGAATTACTTAATTTAAAAAAATCTCATTCGTGATTTAAAATTATGAAAGTCCTGTATTATGTTATTTTATTTCGTGAACCGTAAATGATTTAGTCACAGAATATTATGTGTCTAGCATGTAAGATACTTTAAAAATTAAAAATATAATATTATGTTCTTATAACTGTTGGATTTTAAACGACAAAAAATTATTATTTTCAAGTATTTCTCAGTCTGTTGAAAATTTGTATTTCCTCAAAATGTATTAAACTATCAAAAAAAATCTCTTTTATATACATAAAACTAATTTATAGCCATTATGGTGATTGGTGAAGAATTTTAATTATTATAAATATGCCTGAAACATGCCTTTCTGTAGTTTTTTATCTTCAAACATTTTAAACGTTTATAATATAAGCTTTTGAATACTTAATTAAATTATAAATTATCGATAAATAATTCACATTGAGCAATTACCATCATAAATAACTGTATAATATAGTCAAATAGATTATGATTAATGATGTTATTATTTTATTTTATTTTGTATATAGTTGTTGTAATATTACTATAATAACAATAGATAAGGTACCTCTAGTTGATTTTTTAATAAGACACCAGATTTGAATTATTGCACAGTAATTTATAATAAAAACAAAGCTTCTTGTCTCGATATTTAAAGAAACTGTTTATTCTCATTTTTTAGTGAAAACTTTTTTACAATATATATCTTCTATTTGTATATTATTTAAACAGCAATAACGCCATATATGACTACAGAGTACCCATACAATATTTTAGTTTTATAACTTTAAATCGTATAATCATTTATTTTTTATTTATGATCTCGTTACTCAAGACACACGTAGTGGTGTACATCATATTATTATTATTTTGCATAAAATGAGTATTATTAATTTTTTTCAACCATAAATAACGTGTTTTTATCGCAATCCTGCAGAGACACCGACCATGCGTAAACACAACAGGTATGTGAAAATACAAACGGAAAATATAGTAGAGATGTATAAAATGTCTAATAAAAAATGAACCTTGGGTGAAACGTTTCCGAGAATATGGAATGTATACATGTGGTTTTTGGTTATGAATAAGACGGGCAACGAAGAAATAACGTTTTATAGAGCCGGAGGAAGAGGGAAGAGGAAACACTTGAATGAGGAAATATTAAAACTTTTTCCTTTTATAAATAATTTACGGGCGAAGAATTCTGTTCTCTGTGTAACCAAAGGGACAATGTTATTATATTCTCAATCCTACACATAAAAAAAAATAATAATAAAAAAAGTAGGCGAGTTGTTCCCTTCAGGTGTTCGTGTATGTATAGTATCAATTCCCCATTCGAATAATACCATATGAATACAGGCTATAATATGAATAAAAAATGTTCATACAATTTTTTCAGTCACAAACGTCTGCAATATCATGAATATGGTACACAAATTGTGTACTCGTACGAAAGTTTCAATGTTTAATGAAGTACGCATAACACAAATATATAATCAATAAATGAAAAATAAAAAATAAGTGCTATAGGTACAGTCCTACACTTTTGATAAAATGTAATTTAAATATTCTTAATACCGTGTACGAATAGTATGTTTTCCGTTGTATTATCACAATGTTTTGTATTGTATATAGGATTCCATTTAAAATAAATAAAAAGGATAGGTATTTAAGTTTAAACACTAATACCTACTTGTAACTATAATTATTTAAAACGAAGAAAGGAAAAAAAGGTTAAACTATTCGTGGGTAAAAAATAATTATTCGTCCGTTAAGATTAATTTTAATGGAATATTTTTGTAATAAAAATTACATAGTTTATCAAGGCGATAAAAAAAAATTAAAAATGTACATTTAAAATATAGAAATATATTATTTATAATTTATAATTGCCTTTATAAATTATATGAGTATAGTATTATAATTTATAACCCAGTGCTATACGCATTAATTTATGAAAAATGTTGATAAAATTAATTAGTTATATTTATAATTATTATAATACACAATATTTTAATCTGTACCCATACATGCAAAATATTTAGTTAATATGTACCCATTATCACATAAAAATATTATAAAACATCGTAAACCATTAACATTATTATTCAAATATTAACAAAATGTGTATATCCTTTAAACTGAAAAAATATAAGCAATATAGGTAACATGTGTAATAATAAACTTTTAAAATTATTATGAACACATTATTGTCATTTTGAAAACATCACGTGTATTATATAAGTAGGATTATAACCTATGATTTTTGATTGAATCAAAGTTAACATTGTTCCTGAGACGTAATTTATGTCATTAATTATTAGTAGATAGGTATTGTATTTTATCTTACCACAGCGGGCAATAACTATTAATTTATATATAATTTTAAAATAGTGAAAATTATATTATCTACATAATATATCATCATAACATGTACATGGCTTACAGACTGGGAACATCTTACTGTAAAATAAAAAAACAAAATAAAAAGTATTTATGGTGACTCATACATGTTTTTGAGGAATGGAGAAGTATCATTATTTGTTCCACATGATGAACTTAAACAAGATGTATACAGGAAATTTTCGACTCTTTTGCGTTTTTATTGATACGAAAGTCTTGTGTTATAACTAGAGTCCGGATTTGTATGCATTTACATATTTGTAATGAGTGTATGCATTTTGATGGGAGTAAGAAATGTGGACGATTTGTGTAACAGATAATGCATAGAAAAAATTTTATTTTGCATATAAATGCATATTTTAGAAATGACTGCATATTTGAAAATGTTTGCATATTCAAGCATATTTTGTATAAAAGCTTATTAAGCCAATTATTTTGTTTCAATTTCCTCGTAGAAATTATTATTAGTTCATTACGTATTGTTGGGAAATAAATGTTATTCTCCGTATGTTATATTTTTGGACAGTTTATGTTAAAATTATATTTCGTTTATCACAAGTCACAACCGGTCATCGACAACAATACTGACTGGTTTTATTATTAGACTTATATTTTGTAAACACGCCGCGAAGTGTTGTCGCGTTGCCGTTGTCGGGCTCGGGCATAATCGTCATTCGTCAGTCAATATTGTGCACTAGTGCCCATATATAATTCGTGATCCGCGTTCCGTGAATTTATAAATTAAAATTTTATTTCATTACAATTTATACATTTTAAAATGCCGAAAAGTCGAAGCACTGTTCCAACTTTAATAAAAACATGGATTGCTCTTTATAATACAACAGACGAAACCATTTTTACCACGGACGGCGCTGTAGTATTTTGTCAATTGTGTGACAAAAAAATTGTGTGCTCAAAAAAATTTCAATTACAACAACACGTTGATACCGCTTTACATAATAATGCTCTAAAACGTAGAGGAAATGAAAAAAAAAAACAATTATTTGTATTGGATGCAAAACCGAAATCCGGTAACGTTTTTAATGAGGATCTTTGTGCAGCTTTGGTAGTATCTAATATACCTTGGAATAAACTTCAAATTCCCGAATTCAAGAATTTTTTGGAGAAGTATACAGGTAAGCATATTCCTGACGAGAGTACATTAAGGAAAAATTATCTTGGTCCATGTTATGATAATGTTATTATTGCAATCAGAGAAGTTATTGGTAACTCAGATATTTGGATTGCTGTTGACGAAACAACTGATACAAACGGCCGTTACATAGCAAATTTAATAGTTGGCGTTTTAAAACATGATACACCAAGTCAACCCTATCTTTTAGCATGTAAAGAACTGCCTAAAACAAATCATTCTACAGTATCTCGGTTCATTAATGACAACTTAAAAATATTATGGCCTGCAGGGGGAAACGATGAAAATCTACGGTTGTTTTTATCAGATGCAGCACCATATATGGTGAAAACAGGAGATTCATTAAAGGTCTTTTACCCAAATATCGTTCACGTAACATGTGTAGCACATATGTTAAACAGAGTGGCAGAAAAAGTTAGAGAATTGTTCCCTAATGTAAACAAATTGATTAACAATGTAAAAAAATGTTTTTTAAAGTCACCTTCCCGTATTCAACTTTATAAAGAAACACTACCCGGTTTGCCATTGCCTCCTGAACCAGTTATTACAAGGTGGGGTACATGGATAGAAGCAGTTATATTTAATGCAAATAACTATGAAGGTATTAAAACTGTAGTAGAAAAACTAGACAATGATTTGTCAGCAAGTGTTGAGAGTTGTAAGAAAATGTTCAATTTGCCTACAGTAAAAAATGATTTAGCATTTATAAAAATTAACTTTTCTGGACTCATTCAGGCAATTACAAATTTAGAAGATACTAAATTGACTTTAGTACAATCATTAGAGATTATGAAAAATATCATTTCAGAACTATCAAATATACAGGGTGACAAAGGTTCTATTATAAAAACTAAAATAACTCAATTGCATCAAAAAAATAAAGGGTTTCAAGTAATGGAACAAATTGGACAAATTATATCAGGTAACAATGAAATACAACTTCCAGAAAACTTCAACCCTTGCTCCGTAGCCAACATGAAATATGCACCACTGACATCAGTAGATGTGGAAAGATCGTTTAGTCTGTATAAACATATACTGAGTGATAGAAGGACAAATATGACACCTGAGCACATAGAAAAATATATAATTGTCAACTCTTTTTATAAAAATTAAAAATCATACATTGTATCTATTTATCAAAATATTTTTTATTAATAACAAAATTATGTTTTTATTGGTTTATATATTTTTTTTTTTTTATATAAAATGTCTTTATATTGTATTTTTTTCATAAATATGTACCAAAGATATGGTATAAGAGGATTTAATAATTTTTTTATTTTTTATTAATCTTAATTAAAGTATTTGTTTTATTTGTTGAATACATTTTTAAATATTTACTGTTCTTTAATACATGTTTAAAGTTGATGTCTATAATTAAAAAATTAAGTTCATCTAATTTTGTTGAATTATAATTTATGGAAAAAATTTAAAAAAATATATTAAAATGCATATATTTTGGGTATAAGAGCATATTTTTGCATATTCTTAAAAAAAAATAAGAGCATATCAAGTGCATATTTTGAAGTTTTTTGATGCATAAATGCATACTATTTTGGCCTTTTTTAGTGCATACAAATCCGGACTCTAGTTATAACCGAACGACGAGTGCCAGACCTTCTAAGCAGTGGTTTGTTCTCTGTTTTGTTTAGTATTCAAAAGTGTTGTTTTCAATTTGGATCGTGACACAAATGGTTTCCTGATCGATGGGTTAACCACAACATATATAATATTATATACGCAGTGTATAAAATAAGGGGAAAAATCAAAACGCTCTAACGACTATCTCATCCCACTCATTTTAGTACACAAAAATATAAATAAATTCGTCAGTTTCAATTTCATTTTATTTTAAAAATATTATATCAATATTTAATAATTTTTACCTATATACACCTACACCTCTAACAAAAATATCTGCCATATTATAATCCAATAGCAAGCCGATATTATATAATGGTGTATGTGCTACAGTGTTCCGTTTTCTGTAGCAGGTAGATATATTAAATTAATATCATACACAATACGAAATATTATTATTACATTAAATAGGTTTAATTTAGTGCATTGATACAGTGCACACGACACATTAGATTCCCGTCATTCAGAATTAGTCTTCCGTACCTTTATATACCTACGTCCTGAATCTAAAATACATATATTTCCCATTTAGAGCTTACATTCCGGTCGTGTGCAAACTGTCTTACCGAATGTGTCTTGCGAAACTTTGCTTTTAATTTCAAAAGCCCTACGCTCATAACCCTATACACCATCCGTCGTCCCGTCCAGCTTAATTCAATACTACCATTCATCCCGATGCTCTTTAAGCCTGACACTAAGTGCTTAACTAATGTTGTCTCTTTACGGAGCGCTTTGTTATCGAGTAAGCTTTAACACACAAACATACTAAATTTGACAGATCCGTCACGTTGGTTTAGTGTATCATAACTGTCTAACACAAAATATTGATATGAATCACTAATCAAATAGCAGCATATTATTATATTATGCCATTATAGCAAACAAAGTGAACCTTAACAAATAATTATTTATTATTTTAATACATTATATTATATTTAACTAATAGAAATAATTTAGTAATATTGTTTTCTAAAGAATATATTTTCAAATACTAATCGTAATAATACTTTTGTTCTAAAATGATCTGTTAATTTTTGTATACAGCATATTATTTTGAATACTTACCTATATTCTTTTCATACTACAATTCTTAATCTGCACATATTATAAATTGCATTGTGTATTACATGTATTATATGAATCATATCAATTTGTTTAATGATATCATTGTAACGTCGAAATATAAAGTAAGTATATAATATATACATAATCAATATATTATATTAAATAGAATGTCATCTGTAGACGTCGCATAATTATAATGTGTCTATTTTAACTTCTAAAAAGTTTTCAACCTGTGACGTCAAACTCAATTTTTGTATACAAAATTCAAAACAAATTCTACAAAATCGGTCATATTAAAAACAAAAAGCGTTTGTTTCGATCGTGAATAACTTATAATAAAATAAGGTTGCTAGTAAGAATTTGAATTTATAGCGACAGGCTGATGGAGTTTTTAGACTATAGGAAACACAACATATTGTGTGATAACTGAAAGTATAATAATATATTTTCAAGCATTTTGACTTTTTATCGTGGGTAGTAAATACAAAATTCTATTTCAACAAACAGATTTAGCATTACATGTAGAATATTAATTAAATAAGGTCTAAAAAACTTAACATTGTGCCATATAATGACAAAATATATAAATGTGAGATCATATAATTATAACACTTGTATAGCTTCAAAAATCAAAACATAACTAAGAGTTGTGTACATATATAAACTATAAAGAACAGTTTTGTCATAACTCTAAAACTCAATAACATACTAATATGACTAAATTAATTTACAGAAAATGTATGTAGATACTTACATTTAAATACCACAGCCAAAAAATGAACAGTTGAATTATTGAATTATTTTAGTGCTTTAAAATTATAAACAAAACGAAAATGAAACTAATCATAAGAAAAATTATTTTATCTCTATTTTGACAGTTTTTGCAATCCACTTTTTTCGATGATAATAATCAGATTTTATCTTACGGTTTATGTAAGCACTTTGTAATGGCAATAAGAACGAATTCGATGGTTTTTTTTATCACATTTATTTTCACTATGTCGAGACTATATAGGCCTTTAGTGGTTTTATGGTGATAAAAATGCATCGGAGGATTTAATATAAACAAAGGGCCTTATATAACATCGTGTACAAAACAAACAACTAAACAATTATTACATATTTCCATTATTGTGGCCAGAATTCGTTTTTAAGTTATTTCCGGGTTTGCCGGAAAAGATTACAAAATACAAATAAAAGAAACAACGTATAAATTCTATACTGACTAGTTGGAAAACATACCAGACTACAGACTTGTAAAACAATAAAAATAATATAGGTACCTAAATATTCAATTTCGATTCGAACACGGTTGAAGAGAATTTAGCCGAGGACATTCTCGAGCAAATCTTTTTTAAAAGTGGTTTGTGCAGATTTGTCATTACACATTTTAATTCGCCATTGCTTAGTCCATACCTATACGTGTTTAAATAATTATGCTATCTAAAAATTCCCTAATTTCATAATTCTTAAAATTTAAAAGTCTGTGTAATGATGGTGTAATTATAGTAATTACAAATTGTTCCATCATTATAATAGGTAGGTATAAGCGTCATGCAGGTGTACAGTGTTTCATACTATTCAAACACTGTTAAAATACAGATAAAAATGATGCAAAGTTAATACTCTTTGTGGGTAAACTTACTATTTCCGAAGGTCAATGTCCAGTTTACTGAAACATATATAGAAAAAAATTGATCAAGACCTACCCAAGACTTTCGTCATCAATTTCGACAAAAAGTGAACCAAAGTTTACCCGTTGTAAAAAATGTATCTTTACTAGTTCGTATAATATAAATGCAGTTGTAACTTTTATTTTCGTGATATTCATTCTTGTGCTTTTCAATGGAAAACTTGTGAACAAAAAGTTATGGTTGGTGATGGAGAAGGGGGTATGTTTTTTACTCCACTCGGTTTCTCGAGTTAATAATAATAATGGGTAAAGCTGAAAAAAGTGCATAATGAAATATGCCAAGGGCACACGTTGATTAAATCAACAGTATCGTGGTAAACGACAAACTCGGTATGACAAGTAAGAATAAAAAAACGACATTATTTTAAACGTTGTCACGACTAACGGGGTTTATGGATTAACATAATAATTTTTTTTTTTGTATAATTTATTTATATAAAATTACACGTGACTTAACACTTTTATGTGGTATCTATAATAGAATACTCTACACTAAAATTATATATGATAACTGATAAGAAAATTTTCTGATAATCCTGTATTGTATGCAGAGTGTTTCACCGAGCAAGAACACTTTTCTTCAATAAGGCAATTAATAAAAATCTGATATTTGGAACTCTCGAAACTTTTATACTCCAATGTTTGTGTTCTGTGGAGCTACAAACTTCTGTTTTTCAAATGAGAACCCTCCTTTTTAACTGTAAATTATTTAGAAAATAATTTTTCTGAACATTTTAACATATCAAAATCAAAATTTTAACGAGTAGTTTGTGAATTACTTAAACTCAATATTACATATATTTTATGTATTTTTAAGCACCATTATCCCTAGTATAAACAATTTAATTTTAATAACTGAAAAACTACCCATCAAATTTTGAATTATGTACATCAAAATTATCAAAAACATATCCACTGAACAATTTATAGTAAAAAGAGGGTAAAAAGGGGGGGAGTATCATTTGAAGAACACAAGTTTGTATCGCACTACCACCACAGGACACTTCATAAGTAGTAAATGTAAATAAACTCTCAACGAAATTAAAATATGGTATTTTAATAGATTTAAAAATTCAAAACATTTAAATTTTATGAAATTCATTATTAAATGAAAAATGGTATGAGCATATTTGGTGAATCATCCTGTATAATATGTATTCTGAATCAAATTCTGCTTTTCAATCCTGAAAATAGTAATTAATTTTAGTTGATTTAATTTTACGTTTATTTCATATTGTAGGCACCTAATTAATTAATCGTATTGATTGTTTACTTAAGTAATAGTTGTTATCTTTGTATTAAATTCTACGAAATCTATATGATAACACTATTTTATTTTCGTTATTTATACAGTCGAGTCTCGATAACTCGAATGTCAAGGGAGATAAAAATTAATTCAACTTATATATTTTTCGAGTTACATAACTCGAATTAGTTAAAATAATTTCCCAGGGACAAAAAAAAAATTCAAGTTATCGAGACTCGACTGTATTTAGTAATTAGTAGGTTTATAAACTTTGATTGAACACAATAATTACTCATATTTTTTTGTTACAATTATTTGAAACACTACTGTATTAAATTATAGTAAAATATATTTTATTAAAATAATTCTCTCATTCTGAGTGAACTTTGGAAACTAAAGGGTTTTTGTCATCAACCAATTAAATGTACATCATTCATATTGAGGGTCGTATGTATTTTGACGGCTTTCTGCCAGGATTAAATCACCGACGTGTCCATTAACACGGACCAGCAGATTCATACCTTTTGGTTGTCTTCCGTAATATTATTATAACAATATATGTAAATTTAAATCCATCAATCAATGTATATAATATACATGCTGATGTTATTATGATATATATCGGTAGTACAACCTGACACATATTGATGAATACCCCTCGACAAAGGAAACCCAATAAAAGTTTCTATTGACGTAAAAATGTCATTCAATAATAAGCTATTAGGTCATTAGAATTACATTAGACCTAAGTACGCGTTGTTCAACAAGTAAAATCTGCCTAAACATTATAACGTAAATCAGCCGTGTACTGTGCTTTTTATTGCTTTGGCCGCATTCATTGTTTTTGTTTCGTTACGGGGCAATACAAGGGTAATTAAGGTTTCTACTCGTATATATGGTGAAGGGTAATTCACAAATTATGAAAATAAATAAAACAATTAAAAATAATTATTTAATATTTTATGACATTATATTATATAATACATTATATAAAATTTAGATTTTGGATTATTGTAGTTTTTATTATTTTCATTTTTAGTCATATAAAAGTACTTGGTGGACCACTGGTTTAGCATGACTGTTCACTGGCGTATATCACTAAACATACAACTTGAAAATGAAATATCTATGTGGCTCTAATATACATTTTAATTGGATACATCTAATGTGTTACTTGATAATATGTCAAAACTAATCAAAGAAATCATTATTAACAAAAAAATAAATCAGTATAGCATTTTATAATATTAATATTTTAAATTTTAAAGTATTGATAAATCATTGCATTCCCAAAACTATGTTGAGTAAAACGCTAACATGATAAACCTACCTACAAATTCTTTCTTTTATTTTATTTATTTGTAGGGTTTATAATTTTAAATTATTATTGACTTTTAAAATTAAATACAGTTTAGGTAATATAGAACAGCTACCACCTAAAACTTACTGCTCCGAAAAATTGTTTTCTAATAACCATCCTAGTAGAACCAATTACAGACCTACTCAGAACCACCCCTTTTTTTTTATCGTTTATCTATTACACAACATCACAATCAAATCACTATTATTATATTCGAATTAAAATAACGTTAGTAATAAAATATTATGTATACTCAAAAAAAGGAACTCAAAAATCGGAGTAAAGTACAGTTGCCTATACTTAAATACAATACATACAAAATACAATACAAATTATAAATCTAAAATGGTTTTAAATGTATAAATAGAATATTATTATAAGTAATAAAAAAAAAATTTTATCGGCTAACGACTTGATAATAACTAATAAGCTTTAAAAATAATGATAATTTAGCCTATAGGTACATATAAGGTGCAAATAAGATTACAAATATTTTAAGAGTGATTTTATATAATATTATAATCACTGATATTAATTTTACACACCATTAAATATTATTCAGCTTTCCAGTCTCATATTTATACTCAATAGCCTACCGTATAACCGGCAAAATATTAAAATAATCATTAAATATTAATTTATTATTATTATTACTATCAATATTAAAGTTAGTTAACTATTCATAATTATTGTACATCACATGAGAGTTAGGTACTCAAACTGGTCAAATAGACAAACGGTCAATATTGGATTTTATGCATGCCGCAAATGTTAATTACTCAGCAGGTTCAAGTAATTTACCTACCTGCCAAGTGCAAAACATATCATTTTGTAGTATTATATTCTGTTTGAATTTACCGAAAACCTAATAACAATGTAATCATTTAACAATACGTGTTTTAATTTCTACTACCTTTGCCATAACAAAAAGGATTTGATCTATATACATTCGCTCAAAATTCCATGCCACCCTGAGAATACATATATTATGTAATTTTCTGAAACAACGATTTTTAAGAACATTTTAGATTCTAAGCAAATCAAATCTATTACGCTAATAATATTTTTTCTTCTAAATATGCAGTAAAAAGAAACAATTCAAAATAAAATAATTCAACTATTAGTAGGTACTGTTTCACGAAACGATGACAATCTAGTATCAAAATGCATTTATATAAACAGTCAAATTTGATCTTTACATGAGGAAACACTGAAAATATAATGACGTATTTTTAGTTTTTATTATTATTCTAAGTTATAATAACTATAAGTACTATACCAAAATAAAACATTCTAAAGATTATTATTTTTTTCGATTTTAATTGCGTGAACAATTATTATTTTAAATCTGAATAGGGGTTTACATCGTATCAGGTGTTTTCGGTGGCGACGTAAATTTTAATGCTACCAAAATAATGACCTGATGATAACGTCACGCGCCACTGGGTTTGCTCCAAGGGATTAAGGATCGTACGAGCAAAGCCTTTTTGGTACGAGACAGGTGCAAAATGATAAAACTAATTTAATTAAACGTTTAGACGTTTTAATGTTTACCATTTACTAGAGTCACTAGTAACAGTGCATAATTATTTTGTCATGACTTGTATTAAAAAACAAATTCAATTCAAGTCGATAAGAACTTAAAAATACATTCAGTAAAATGTATTACCTAATTTATAATATAAATCAAATAGGTATCCATAAATCATAATATTCAAAAATCAATGAAAGTAACGGACTAGGGCTGCGGATTTTACTATAAAGCTGTTTTTAATTGTTTTATTTTCAGTATATTAAATGTTTCTCAAAACGTTTTAGTTTAAGATATAGCTGCAAACTCAAAATATATAAAGATATATTCAAAATCGTAAATCCATAGGGGTAATTAATATTTATATCGTTTCTTAAATATCAGAATTAATAATAGATGTATTTGTATAATTTGAAGGTTTAATAAATATTTTTGTCCAAAAAGTTAAACTCTATTATATAAAATTTATTTTCAAAATATGTTCTCTAAATATTATTAGAAAAT
This sequence comes from Nasonovia ribisnigri, assembly GCA_027563435.1. NCBI lineage: Eukaryota > Metazoa > Arthropoda > Insecta > Hemiptera > Aphididae > Nasonovia > Nasonovia ribisnigri. The sequence goes on along the minus strand of JANEHU010000147.1, from coordinate 493,394 downwards.
AAATCATTAATAATAGGTGATTATTTTATTTTTAATTATAAATTATTTCTACTTCTACGAACATGTAACTGTTTATGTGATACATGTGAATATGAAAATAATTTTAACCTACAAAATTGTTAATTCGTAAGTACAGCTGTCATACCAAAATAAATATAAATCAATAAAATATTATCAAGTACTTACCTTTCAGATTACGTCATTAAATAAACAATTAGGTGACCAAAACTATTGAAAAGCGTAGGTATTATCTTAGTACACACAAAATAAAAGACATGAATTACCTAAAAGTGAAATATAAAGAACTCAAGAGAGCTAAATGTTGTATAAAAACAGAACATTTCAACTTAAGATTAACCAAAAACCTGAAATATTTAATATTTTTTAGTAAGTTTTCTGTATCCTTTAAGAAATAGCATAATTAAAAATAATCAAAAATATTTCCAGAGTACGTTTAGATAAATTTAAATTTCAGTTATGAAAAAACCAAATGATAATAATAGATACTTCGAATAATAGATACTACACGGTAATACAAAAAATAATCTTACAAAGTTACGAAGGTTTTTTTCCATTTAGACCGGAAAAAGTATATTCAATATTAAATAGATCTTTGAAATTTAATGTTGGTTGTTTTATTAATTATAATTAATAATTATTCATTTTTTAAACTACCTTAACATTAAAGATTTCGTTAGGTATATCAATTGAATATGTATAATATTTATATATTATAAAGTTTTTTGTTTGAACATTTTAGGTAAGCATAATATTATTTAACAGCAAAATATTAAAATTGAAAATTTGAAGTGTTTCGACGATCAAACAAAAACGGTTTTGAATATAAAATTCACAGATATAAGAAAAAATAGTATGATTACAGTTGTTGCTTATACATTATACTACTGTACGATATGTAAAATATTACAATATTTTCAATTCAAAGTTTTGATTAGATTTTGATAGCCTGTTATATGAACTATTAAATTAAATTAAAGTTGTACAATCCGAGAGAAATAAACGAATCATTTATCAACTATAAACCATATTTTTTTCCTTCAATGAACTTTTACATACAAACGTTGAACTTTTCATTTATAATTTTAAAAGTTTTGATCTTGTGAATATCGCACAAATGACGTGATAAGAGCAAAGATAAATACAACAATAATATGTTCCAACCTGAATTATACTGGTTAAGTTTATTACATTTTGTCAAGTTTTCTTGACGAGTTTCTGCAAATGTTTTAAGTGCGAGTAATCCAACCCGAGAACCTACGTCAACGTTTATAATTACCCTATTTTTCGTTGGAAATTGTAAGGGAGAATAAACAGATAAGATAGGTCGACTGTCAAGTGACGCGCGGAAGACAAAACGAGAAGAACACGATAATCCGATTGCCGAACCCTACCAACGTGGTACTACGTTTTGCTCGTCGGCGGAAGAGGTTACACGCAGAAAATGAGAGAGGGAGGAGAGAGACAAGAGAAAACAAGGTAAATACACTAATGAAATAAGCCATGGGACACTGGCGCACTTTAAAGGCCGTTAATACCAGTAGCTCCCGAGCTGTATGGGAAACGAATTCGGTTACCTAGGAAAATACCTTAGGGACCTTGTGAGGAAACTGAGTATAAATGATGAAAGAGAGAGAGAAAGAGAGAGAAAGCTTTTGTTTTCCGGTGATTGTAAAACGGTGGATTACCCACCTAAAGCAGAGGTCCAAAAAAGATAACTAAATGTTCAGAAGGAAAGAGGTTAGCAAATCCCAATGTGATATGTAGGTGCGTATATATATTATACAGAAATACTTCAGGGATTTCTACGTGTCCCAAAGACAAATGAGAACTCTTGGGTTCAAATGTTTCGTTTTCATGACGTAACGTAGTGTATTTATAAATATATTATAATATTGGTAGGATCCATACGTATACTGCAGTCATACATTTATTTGACATGTATTTAATTATTTTCTGAACGTATGGAAATAACTACAGCACATTGTTTTCAGTCATTGACCATTATCATCGATCTGTGTATAATATTTTGGTACTTAGTTATAATAATATAATATAATATATTATTATTATTGTGTAGGTATAATAATACTTTATTCTTCATCAACTTATTAATATTCAGGAAGCGCTGCCATTAAAATCTCACTCCATCTATCTTTCTGATACGCAGTTGAGTTCTGGTCAATTATTAATAAATATTTGGCAACGATGTCAATCCATCGGGTTTCGGGTCGTCTTAGGGGTCTTGTTTTATTTATGTTATTGACCAACGCATTTTTAATTAGATACCCATTCGCTCTACATTGTCCGAACCATTCTAGCCGTTTTCTCCTAATAAAGGAGAGTAGGTACTTATGTCTGACATATTATATAGTAGGTAGGTTAATGTTGTTGGACATCCATTTATTATAGTATAATATTATATGTTTATATGCTAAACTGAATATAGATTGTGCAAAAAAAAGTAGGTATGTTGAAAAAAAAACTTTATAATGTAAAACGAATATTAATTCAAAGTCCAATAAAAGGTAAGTAATCAGAAATAAATAAAAAAATAATTAAAATGTCCAATGAATTCCGAGCCATTAAATAAATTTATATGCGAATATTATATGGATAAGATTAAACCTGTAATTCGGGGAATATGGAGGTGAGCAATTAACAGTACGTAATATAGCAATTCTTGCCACAGCGGGATGCAAATGGAAAATGTGCCTTGAGCATAAACGGTGGTGCGTCAGTGATTTATGCACACGTGGTCTTGTACGACTTGTTAAAATTGTTAAAATGTATTCTCTTCGAAGTATTATTATTCTTCTGACAACTCAGCTCTTTGCCAAAGGCAATATCGCCTTAACTATTTGATCAGTGAGATTAAACAAAAACACCAGAAGTCAAATACAATTGTTTTTAAATAATTATTTAAGACGATCCATGCCTAATTCATAATACGTTTTGTAATATTTAAAATTATTTTATTTTATTCAGATTATTGAAGCATAATATTTTTTGTCACATTACATTACATTACATATTATTATCATAGCTGTTCGTACATTGCGCACTTATTACAATAACAAAAACATCAATTTAGTAATGTTTCAAACATATTATCAAGCAAGATAAAAGCATAATATCAAGTTAACAATTATATAGGTCGACATAGAGTATACACAAAATTAAAAATATTATTATAAGTTTTCATTTGATATAAAATAAAATGTAGATTTTTACATAATATCTATGCCTAAATGCACTCACATCAATTTTAACGAATTGAATAATGAATAAAAAAATAAACATATATGATGTCAAATAAAGGCTATTTTAATAATCAATAAATATTGATAGAGTTACATAATATATATTTTTTGTTCAATTTTTTTTTATATTCTGTTGAATAAAACAAATATAGTATAAATGTATAATGTTTTTCGATTTACGATATTCGGGTGTTTGTGTTTGACAGTAAAATTATTTATTTAAATAAAAAAAAAAATTAGAAAAGCAAGTGAGAACTGAGTAACCACCAAAAGTGTAATAACCAAACAGGTATAGATTTCGCTATTTATTAATAAAATATAAATTGTAAACATAAAAATAAACTACTTACTTAATTGGTTATTTTTTTTTCAAATATCTTCTTTAGTAGGTACCTACTATTACGATAAACTGAAATTATTTTTTTTACGTATAAAAACCTACTACTAATAGAAACGCCGGATAATATTTCTCTTTTAGCGACGCTAAAAACTGTTTATTTATGGTTTCACATTCGAGTGCTTTTCGTCGGAATTTCCGGTAGTGTTTATCAAATAAATATTGGAATGACGAGCTGTCGATTGGATTGGAAAACGCATTTCATACGCTTTTGCATAACTGTGAGTACTCAGTATTTCATTGTTTATATAGGAGGAGAGGGCGCATTTATTATTATAACTTTTTTTTTACATGCATACGGTGTCAGAGAAAATCTGTAAACGAAATATATGCGAAAATAAATCCCTCTAAACTGAATTAAATAAACACATCGGGGCGAAACAAATCATATTATTTCTATATGATGTCATATTTTCATTTTCTATCATGTCACAAGCATTTTCATTGAAAAATGTTCAATTAAAGTTGAAAACCTTTTTTCAAACCGATTATATTAGTGTAATAATTTTATTGTTATGAATTACGACGTAAGAAGTAAATAAATGTAAGATGTGTTTAAAATTGAGTAGATAGGCAAACATGCAAACAAAGCATAACATACACCTACAATCTACATATTACATAAATTTGAACTTAGAATTATAATAGTTATTACTCTATTAGTAATAATTAATTGATACCCAATATGAATACATTATTTTTCTAAGAAAAAATTCTGAATTAAACTAAAACTTTTCTATTTTAATTTCATATTTATGTATTTTGCACTAGGTATTAATACTTAATAACCAATGTAATAATTAATAAATCTTCAGTACACCTGGCTCTAAGACGAAGTAGATGAGTTATGAACAATATATAGTTACCGTAAGTAGTATACCTAAATTACTGTCATAATATTTCTATAAATCAAATCGAAAAATCAGCCAACATCGCCTTTTTATTTATTTTTCGTTGGGTTAAATTATAACAAACAGTTTTGACCGTATTAACCAAAAATATCGTAATGACATTTTCCATTTCTTTTTTTTTTTATATATACAATATAATATTGTACAGTGTTAACAAGAGCCTAGCCTTGGGGACGATTTCCCAAGGGCCGGAGTGGTACATACTACGGTGTATTTTGCAATCTACACGTTGCGTAAAGGAATGAGCAAGGAGACGGAAAAAATAAAATAGAAGACATTGTTGATTTTGTTAACGATATGTATACAGTATACATGTACAGTGTACACCCGCAGACGTATTTCTTTGGGCCATTGTACACATACGCACCCGCCTCCGTATACACGCCAAGCCAATTCTTTGTGTCGTTAGTCAACTGACGTATAAGTTAATTTTATTATCCTACGAAATTAGAGACACGATGTATTATTATTATTATTATAATATGCTGTATTGAACTCACCCCTTCAACGAATCATATAATATTATAAGATCCGAAATCGTGAGATTTTTATAGATTGTATAATATGATAAATAATGATAATTGTTAATCATGAGTCGTATTCGCTGCAATAAAATTAATAAAATATATCATCGGTATTTATCTACTTGTATTATTATAATTGTGTATACAACGGTTATAATATTTATCGTTCAGTTATATTAAATAAGTGTCTTTTTCAATAATATTCAAGTACATAATAATATAATAAAAACTGAAAACTATACATTTTATTGTACAAATCAAATTTTGAGTAAATATCTACGTATTATATTATGCATTAATTTCGTAACAACAAGTTAATATATTATGTTAACTGAAATGATTGTTATTTATTAGTCACCACTTCAAAAATATTAATACAAATTATAAAAAATATTAACATGTAAGTATACTCTATTACATGACCTATTAAATTATAATATTAAATACTTAGGTGTGTAATAAGCATAACACATTGGAATAATAATATGGCCACGATTATACCACGGGTTGTCAAATGAGATGTTCAGTTTTTTCCTTGCATTAAATAGGTTTATGGGTATCTGTATAGTATTATATTATGTTTTTAGCATCAAAGGCCATGGGACCGGGGATTTCATATTACGTTTACACAGACGACTACCGACGATAAATTTGGTGTATTTGCCTTTTCGTCTTCAATTTATAACGCGTGGTCTTTGAAAGAGCGTACGTCATGTCCGTTTGGTATTCCTTCTTTCCCTGGCTATATAACATTACCAATTCAGATTTGAAATTGCCGTCGGTTTTTTCTACGGGAAAAGAGGTAGGTATTATAGCATCCGTCTCGAATATAGTCGACTCCAGGGAGACCTATGCGTATAGACCAGCCATCCAATAATAAATAAGCTGTCGCGGGTGATGTACTGCGCTGAAATTGTAAATATATTATAGAACGCCGTTCTTATGATCCTATTATGCATTTTAACTTAAAATATTTTTCAGGTGGTATTGCTATAATATAAATATAATAAATACGCCAGGATTCGTTTGAGAGGGCTGCAAGGTCCTACAGGTTGTTGAGGGAGAGTAAAAAAATCCCAGAAAAATGGTTCTCTTTTCAATATTATTGTACTCTGGACTCTAGTTTCTAAGGTTTATTTTAGTGTTCACGTGCAAATAAAACCAATAAGAGAGCTAGAGGAAGGTTACGAGAAAAGGTAGAGAAAAAGTCTAAACGAATGATAAAATGCAATATTAAGTACTTTAGCAGGTAGGAATGTAGGTATCGCAACCGTACTCTGGGTATAAACGTTGTCAATAACATTTTACTATAAGAATACAACTGTCTACAAACCACTACCTACCGATTTTTTAGACTATAGAGGGGACTGTATAAAGGGCTAATATTGATTTAAAATTACCTATGTACTTATAAAATAATTTACTGCAATTGTTAAACACCTAAAATTTAGTAAACGATCGAATCGTCGTAAATCGTATAAGTTTCAATAATACAAATAAATCCTTAAGGTATTTAATTTAATAAAACCTAGGTTTTTTTTTAAATAAGGTATACTTTCCTTCAAAATATTTTAAACTGTTTTTTCTTATTTTAGAAATGTTAAACTTTCGTTTCATAATGTAAAATTTGGTTAATTTTAGGTAGTTTATAAATGTCTAAAACCATTTTATTACTGCCGAATTAATTATACTATATTACAGGTAACGCAAATTAAATTAAATAGTAGGTACTGCATATAATATTATTTTTTAGTTTAGTTATCTTGATTTAATGTTTTCTATGAGCTCAATGAACACGATGATAAAATACATTTTTTCATACACTTTTATTTATAGCCATATTTAAATACATAGTATTTTTTTCTTCGAGAGTAAAATAAGTATGTTGTGAATATGATGTCATTAAAATGGATTGTCGAGTGGTTCATAAAGTAATTTAATGTGCATTTTACGACAAACAATTACTGACCGAGAATAATTGTTTTACGTTTTCTAGGTTTAAAACATAAAAAAAAATTTTTGAGTATATGTGACTACATATATTATTTATCATTATTATTTATTTATTACAAAATGTATTAGTTTCCTCTTTTTTGTATACTAGAGTAAACAGTATACAGATAAAAATTAAACAGACATAATAATAAATAGGTACAATAGAATAAAATACAATACATTAAAACAAACCATCATCAAAGAACCTCATTGGCAAGCGACATAATACATATTAGAGGCTCATTTTTTAATTATATAGTCCGTGTTAGATCTAGGATTATGGGATATGTTTTGAAAAAGTAACATAACGTGTAAACACGTTTGTACAGAACGATTTTGCGTCGTACCTATCCAGCGCGACGGTAGTGGCGCCAAGCTAAGTAAAAAAAAATAGCATAGTAGTCACTAACGTATACTAACAGGAAACCTAGTTGTACCATTGAAATTCCGTGCTAATTTTTGTTAACCAATCGGCCAACAGGGCAAACGGTTGAACGTATTAAGTCGTATAAGGTATCAATCGATCAGAAATATTGTGCAGATGGGGACAGAGGAACTCGCAAGCAGATTGGTTTGATGGTTAAAAAATTATAACCAAAAATGTTCAAGTACTTTTAAGACCGATTTTGTGTACGCAACGAAAATATCGTAAAATATATTATGTCCCCGGATCCGCCGCATATCTACCCCTACTACTCTCATCGGCGGCGACATACGACGAAGACGTACGACGATTGGCGACGGCGACGGCGAGGTCTCTCGGAACAATATTTTAATAATAAACACTTTGGAACAATTTTAATCATAAAATAAACAATCTGGTGTTTAATTCACTACCCGTGGCAACAGTTAAGGTAGATGGCAAATCATATGCTCTTAATTCTGTGATTTGCCATCATGTGGCCCATCTATGACTCAAGCCCAATACACATTAATTATTAAACGTAATAATAAATGGGTTAGATGTAACGATATGTCTATAAATATGGAACGCTGTAAGCCTCGTGGTGGAAAAGCTATTTGCATTATAGTTTCAGAAAAAAAAAACTAGATATAACAATACAGGAGGCCAAAGAGTGGATTATTATTATTATTATTTATACAGTCAAATAAAATCGCGACTTATTTTATAAAAAAATAACTGATATCACACCAAAAACACTTCGTTATATCTCAGTGTAAAAAAAAGCTAAGTTAAAAAAAAAGTAATGATTTAGTAATGATCAAATCTTTAAAAGACTTAAAGACGTGATATAATATGGAATCTAAGTAAAATGCTGTTTTATAATATTACAAATACCTAAGACGACAAATAAGATCAATTGTAATATTAAATACTTATAGTCAACATATTTTTTAACTATTTGCCAGGGCGTAGAAGTATACTTGAATAAATACAAATAAGTAACCACTATAGTATTTTTCGTAATTAATACCTAATGTATATAAACAATATGTTGACTATAAGTATTTAACATTAAAATTGATCTTATTTGTCCTCTTAAGTATTTGTAATATTATAAAATGGTATTTTCGCGTGTTTGGCGTGTTTTTGTCCACTGACTACTGATGTACTTTACAGTCCGCAAAAGGAGAGGTTTAGCATTAATACATCATAATTATTATTGGCTGTTATTTTAATGAAATTAAAATCACATAAATAAATATTCAACGTCTGTATTGTTTTATCTCACGAGTAAAGAATTTACGTCTGGAAGACTGCAATTAATGTTAATCGATTGTTTACCACATTACCACGGGATACCAAACCGTGTTTACTATACGTCAGACGTCTAAACGTCAATTAGATATTAATATAAAACTAATAATAATCATTGCATACATATACCATGTTCAAATGAAGTGTTATATTATTTTAATGTTACGTAATTAAAGTAATATTATATTCTTTGATAAGAAAGACAATTAATATCGGAATAGGTAATACCTACCTAATAAGTAATAAGTAATAATTATTATTATGTTCATCGTTCCGTGCACGAAACGTTTTAACTTATAGCATATTATTAATATAAATTATTGTGTATAGGTACCATCATCGATCTTCCTAAATGTTGTCATGTTACAAATACAACATATTTAAAAAATGATACAACACGCCCCACCCGCACGATCTATTTACTAATGAATTCTAGAAAATTAAAAAAATTAAAACTATAAAACTATTTAAAACACTGTAATAAATATCACGTAATAATCGAAAAATTGCCATGGCTGTGGAATTTTTTCATAAGGTATACAGTGTGTTCACGATATGAGGCACCACTTAATATTTTTTCTGGATGACCTTGGATTAAAATAGGGTATATTGAAATATACAATATATTACCATTAGAAATTAAACAAAGCAACTCTTTTAAGATTCTTAAAAAAAATTACACTTCGGCTATTACAAGAACAGAATAAAGACAGACTCATAATAAATGTATAGGATAACTGCATTACCCGCTTATTATTAGTTGTTAAACTAAATTAGTTAGACGATTTTAGTAATTATTTCTAAATTTAGTTTTATATTACCATATTATATTGTATTATTTAACTACACAATTTTTTACATAATACTAAATTATAATACTATATTATATAAACAGAGAAAAGAAAATATGTATTTATCTATTATCTATATTCTAGTTATGTGAGAAATGTATATTACAAATTGTAATTATTTAATTTTAATGAACTATTTAATGAATTTATATCTTAAATTGTTAACTCATAGGCCCCCACACAAACATTATCTTCAAAAAAAAATTTAAAAAAAAATAAACATAGGTACTTCATAAAATCAATATTTATTTCAATAATAATAATTATTCCGTTTATTGTAATATTTTAAATTCTGCGCGTTTTTAATTTTAATTTTAATATCATTTTTAATTTTATCGGAGTAGGTAGGACGTATTATAAATCGAAATATTCGAAATCAGAAATAAATTGCATACATTAAAAATATCCATATAAAATATATTAGATTAATATGTTATTATAACCGTCATCGTATTCAATAAAGTGACATACGATTGCGGACTCGTAAAAATATAAAATAATACTCTTATACGGAAATAATAATATATTGGTCCCCTTGCGGAACTTCCATAAATATGCCACTGAACAATATATACAACAACTATATACAGACGTATATAATACGTATTATATATACAGACGTAAAAAAAGAAACGGTAAGGATTTGAAAAAAAAAATGTATATTTATTAAATTATTTTTCTGTATAAAAAAAAAAAAAATATTCCGTAAAAAAATTGCAAAAAGGCTCCGGGGAGATTCGAACTCCCGATCTCCTGTTTACTAGACAGGCGCTTTAACCAACTAAGCCACGGCGCCGGTATACTAGATCGGCGAAAAATTAACAATAAAAAGTGGGCAAGTAGGTTACCGCTCTGCCGTATTCTGTAGCCTGTACTTGTACCTGCATTAGGAATTGAGTGTACCTCGTCATTGTGTTGGACGAGAGTAGAAAAGTGTACTTTATCTTTATTTTATTTGTTTCTATAATAGTAATGTTTTTTTACTATTGGTAATACGGTATAATTATTATAGACAATAGCTTAAAATTAATCTCAATATTTTGAAAACTTCGTTATTGCGTGATGCGTAGGTACCTAATTTTATGTAGATACGAACAGATATTTTGAAAATTATACTATGAATAGAAAATAATAATTTAAACATTTCAATTTTCAAGTATGTATGGTTATTCGTTTTTTAATAACTACAACAAATAATAACAAAATCGATTTGATCAAAAACTGGTTTTATGTAAAATATTATGTTTTTCCCTAATTTTTTCTAATTTTTTACTTTTGACCCCTTAAAATAACCAAATAGAAAGTTAATTCAAGTCGAAGATTGAACTGCTCATACAGTGACAAGATTTTGTTATACATTCACTGCTAAATTGAGAATCTTAAACAACGAAAATTGTAGGTAAATGTATAAACCATTACTTAATATTCATTATTAAACCAAATCATGTCAACAGACATCAGTTTTATAGATTTATAGGTAGTTACTATAGGTACTTATAAACCAATAATACAATTAATATTACAATTCCATATAATATTGTTGAAATGATCATGATTTGATTTAATAATGATTTATAAATTAATACACAAATTAACTTGAAATAGTTAAAAAATATACTATCAATTATTTTATTCTCATAATTATAATTATTATAATAAAGTAAGGCAGTGTAATAAGTACTAATAACCAGATATCTCCATTTATTTTTTAAAATTAAGTTTTTATAAAATATTTATAAAGAAACATACAATTTTTAATTATATCGCCTAGTACCTAGGCTTGGAAATTTAACAGAAGATTCCTAAATTTAATTTTACTATAGAATTCAAAAACACAGTTTTTTAGCAGACATTTCTGCACTACAATTATTGATGTCTAAAGTTTGGCGGAATTGGATATTTAAAAGGAAACGTTCCTTCCTATAAAAATGTAAGTTATTTTGTTGTAATTCAAAAAAATATTAGTTCTAGGTACCTACCTATTTACTTTTCGTGTATACCATGAACCTATTCACAGTGGTCAATGGACAATGATACATCGGTATTGACTTTTGTAATTGGTAATTATTAAGTAATAAGTAATAACAATAATAATAGATGTGATACAATAATACATCTTACAATAACTATATATGATTATATTATTAAATTATCTGTGATGTTTTTGGGAAAAATTAGTTCAGAATAGGTACCATGTATAAAAAAATTACTAATGGTACTACTTATAAATTATAATGTATTTGAAAATAGAAGCTAAGAGTAATATTGGTGTGAAATGATTTATCATTGAATTCAAATTTAACACATCCATTACCTACTCAATGACATCGTGGCACTATACCTACACTACTACACTCAAAACATAATATATTTATCTATAATTTTTATTTTTCAATATTGTTTTTGTAACAAAATACTACATTTAATTAATATTCCACAATAAGTAACACATTTCTAAATAAATGTTCAGACTAACGTATAATAAATTGAAGTATAATATATAGATACCTAGTTATTCAAAAATACAATTGTTTTACTGTTGAATCTATATGAATAGGTAATATTGGAAAATATTTTTTATGCATTAAATTAATTTGGTGCAGTATTTTATAACAAAAATAATATTAAAATCTAGTATACAGATATTGTTAAATGGGTGTACTCTTAAAATGGGTAGTTATTATAATTTATAATATAAATTATTTTTAGAATAATTTATTATACTATTCTATCGAAAATAGTATGTGTGATAACAATATTATTATGGCAAGTGCATTTTTTTTTTGTTTATTATTGCTTTTAATGATTTTTTACAACGTATAATAAAAATAATATAAGTAAAGAAAAAATGAAATTGAAAAAAAATGCAAAAAATTTGTTGAGTCAATGCGGTCTCAACTAGGCTCTGGAGAGATTCGAACTCTCGATCTCCTGTTTACTAGACAGGCGCTTTAACCAACTAAGCCACAGCGCCGTTGGCTACGTACCCTAAAATCTATCAAATTTAATAGAATGTTAAATGTTTGTATTAACTACTATGGCACTTAGTAAGGACGTATTTATAGTAGTAGACAATAGTGCACTAGTGTACCTACATAATAATATATTATATTATTCTATTAATAACGTATAATACCTAAGTGTTAACTTGTAAACATATTTCGTAACAACAATTTGTTTGGTATTTTATTAAATTATTATTACATCGTATAGAATCTTGCAGTGTCGTTAGAATTCATATTTTATAAACCTGCCTATTTAACATATATATTTTACTTATTAGTGCCATAGGTCATATGCATTGTATAAATCTAGCATCGTAATTATAATTTATAGGTATACACAGATAATAATATGTAGGTAGGTAAACCCACTTTTAACCACTACGGAACATCATAATAAATTATGTATAATGTTTACAATATTGATACCTTCTAGACACTAGTATTACTAGCCAAGTGGAACAATATAAATTATTACCTAAGTAGGTACCTGTTTACTATTTATTAGCTCGAATAGACGGTATCGGCGCAATTCCTATTAATGCATTAGTAACTAAGTTTTAGTCACTGGTAAATTGACATCAGTGTGTCTCGTTTAGCGAACTCATTCAGCGGAGATTGGCGACACCTGTGTCGGGTTGGATATGGCACTCGGTATATTTTTGAAGCAATACCGTACGTCATGAAACTTTTATGATATTTCTAACAATTTAAAATTTTTGTCGTAATCGATTGAGTAATTTTTGAGTCTATAAGCTATACAACATAGTACATATAACTATATATAAAATAGTACATAGAATACGAATATAGTAACCTATGTATCGACCCTATGTACAAACATAAAAACATTAGATTTTCGTGAGCAAAAACAAAATTCATATGTCATTCGTGTGAGCTTAATAAACATATAGCCGTAGAAGAGTTGAAAAACTAAGTTCTAACAATGAGTCTCAAGGAATATGTGTGCAAAGTTTTTTGCCAATTAGTTCAGTAGTTTCGAAGTCTATATTCTTTATGACCGACATACGTAAATTTATACCTAGTGTGTTATGCTTTCAAACTTTGAATCTTTATATATATAGATTATGACCTAACCTTACCTATATAGAGTTTAGAATATAGTTTATATAAATATGACTACCAACACCTTTAGCTTATAGCTTCCCTATGTATTTTACATTTATATTTATACCCAATAAGGTTAGGTAGTATAATTATTATACATAGGTAAGTCTCAATTTAACAAATATTGTAAGCAATACCAATTCTTAAAATGGTTAATGTATCCTAAGGCTTAGCCGTGCCTATGTGTATATAAGGTATAACATAATAATATTATATTTAGTATTTAAGTAAGTAAGTAGGTATATTGTACCCAGTGGCGTGAATAGCGAGAAAGAGGTTATCCACCATTACCTTTTTTGTTTTTGGCTGACCTACTTGTTAGTTATTTGAGTTGTTATTATTTATTAGTTATTACCTACTATATATAATATACATTAGCCATTAGATAAGTTCTAAGTATTAACTATACAGGGCACGTATAAAGGCGTATCAAATGTAGTGTCATTAACTTGTATGTTGTACTGTTATAGTGTTATCACATATTAGTTATCAGCTGCTTCAAACTGTATAATGCATAAGTAAACAATAAACACAGGTATTATGCAATTTCATAACTTATAATCTATTAACAATTTTAGAAGGTTTGACCACTAAAGCCCCCTTATTTGTGTCTTTGGCTTACCCTCACAATTCATTAAAATGTATTATTATTTATTACTAAATATTTGCCTAGGTAATATTTAACTTCTAACATACCTTCCCTAATCCCAATAGAGAAGATCCCCATTGAAAATTCTTGAGTGCGTCACCGGTTGTACCTATATTACGCTAAGTAGACTATTAAGTACTATAAAATATAGCAGGTAAGTATTTTGGTTCTATTTACAATATTAATAATGATAATTTATGATAGAAATAAAGCGAAACAGTGATTACCTACCTCCTAAATATAATAAATTAAAAGCATGGCATAATTTTTAACTTTTAAGTACTTATGCCAGACTAATTTTTTAGCTATAAACTCAAGAATATAAATAAGGGGGGATGCTATGGGACTGTAGTCCCCCTTCTATACAATTTTAAAGATACTTTATATATTTATAACTAACCTATCACTTTTTAAAGTTGCAAACATCTTATTTATATTTAATAAGTTAATACTTGGCGAGATTAGTTATTAGGAGCTGTGAAGGTGCCTGGAATTATAAAGCCCATTTTTAATATTATTTTTTTATTAACTACCTAAAGTTTTTTAGCAACTTTTTACATTGATAACACTTTTTCGTATTGATTTTGTTTTACCCATCTCTTTCGATCAAAATCGTTTTAACATAAATATGTTTTTGGGCTGGGTACAGATATTATTTAATTTCTAACCGATTTTGCGTAACGTTTCGTTAATCACCATTGAAACGAATAAAATGTAATAATTATCTGGTTGCTTATGAATACATATTTATGATTCATACGTTTTTTTTGAAGTGGAATATATCGAGTAGAGTGCTAAGTTTATGTGATATGATCACTTTATAATAATAAATAACTTAGAATTTTTGTTTACCTATCTATCTTTTAAATCAAATCTAACACATGATATTATACATATTTTATAAACTACAGATTACTGAAATATTTACCATAACAATAATATTATTTAATATTAATATATTAATACCCATGTATGTATTATACAGGTACCCTAGGCTACCTACCTATAAATTGTAATACTCAAAACTGAAAATACATTTATTAATGCTGTATAGTTGTATACTTTCCTTAAAATAATAATAATAAAAAAAAAATAATTTGAAAATAACTTTTGGACAGAAACAAGTTTATACAACTGATATAGTAGATACTAGGTTGATAAAATTATATTTTATACCAATTGGCAATTTGTATGCATAGGGTGATTTTTTTTCAGAACTAGGTAAAACTATATAATATAATTTTATTATGTCGATGCATTTAAACATTTTAGTCTTATTACATAACAAATCTATGACAGTCACAGATTACATTATGCATAATATAACTATTACACCCATAATAGCACTGATTAATTGGTATCTTATAATGTTATATATTATAATATTATGGTTATTATTTCATAATATAATGTCATAGGCACAAAAAACATTTAAAAAAAAATTATGATATCAGTTTAAGTTTAAATGAATATAACAATAAAATTATATGTTAGTAATTTTTTTTAACATAAATATATTTTTGGGTTGGATTAACGATACAAATATGTTTTTGACCGATTTATGTTACCATTGATGGTAATGTAATGACGTATGTTAGTATTCTGTGATGAATCTACAATATATTTATTTTGAATGAACCGTATAATACTATCTATAGTTACCATAACATCAGAATAAGACATGTGTTACAAGACCATATACTCATAGACTAACCCACTGAATTAAAATAGGATTCGTGATAGAGGTTTTATGAAGTGGCTGAATAAATTATAAACTGCACCGATGAAGGCTCAATCATTTATTAAATGTTAGGTAGGTACTAATTAACATTTATCATTGTTTCTTGATCAATTGGTATTAGCACCATCTACTCAGCTGACGGCTCGTAATATTTGTTACCGGAAATTTGATTCTGATAATCGGTAATTGATGACTATTTCTCCTTAAAAGAAGCATCAGTTCAAAAAAATTATAATTATACTGTAAGAAAAAAAATGGCACTAGACACAAAAACGACAAAATCGCTTTTTCTTTTTTTTTATTGCCTATCTTTATATATCTAATTATTTACATTATTTTTCTTTCTTTATATATACCTACCTATAGAGGTATTACTCATATATTTAAACTAATCTCTACAATTCCGTTTACTTCGGACATTGTAATTTATAGTTGTTTTAATTTATAAAATATGTTATGAAATATAATTTGCCTTCACAAATATTCTAGCTAAAACATAATTTCCAATCGTATACACATTTAAATAGCAGAGTATAGGAAACAAAATATGGATACACGTTGGTAAGTACCTATGATGCGATCGCTTCCTCATTACTGTACACAATGTAAATAGATGGGCGGACGTGTACGGTATACCAATAGTTCGGAAATGGGATATTATTATAATATTATATTACCTATTATAGCTTATACAGTTATACCATTATATTCTGTGGTTATAGGTATCTTAATTTATTATAAGTATCCAAATATTATGTAACAACATCATCTATCATGTTAATCAATTATTATTTTTCATTTCGTTGGGGGGGTTAACCTGATCAGTTTTTCTAGTATGTACCATTGTACCCGCCCCCAATATTAAATTATAATAGGTAGGTACTTAATTCGTTTTTACATTCTGTATATACCAGTAAAACAAGTAGGAAATCACTAGGTATATCGGTATCGTTATCGTTATGTCACATAAATAAGTATAAATACATAAATTAAACTGTGTAACAGTATATACAGTTGTGATTTAGTAAAATTTTTATTTTTTTAGTCTGTAGGTCCTCTATATACACTATACACGATATAGTATAGTATACAAATTATTTGATCTTCACCTTGGAGTGTGGTTTCTGATGGAAAATTGGATCTAGTTGATACTTTTGACAAGTCAAATAAAAAATTCCATTATTTTTCAAAATAATTTATTTATATTGGTAAGTAATAACAAAAAAAAATTAATGAAAAACTAGAATTATTTCTACGCAAAACCAGTTTTTGATAATATCGATTGTGTTTTTGAGGTTTTACTCAAAAACTAATAAGTCTGACAAGTCATATATAAAAGTAAAAAGAATGATTGTTATAATATCAAATCATCTGATAACACGCAGTATTATAAATACACTATTTAGTCTACATAATGTAGATAGTAAAACGTACAGCCATTTTTTATGCTATTGTTTTTAAATCCAAATAGATAATAGGCGTATTATCCGCGGGTTCAAATCAATATGCAGGCATGAATGTATTTTGAAGTTTTTGGGGAATATTAAATGTCATAAGTCAGGAATGGCAAATAAGTGGTACGCGTGCCATGCTTGGCACAGCCACACAGAAGAACTTTTCAATGGCACCAGAAAGACTTTCATGTATCTATACATATGTATATGCATATTAACCAGACATAAAAAATCTTTCAAGTAATATGAAGTAAAAAATTTCCGCAACAATCAATAAAAGTTAATTTTTTAATAATCTTTTTCTACATTATTATCATTCGTTTTTCATTTATATTTTGTAAACATTCTCTGTGTTCACAAATATAATTAGTGGCATGGCTGAAATTTTTTTTTAAATTGTGTCATAAATTGGTACGTTCAACAAATCCTATATTTGCCATTCCTGTCATAGGTACGTATTAATATATTATATATTATACAGACATTTAGGTTGTAGTAGACACCTAGACATTCAACAGTAAAAATAGCTGGTTGTTTTTAATTAAAAAATGAATGCAAAGTATAATATACGGATTTTTTAGGGTGGGAAGAGGGGTGACCCCACTGATGCTAATTTCAACGTGTAAACCAGAAATATACGTACCATATTATTATACGGCGACGCAGTACACATTACACACATCTATTATGACACTATAATATTATTACATCCTCTCGAGTCACGATACATATTTTGTCCCCGAGTCTCCACGTTCCCTAGGGTTATTATTAATATCGATCTATGATATCATAGTTTACACAAACAGGTATTATACTCTGAGACGTTTCGATGCAGGTGTCTGGCGAAGACACGCACGCGCGCCACTCAAACTTCCGACGTCGCAATGCGGTCCCGCGATCGGCAAGACGTCTCACCCTACGACCGTATACGCGCTCATAGTGAGTTGTTGTGTACTCGTGTGGGTGAACCCGGCACATTGGATTGAACATTCGTACGGCTCCCGCCCAAATCCGCACAATTTTTTTAGCCGATCACGCTGTTTGGTAAGCCGCGAGGAACGCAGCGGTCGCGTGTAACTGCAGCTGGCGTCGACAGTTCGAACGTTCGATACCGCGTTATGCCTAATATATATGCCATACAACATTATCATATAAATTATAAACTGTTCGGGTCCGTGTGATTGTTGTTTGACAATTTACTATATTATATTATTATTACAGCTATCAGATAATCGGTTGGTTTTGCGACGAGATCTCAATCTACATATTGACATAATAATATATATCACTCGGCAGTCGGCACCTACATATAATTATCATTTACAGTGACATTATGTTTTAACATAATAAATTTGAATAAATTTTGTGTTAGAAATACTGAGAATAAATCCCGGATTCAGTAATCTCGCAGTATGTATGCTATGTTGCGATTATACATTATAATATGAAATTGAATGGTTTAGTTGTATAATATACGCAGTATACTATACTGGTTATGATGATAAGAATAAAAATATCAAATATTTAATTTCAAAAATTGTTGTTAAAATGTTTACTTTGTAGATTGCCGTTACCGTATACTTGGTATTATTTTGTTCTAAGAAGAACATGCTCTATAAATAAATATATTATTAAATCAGTTTCGAATGTTAATATACTACCTACCTTCCGGGTATTCAATAAAATACATTTATGAAACTATGAAAGTAAGGTAAAAGTTATATCTTTTTGTGGAAAATAATGGTTTTAACTATTTTATATGTATGTAAGTAGGGAAGTGTTACTCTAATAATAACTTCGTGAGTTTATTGCGGTATTACAATTTCTAATATCTGCTGAAATTATAAAAATATCATGGCTTAAAATATGTCAACACCAATATTAAAATATTTGTCACTGGATAATTCACCAAGCATGATCATTGATTAGTGATAACCCCCATAGTTTTCTTTTAACTATGCATTCATTAAAATTCTGATTTTTCCTTTTATGTATTTTCTATGCGTGTAACTACATTTTACAAATGTAATTTCGATTTTAGTGATAATGGTTTCAATGCCACAAAATGAAATACGAATCGAACTTCAATGTTTCAAACTATAGTTATCGAAGAATTAAGTCTTTATACTTATATGAAACTGGAAGTACAAACTATGAATACTTATTTAAATTTGAATATCGGTGTTTTTTTAGCGTCTTGTTGTTTACGGGATGAGAATGCAAATCCTAGTAGGTACGTTGAATACGTTGAATTGGTAACCGAACATTTAACTTTCTATTAAATTTGATAGATTTTAGGGAGCGTAGCCAACGGTGCTGTGGCTTAGTTGGTTAAAGTACCTGTCTAATAAACAGGAGATTGAGAGGTCGAATCCCTCCAGTGTTTTGTTGCAGTAGGGTGCAGCAAAAGACTGCAGAAAATTGAATTTTTCCCCTGTTTTTCATCGCTTGAAAATATTAATTTAAGTTATACTTTATGTACATTATCCTGATTTTAAGCTTTTAAATACATACATTTTTGATATAATTTTGGAAGTATTACTATTTAATATTTTGTATTCGTTCTATAGGTCCTAAAATAATATCGTTATTTTATAAAGTATGTATTTGGATAAGTTATATGAATTAAACCATATAAGTTTGTATGAGCTATGAGTTATGAGTTTATGTATTTATGCGTAGGTATAGGCGTTTTACTAATATATTTAAAACTTGTTTTTTAACAGGTTACTACCTGTTTCTAATTTTAGATTCAGAACCTGAACGCCGCAGTGAATGTATTGGTTTTCCAATTATTTGTTTTTTTTTGTCTTAATAGACTATTTTTCAATATTTTATTACATTTTTTTTAACATTTATTCGGTTATATTCAATCTGTAATGGTATTTGCAATAACTATATGTGCAAAGAAATTGTATAATATACAAGTTATCATAGTATTTATTAAAACAAAATTTCTATTATTAAAAAAATGTACGTATTATAACAATATTTACCCTCAACTATTGAACTTTCCCTATAAATTATTTTGTTTTAATTTTTTTCATTTGAATACTCTGTAATATGTTGAGATGATAGCTGCAATGAGAGTAAAAAACCATGGGAAAGTAAGTCCTATTCAATGCGGGGTGAATTCGAGTGCATCGACTGAGTGGTAAGAGCAAAAACCGGTTACACTACGCAGCGCTTAGTCCCCTTCAACAATATTCTATAAACGTTGGTTTGAGGTTTTTTTGCCAATTTAAAAATAATTACTTACAAACAACAACTAAAAGCTCAGCCATTGGTTTCAATTATTCTAATCCTGTCAGTATTACAGCGTCCATTGATGATCGCCCATCATACGGCATGTCATCGTTGGCCAATATAACATATTATGTACATTATACAGGAAACTCTTATTTTTAAAAACGGTGTCATTGGGTCGAATATTATACCTAACTTGGCAGTAATGTTGGCTGGAGAGCCGCAGCCGGAGTAGACTGCGCAGGTCGAGTGATTCGTTTACGGCTTTTTCTGTCAACTCCAATTACTCGTCCCTTGATGTTTAGTGCTCCTCCAAATTATATTAACACGTTGGCCAGACATCAGCCTTAATATTATAATATTATACATTATAGAACAGGCGTGCCCAACCTTTTTCAATTTACGGACTGTGGTCGTAATTTATATATTTTATACTGCGGGCTATATATATCAGTTAGTTTTGATAAATTATACACTATTAATATACTTCGAAATTATAAGATATTGTGTAATTCTTAAAAGCTTATTAAAATAATATCTATTTTTTTAATTATAATTTTCATTTTTATTTTTATTGAGGTAAAAGTACATACAGAAATTTCAAATTTTATAAAATGGTCACCGGCCGCGGGATGAGCACACCTGGTATAGAGTTAGACTATGTTTTGAAGATATCGCATCATAATAAAAAACTATTAGTTGAACAACGTCGGTTAAGCTGATTATAGCTGTACGTTTTAAAAACTAAAACAGCTTCGCAGCCTGTTAATATTTATAACTATTAAAATGAAAACTTGATAATAGTTATTATATAATCAAATGATACATATTTTAATAGTAATATTACCTATATTTGGCGTTTTACGATTTTTTAATTACGAACAAAACAAATATAAACATAAATATTCGAATAACGCTGGGACATGAGTCATCATTAGCGGAAATGGTATACCTCGTCGGTGTTGTATTTTATTTTAAATCCAGGAATTCATAAAATATAATATATTGTTTTTAATTTAAAATCTGCATTTCTATAAAATTACTTTAAACTTTTATATTATGATCAAATAAATAATAAATATTGTGCTGTATACACAACCTAATCCGAGTGTATTTTACACTATAATAACACAAATATCTATAATAGTTAATAATTTAGTGTTACCTGTAAACAGGCCGCAAGCACAAATGATATGTTTCCTCTGGGTGATTTATTTTGTACCTGAAACAAAATTAATAAATAGTAATTGTTTTATAATATATTTCAACATCAACCATGAAAATTGCACTTGAAAAATGTCATATAAAAATAATATAATATTATTTCGATGTCCACACGACCATACGTCAAATATTTTTTATTTTTTTTTTTTTATAGTTGAGTCTCAATAACTCGAATGTCAAGGGAGATAAACACTGATTCGATTTATGCATTTTTTGAGTTACGTAACTTGAATTAATTAAAATAATCTCCTAGAGACAAAAATATGTAGGCTATCTAGTATCTATATTTACAGATATTTACAGAATCATAACTTTTTAACAATTTTTACATAATAGTAATTATAAATAATAGTAGTGCGTACCTAATATACTTAAGATTTGTTAGACATTTTAAATGTATAGTAGGTATAAAGAGTAATGTTATGAATATAATAATAAATAGTATTATACTTTAGAGGGTACGTGGCTAAATAAATAAGTCAATTATTTTTTTTTTTACTGACAATCTTATGGAAAACAATATTCAACGTAGTTTTTATCTATATAACGAAAAAGTATTTAAAGTTTTGATGAGTGAAGTAATGTGGTATTACAGAAAGATGTAATCAAAAGATGAAATAAAAAATGTATAGGTACTGTCATTCAAAAAAATAAAAAAAATAAAATTGTAAAATTTAAAAAATATATAAAATAATATTTTTTCAAAATTATTGTTTTGTTGTCTTTAAATATTTTTTTAAAAATTTTCAAAAACGTTATTACTTTTTGATATAATGAGTACCTATTACTGCTAAAATAATTACTGATATAGTATCATATTACAAATAAAATGTTTTGTAATATAATTTTAGAGTAATCATACATAGTGAAGGGGCGGGAGTGGTACTATATGTCTGCATATACATATGATATATAGTTACAAGTGTTACAGCAGTGAGTATAGACACTCGAACCCTAATTGCACCGATGAAATATTATGCCTAAATATTTAGCTCAGAAAAAAAGCGTGTAAGTACTTTTAAAACAAGATTTATGGCACGTACGCTGTGCAACAAGTATATAATATCATATAAAGACGACGCATGTGTGTCGGTCGGCGTCGTTTTCTTGGCGAAACAAAAACGGTATAGTATATTATATATAGCTGCGTGAGGTATATACGCAATTAGTGCGTTTTTCCGGAACGATGACAGCTGCTGCGGTACAGTTTTCTTGGACGAGGTAAGTATAATACTGCCGGTCATGTGCAATAACATACGGCATATATTATACCTACATATATAATATATGTGTTTGTGTGTGTGTGAGCGCGTGTAAAATATCGCGGGAAACGTACGGCGTCCATATAACGCAGTGAGAAAAAAAGGGTCCGCTGGAAGAATAAGAACCCCCAGTTTTGGTGAAATTAAACTGTATAGGTTAGTACCATTCCATCCCTCGTCCGTCGGGCGCGTTATATACACACACATATATATATTATATATTATGGTCTGAGCAACCGATTTGTAACACAAATAAAACGAGCCATTACTATTATCATCATAGTCGTCGTCTACAGATATATGTTATACATCCAGTATCCAAGAGTATAGTAGGTTACGGGACGAGAGAGGGGGTGGTGAACGTCCGTCAGTTGATATCTTTCACGTCGTAACGACTAACGGAAGACGAAGTGCAAGACGTGTGCAACGAATATACCACCCTAGTCGTATATACAACAAGTAACAACAACAACAACAATATATTATTATATAAATGTACTTATAATAGGTAGCACCGGTGCAACGGATAATGATCTCGTAAATTAATGTCCGTCCGTACATCATCTATAATACAACCGGAAAACAATTTGTATCAGTGTTAAGGTTCAGTATTGTTTATTGACTTTGTAGTTAGTACATTATACACGCGCCCGTTGCACCTGTGCCACGGTGGTTAAGTATGACGAGGCGAGCTCATATTAAATAATAACAATAATATAATGTGTGTAGGGTGAATTTTCAAATTGGTTACTGCAGAATTTGGAACAGACTTTTAAAAGTAGATCACCGAACGAAAAAAAAACTAATATCGATACAAAGATATTTTATTACCGAATAACGTCTCCAATTCCAATTAATATAATTTAACGCATAGATGACACAAATACATAAGTGCATATAGGTTAAATACGTATTTAAAGCAACATTTTTGTACAATATTTTCTATTCTTCTTTATAAGGTCGTTTTTCGGTGATATTAGATAAGGGTGTTTCAAAAAACCAGCACTCCTGCAGTTTCGCTGCACGCCGAATCTAAAATTAATAATATAACATTACGGACGGAACTGTAGCACTATACATTATTATGAATATATAGAGTATTTTATACTCGAACGATGATTTGTTACCCCTTCACGGTAACTATATATATTACTGAATAAAATGTACCAATATACATAATATATGATATACTAAAGTCTTATAGACTTCAACACGGTGACGTGAAGTGTTACATTGGAACACGCGCGTGCGATCGAAAATTATTTATAGTCATGCATGGCGTTTATCTAAAGGAAAACAAAAAAAAAAAGAAACAAATGTCTACGGCAAATTCAAAGTTGTACTATTATTATACAAGTAGGTACGTATAATATCAGCAGCGCGTGTAACATAATATATGATCATAAACATTATATTATATGATTTATAAGTGCGTATTGGTTTCTGAAAGAAACTATTCGTCGACAGCAACGTATGTATCATACACTTATTATATGATACAATATAATATTATGCTATTTGAAAAATGACACGAACACGAACAACTTTTTCTCTCCAAGCGAGGCGAGTGCAAATGTAAACAATACAATATTCGCGCCTAACCTCCAGCAGGTGTAATGAGCTGAACGGGAAAAATAAAACAAAAAGGAAACGGAAATAGTATCCACTAAACGCAAGTGCGCGAGTTCGTATGGATATACTATATATATATATAATATGTGCGATATGTGAGGGCAATTTGTCTCGGTGACATTTCTAGGCACTTGATTTTTTTCACGGTACACGGATCGTGAAATTCATTTTATCCTATTATATTATTATTCTAGACCGAATTTAGGTAAGTCTACAAATTATGTATACCTACTTTGGTACGAGATGTGTAGATAATATACTCATATTATATGAAATATATTATGTGATATGACGTCATACTGTAGACGTACTTTATTCTTTCACCACATATTATAATATATATATATGTGTAATAGATAGGAATTAAATATTTCTCGTCGATCAATGTTCTCCTATTTCACTTAATAATAATAATCGGTAGCCTGGTGTGGCGCAGTGGTTGATGTCAGTCACGGGACGTGTTCTGAAGTCAAGCATCGATCGGTGCCACTAGTTCCCGGATGGATGACCACTCGGGTTCTAATGACAAATCCTCGCCATAGTTACACACGTGTTCTAACCAACCATTCTAACCAACCACATAGTTATAATCTACTAAAAATAACCACCCAATGGCCTATATTGCCACGGGTTAATTACTAAAAAGAAAAAAAATAATATAATCTACCAATTACTAAACATTAATGTTGGTCCAATGACAACTGATATATTTTTTAGTTTGTATACTTTGTACACATATATAATACTAATATGTTGTGTTATGGGTATAAGAAATTTTGAATTGTTCGTTTAAGGACGTAAAATAAAAAATTTATAATCATATATAGGTAGACCGTAATTTTTATTTTATAATTTTATATAATATATACGATTATAGAGGCACGGTTTTATAGGGTTTGCCCTAATTGTTTTTATGATCTATAATTGGAAACACAATGGTGGTAGTGCGACGATTTCACGAACAAAGGATTTGCAGTATACCGTAAATAATGTTATAATATCCTATCGTCTTGGGGTGGTTTCGAGACGCACGTGGATCGGTGCTGTTTCTCGCTGCAGGTGGTGACTTGGAACTTGCAAGTAAGCATTATAATATATAATATGTATACGGCGTATTCTGTCCTTGCCGCCATCGTAAACAATACATAATAATAATATTATGTTGGCGTTTAAAGTTCAAACGGGATGAAATGCAAATTAGTAAACACCGACGAGCCGCAGATTGTGGCCGTGTTGTGGAAGGGTTGTGGAAGGGATAGATAATCCCGTATTGGAAAACATGACCGACGGCACGCACGGCGATGTTTGGCTTGCCGGGAGGGCGAGGTCCACGACAACGACGACGACGATAATATAATTTATACAGGTTGAATCGTTGCTGACAGATGAACAGTATTTCAAAAACGTACTAACTTTTTTGGGAATTTTATTTTATTTTTGAAAAATTCAAGGTTGGTACACACGCAGTTATACATTCGTTGGCTGAGCATTGGTTTTTTAAACGTCGACCTACAATTATAGTTTTTATATTTGAAGCATATTAAATAATAATATAATTTGATACTTGATACGTCATATAGGTAAGCTTAGGTAAATAACAATTTTAATTTAAAATATTTAAAAAAGGTATTATATCGTTATCAGTAGGTATTTAAAGAATCAAAGTATAGATGATACTATGATAGCGAAGTTGAATGGCACAGAAGTAGGTCGTACGTATGCCGCAAAATGTTGACTTTATAACTGACTGATATAACTAATTAACTATTATACGTATAAAGTTTGATTTTCATACGGGAACCAAAATTCTCAACAAAATATTCTCCTTTGCGTAATATGAAATTAAAAATGTATGTAGTCAAATTTTTATAATTTACGATTGATAATTAAACCTAATGATAAATATGTAATTTTTTTTGCAGACGCACGTATTTTTGCAATGAATTAAAATTTTACAAATGATGTCAAAAAAATATTTTCTAAAACATTGAAACTTATTATGATGTAACGACGGTGAGCGTTTACTGTTAATATAATCGCTCTGTATAGCGTATTTACGGCATTTCTTGTATACACATAAATATATTTATACACATTGCGCGTATTATAGTCGGATAGAACAGGACCGCACAGGGAGGGCGCTGCAGAGACGTTAAAATAACACGAACGGAAGAAGGGACGTCGAATAACAGAGGATAAGCTTCGTGGCTGATGACTGTATATACCTATATATTATACTATGGGGTTCTTTTGGGTCCTCTCGAGCAACACGGCCGTACAATATATATATATATAGACACACACTTGTAATATTATTTTATTATATTGTGTGCGCGACGCTTCAGTATTCGTATTTCGGCGGTGTACGTTTACCGATATATAGGAAAGGAAATATTAATAATAATAATAAAAAATACCACTCAATCGTTTTGATGGTTTGTTTCGACGGGGATATAACGTGTATACATAATATTATGTACAGTATAATTTATAATATATATATATATATGCGTTGTGTTCGACGATGACGACGTTCAAAGGCGACGATGAAAAACGAAAATAATGTTATTTTTGGAATTGTTTTTTTCGATTTCTTTTTCTTCGTTACGTTCAGTCATTAAAATATATAATATCATCGTTGGCGGGATATTACTCGTGAGGATCCGTCAACGAGATTTTTTTGTGATTATAATTGAGTGTAATAAAAAAACTACGTTTCGATAGTACTTACCGACGTATATATATATTATTATAATATATAAGCAAATAATTAAATACCTAACAATAATACACCAATTGAAGTTTGGATTAAAGGAAAACTCCTGGGGCGAGTACTTTAATGTTTATTTTTCATAATTTTCTTTTCGCAACACATACTTATAATATATATATATATATTTATAGTAATGTCTGTATTGCATTTGTATATTTTCAATAGAATAACAAATTAATATTGCATTTGTTATTTTTATATTTTTATTTCGTAAATTATATTAAATATTGCAATAAAATTATATTATTCGTTGATACCTATACTTTTAGTTCTTCTTTCGCCGCCGTTTGTTTACTTTCAGAGTCACAAGAGTCGCACAAGACCTCGTCAGTTATCGTTCGGCTGAGATGCTCAGGTATGCGTGCGTATATCTACCACTCGGCGTGTACTAACGAAGCTCAAACAAGCATGTTAAGTATGCGCGTGAACACGAAACAACGCCCCTACGGTAAACTGCACCAAACAGCGAACACATAAAATATCGCCAAAGGTAGGGGAGTTCGGGGATAATAAATAATTTATAACGTTACTATTGGGAATTCTATAAATCATTGGATAGGGCGCTGTACGAGCGCCCGTCGTCATCGCGAGTTCTTAAAACGTTTTTAAGATGATTTAAGATTATAATATATTCGTTTTTTTTTCTTTTTACTCTTTTCTCATATTTTTGTTTCTTTTGAAACGAATCCGTTGGACGAATATTAATGAGGAGACGCGTTTACGTATAATTCGTCGGAATTATCACAACGGCTCTATGATAAATTATAAAAAATGTTCGTCATTTGAATAAAAAAAACTAAAAAGTAGCATGGTACAAATTATAATATCTATAATTTAATCAATTTACGACCGAAATTTCATGTTATTTCGTAATCTGAATTTATTTTTATTTAATTTATTATGTTTTTGTCTGGTCAATATAGGTACCATAATGTTTGGTCTATTGATTTATTTCAAGTAGCTTAAATTCAATTATTTATTCTCAAATTAAAGTCGATCGTCCTTCATATTATGACATCTTAATAATAATAAAGACAATATTTGAGGAGGAGGGAGATGAAATAATTACATTCGTTATTTAGTAGTAAGTTCTACTTTAAGTCTTACGGCTCTCGCATCCTTAAATCCAGTCCTGTTAATAACGAACCTAGTATTAAATACAGGAATTTTAAATAAAACTGTATAATATATCGAACAAATATATTCTAAAAATATACCAAACATTAGCACCTACAGTAACATCGAAAAAGAAGTTGGCCTTCACCACTATAAAAAAGACCTTAAGAACCTTTAAATATTCTTATGTTGGTAAAATTGTCAAATAATGGTTACGGATTATAATACGTCGGGACGTGAAAAATGGCGACTTATAAAGCGTTTAAATTGAAATACAATACATTTCGGTTTTGTTCGATATATATTACCTATATAATATTATCAGCTATTGTGCAGCATCATTGGAATAGGTTTTTTCTCGTCTTGCAGTTCTTATATTTCTTCACCAAAACTTTATCAAATAATTGATATACGTATTGAAACCTATACACGTCTTTTCAAATGCATATGAACAGCGTTGTACGGCATATCATCACCAATTGATTAATTGAAAACCGCATTAATACGTCATATTATATAGGCGGACGTTTGATTGAATTTCGGGGGATTAATCGCGATAATACTGTCTAAACTCTAAAGTAAAGCGGTCCGAACTCCGATTACTGTTTATACATGGTCCACGGATGTACATTCAATTCCCTTTTGGAAGGGAGGGGTGATATTGACATTAAATATATATGTATATAATATATATATATAATATACCGATATCCACCTATGATTAACGTTGACAGTATATCAAAACATTACGTACACCACACTCATTTTGTGTATGTAATAATATATTATTATGTAAAGGGATAGAGGTATACAACATTGCACTATTCCATAGAATCGCAAATATAGAGTGTATTTAATCGTTTAAATTAGCTTCGAGCGTTCCAGTTTTAACTAGATATGTTAAATGCACCTGATACATTATATAATAATTTTGAAACAAGTATACCTATGCGTATGATGCGTCTCAAGACTTGACTTGTAAAAGTTAATAATATCATACATCACTCGATGACCATTTCATATGGTTTCATTTTTTAAATAATCGCCCGTGTGAGCATACATTTTATGAATTTATATTTTATAAACCCACATGAGAATGTTATGTAGGTATTAAAAATTAAATAATATAAAAGTAAAAGTACCACGGTATACTGTGGTTTAGGTCAGTCGTATTTTACTCAACCTATTGGTTTGATTTTTTTATGGGTCACAAACATGTTATATGATTACATTTTAAAATTATACTATAACTTACTATAACAGTATAATAGCAAAACTTCATTTTTTTTTTGTATTGGTTTGCCAGACGAAGAATGTTCAAGTTGCCATACCAAAAAGGTAGGGACACACAGGTGTAGGTAAAATTGTTAAGTCTTATCGTGCTGGAAGAAATCTATCGGTTTTTTACGAGAATTTGCGTTATTATTCACACGAGATGATCACAAAAATCTGAAACGTTATCACAACGTTAGCACAACGTATTCCCTAGGAAATTATTTTAATTAATTAATTCCATAAAGTTATAGTCAAAATGTTGTGTTGACAGCAACTATCAGGAAAGCTGATATTCTGTCGTTAAAATAATTTTTTTTTTTAAACCTAATGGTTATAAATTATAATAATATATTATATTAGTTAGTTATTTATATACCCATTATAATGTACAGCTGCAATATAACTATTTTCTAGCACTGCACATATTAAGCCGAATTTTAGCTCAAAAATGTTCATCCTAACCTTATAGTTATTGGTTTGAAACACAATACCTAATAATAAAATTATAATACACAAAATTTTATAATCGATTCAGCAAAGTGTACCGACGTCCTGCACTAAAATCGTACCTATTGTTATTTTTGTAGTTGTTGCTAATATTATTATTATTATGTTATGTTGTCTAATATAAAAGAGAAGGTATAATATGAGAACTTTTGTGTAAAAATATTTCGATGTTCACATAGAGCACTACTGAGTGAAATTTAAATGAAAAAAGTTGCACAGCACTTTACCCCCCGATACTGTTCGTCTCCTCCATCGTTTATATATATAATACACACACACCCACACACACACCCACACACACACACACACACACACACACACACACACACACACACACACACACACACACACACACACACACACACACACATACACCCATCACGAGTTTTCTACCGCGGCTATCCGTGTATTACTCATCAAAACATTTTATCCCTGACATCGGTTGTTTTTGCGGCCGCACAAACTTTCTCGTCTCGTTCGTATATAGCTGCTCCTTTTTTCTTACACAGTACCGGGGTAGTGATAAATGAAAAAAAACCCGCCCAACACAAAAGTTCTTTGCCAGAAAACATGACAGCATTATTCTTCATTTTCCCCAAAAAAATAATAATAATCTGCTCTGTACTCCTAAATAATATAGCTATATAATATAATATATTATATCGTCTGATGTATATTGTATAATATATATATATATATTTCTATAGTTGCGTTATAAGCTCCACCCCTAAAATAAACACTAAAAACTTCAGTATTATTTTATATCAAATATTCTTAATTAACTTAATTTAGTTTTCTTGTGTTCTATATTGGTCGTTTATAGCAGTCGATAAATGACAATGTATTTTACTGTAGGTATAAAGGGTATTCAATAAATTTAATCAATTTGGGACATACTAATATAGTCCTTGTCCCATATGGCATGGTTACTGGAGTGTTGTTTTCGTATTGGTAGTTGTATTATTTACTTACTTCTGAGGTCTTCTATCAAAATAATTCTTAAACGTGTACCTACTTTAAATAACTAAAATGAAAAAGTAATTTTTCGTTTTTAATAAATAAATAAGATGAGTTTTTTCAGATTCTAAGTGAAACATGGGAGCTAGTGTGGTTGCACAATGATGTTTACTTTATTATTATTAATTTTTCTTTTGTGAACAATTTTTCGAGCAGAGTACTTGATCCAATTGGTACTGGGTACCCATTTTTTCAGTAGAAAATGTTATCTAATTGGTATTTTTGAGAGTCCCCATTCAGAGTTTTTCTATTTCTTCATATATTACACCGACCACCGCTCAATTTTTTTAATGAATGCAATACATCAATTATTACAGTAATACAGTAACCTATACTCAACGACGACGAAATGTGTACCCTCTCAAACCTACACTAGAGTAAGTTCGCTGACTCTTAATAATAATGTATTATTATTTTTCTTATTAAAGATTAAATCGAAGTCGATATCCACTTATATTTTTATTGAATAATTTATCATCTATAATATTTCAAAATGGAAAATTTTAAATATCACTAATGTGGGAATTGGGATTTGTGGCTTTGCGTTGAAATCACATTGCTCTCACTTTGTAATAGAGAGGTAGACGTTTATTATTATTTCTGATCTATACCATAGCGTAGCGTTATTATTTTACTCATGCTTACACAACATAATATTATAATATTATTGTAAAATATAATATAGATTACAGATTCATCAGAACTTTTTAATATTTTCAAAAATTTTTTTATTATTAATATTGATCTTATACAACTCGAGCAGCTGATGAGCTGACTGAATGGGGACTCTCAAAAATACCAATTAGATAACATTTTCTACTGAAAAAATGGGTACCCAGTACCAATTGGATCAAGTACTCTGCTCGAAAAGTTGACTGTTTAAACTAACTGTTTAAACATATTTTACAAGATGACTTTAAATACGTTAAGTTATATTTATAAAACAGTAAGTAAATAAGTATATTTGTGGACTTTTTGGAAAAATTTATCATAAATGATCCGGAAGTAAAACGTACATAATAGTTATAAATATTTATATGACCTTTATTTTATATAATATTTTAATATCTTACAAAATAACGTAAACATAACAGTACCTAGTATATACATTAAAGTATACTTTGAATTTAAAATTCCGTTTTTTCTTATGTCACGATTTCCTATAGTTTTTCTTTTACCGCAATACCTTTAGTGGTTTTCTCAAAGAGTCATCTTGATATTTTCTCGTCTCTCGTATAATATGTATAAATATGATATATATCACGTATGTGTGTATAAAATATAACGATCATAACGTACTTATCGGACAAACATTTGTATAAGTACGTTGATAGGGTTGTGTAACAAGAGAGAGGGGAGGGGGTGTAAGAAAGGTACGTGTGCTAAAAGTGGGGATGCAAAAGGCCAATTCATAAAGTACTTTAAAATGAAAAAATGAACTAGATCATCATCGTTAATATTGACCAGTTATTTTATTTTATTTTATTTTATTTGGTACGTATTACCGCTCTGGCCCGAATGGCGAAATACTTTATACTAACTATATAGTCGACTAGAATGTTCTGAGCGCCTGCAGTCCACAATGTTTTAATATTTTAAATATCATTTAAAATTGTCCACAGTTATATTGTTTTTATAATTTTAACTAAGAAATTAATCAACAAAATTCAAAATACGATAACAGAACAACTGTTGTCTATCATCGCTGTTTGGCCCGTTCATATCCCATCAGGTTTGATGTGAAAAATGAATTGCCTCAGTTGATCGGTGCATATAATAATATAAGGTATAGAAGATACAGCGGAGGTAGTCGATAAATATACTATGATTGGTACATAAAATGAGGGTAAAAATGGTTAGGTAAACGTAAATTTGTTGATTGGTGTGTTATAAATTAATAATTATAATATAATAAAAACGATAACCTATATCGAATCGATCTTTACCCATACTAGTATAGGTACTAGCTACGGTGTTGATCGTTCTCGATAATCAATATTATAACATTGTCGTGATCAAGCATACTTTTTTGAAGTAGGTAACTATAGTAGTAAATTGATAGTTCATGTATTGTGAAGGTTTTTTTTCATTCTCCTCGGAATTATTTCGAAAACACCACAATATATCTGACCAGTCGCACTTCGCAGTTGCAGGGTTCGCGAGAAGCGCATATTGCACGTCACTGCAGTGGCGTCAAAGGGGTGGCGAGCCATTTAAGCTATTATTTCGGCGGCACACGCACAACTTGCGAGCACAAGCACTGAGCACATAGACCTGGTTTTGGCGAGGCTACACATATTATGGCGTATATCATGTGTTTATATATATATATATGGGGTAGGCGGCGGTGCGCGTAAACACTGCCGTGCACGCACGTCGGTGTCATTGATTTTCTTTGCTCTCTCTCTCTCTCACTCGGTCGTTACTACACTCCCTCGCATGGGGGTACAAATAAAAAGGACCTGTCAAACGGCGGAATTCAATTTGTCAAAATCATCCCGTTAATACCTTCGCCCGCGTGTGCGTGTGTGTGTGTACGGACGCGTCCGACCTATCTCGAGTGTGTCTTTTCGTCAGACCCTGTATACACACTCACGCACACACACTTACACAAATAAATATCATATATATATAAACGCTCACATATTTGCGAGGGTTAACATCGCGTATACCGGCATATCAATGGCTCTGGCGTATATGATGGCTTTCGTGGGGGTTTTTTTTTTTATTGTTATCAAATAATAACGTTCTTCTCGATGGAGGAACGTTATCGGTGATGGTCGGTGGTGCCGGGGTGCTGGCGGGAAAGTGGAGTAGCTGTGGCGGTGGCGGAGAAAGCCGCACACGTGATATATTAATAATAATAATAATAATACACAAAACGAATAAATAAAACGCGTAGTTCTTGCTGCGGCGACCGACGACATATTGCTCTGGATCTGCGACGCGCGCCGTAATCCAATATTTCGGCATGGCGGTGAGGTGCGGTGCGGGTGGGTGGATTGTCGGGTGGTCGGGTGGGGGGATGACGATCGCGTGAATACAGGGGTGGATTACCTATGAGAAAAGTTTTGCAGAAAACCCACGTCGCATTGTATAACGCGTTTGAATCTCAACCCTATTATTTATGGAATCTCGCCGGGCGGCAATACGTACATGCGAAGACGACGACAAAGTTATTCATCGCGCGGACAATAAATGTCATAAAACCATTACACAATACGTTTTCGCTGCCATATACATATTATATATTATGTGTGTGTGTGTGTGTTTATAAAGGGCGCATCGCACATCGACTCGATGTTTTTATATCGAAATCACACATTTGAAATACTTCGTCAAATCGTCAAATCCTCTTGATATACACATTACATCACAACATTATATTATATTTATGTCCGTATGATATAAGATAGTATTGATGTATATATTATAGTTACGTTGTTATTACTATTAATATTATTACACTGCGTGTTTGAACACGTATAATTTAATTAGAATGACGTCGGTGGTCGGCGGTGCAGTAGTCTCCTCTTTGTAACGAACGTCTCTCAGAAGAATACTTGTGATATTATATTTATATGATACTGTGATAACGCGACAAGAAAAACTCTCACTAAATAATATTTCCGTTTCCTATAAATTATTATTTCTCTACACCATCCTCGAACATCCTCACTGCACCGTATATAATAATAATATATTATTGTGTCTAGTTCCTGTATAGTTGCCTCGTTTTACGTCCTTCGAGCGACCCTACAGCAAGTTGTAAGCATTTCCAACTATATAATATAGGATATTATTTCGATAACATAACTCGATAGCTTCCCATAAATACGTATTCTGAAACACGCTTGTGGTTGTAGGTACTGGTATATTAAGCTATATCCAATGTATATTATAATTTAAAACCGTTCATTAGAGTGATTTAAATAATTTTCCAACAATATTTCTATATAGGTAATAGGTATATATTTTTAAAGTATCAACTTACTTCGTCCAAATTTTTTCTACCCAATTTAGTAACAAAAACGTTCCTCCTTCTCCCTCTGCGTTGTTGGGTTTAAAAAATACCATGTCATGACATCAAGGGGAATGGATATGGCTGAATTATATACTTAAACGGAGCGTCAATTTCTAAACATTTTACAAGACTGATTTAGATCGCATTATTTTCATTAGAATAAGAAGATATAAACTATAACGCAGAGTAACTCAAAATTACTGACTTTGGAATTTTTTCATTAAACACAGGTAGTTTTAAGTTAAAGTTTAAGAAATGCATAAAAGCATGTTGAACTTGAACCGTTTATTCATTAAGCAAACTTATATATACGTCTGGCTCTAAAGCTGCCTTAACCAGTAAAAAAAAAAGCTCAAATGAGTTAAACGTGAATAACTCGGAAATAGAGAATTCTACCGAACCACTTCACCTAAAAGAATGTGAAGAGAATGTGTATTGCCACCATGTGTACTGCAAAATGTAACCCCATATATTAAATAGACTATGTCGACGACATAATGTCGTACCTTTAAGTAAATTTATACACTCATTATTTGCATCTCGATCAACAAATACCTATCTATACTATATTTATTTATATCACATCACGTAACTATTATAGTTTATAATCAAGTACAATTATTTTCTTTTGAACTATATATAATATAAAATATTATAAATGGTGATCGTTTAAGTTCACTCTACCGAAAACTGGTGTATATGTGCACAATAATATAAGGTATAGTCATGCAAATATAAGACTGTTTATTTACGTATATATTGATATATTCTTTTTCCGTTTCAGAGTAAACGTAAAATGCTAATTTTATCAATAATCTTCGAGATGCTGCATCACACATGCAACTTGGAAATACGCATTCGTGTAGCACTCAGAGTGTGATATCATAGGCTTTATATAATATTAAATATAGTGAATAAAAATATAATTCTAACGGTGGTTCAACGACGCAGTTCGAAATTTTCTCGTGTGCAATTATTAGGTAGTTATAGGTACGTTCGGAACTTCTTTGTCTATACGATGCAATAATCGCATTAACTTAAACAGTAAATAACAGTTACTAAATTGAAAGGGAAACCGTTGAATAACGCACCACGAAATAGTAAGGTAAACAAAAGGATGGTAATCCTCTGCAGTGTACGAGTAGGTATATGGTCTACAAGTATTCTCCTAAGTACGACAATTTTCGAGTTATAGGAAGCAAAAGAGCACTTGTTTAAAAGGAAAGATAATCTTTTGTACGATAGGTATATAGGTAGGCTTCTTATGGGATTACTATGTTTATACAACACAACTCAAACAAGTAGTATGAGTAGAAAACATTTTCAATCTATATAATATAATATATCACAGTGGCGCCGAAGTCCGCGTTAAGGTCGGGACACTGATATATTATATGTATATATATTGTCATCGTGGTTACATGACTGTATTGAGAAATATTTTCGGACTTGTGTTTCAAATCATTTATGTATTTTTCCGAGAATTCAAACATAATAATTAAATTTAGTAAAAAACTATCTCTATTATAATATAACACATTGAATTAATTAATGTTTATTAAATGTATAACATTTTTTTTAGAATACAACGTATAGTGATGCGTTCCAGAATTTAAAAAAAAAAAAATATTAAATACGAATAGCTTCTGGTATTTATATTACGTTACGTAATGTTCAGAGGCCACGAAGTTCATTCAAGTCTTTCCCAGATAATGCAAAATATAAAAAGCCAAAGGCTTAACGAAAAGGGTCACTGTAAATCGTCTTGTCTACAGATATTATCATACGTTTTCTTATGAGATTCGAATACCTACATATTTTATGTTTATTTATTTAAAATAAAATATAAAAAATTCATGACAGAGGATCGATTATTTTTTTCTACAACCGCATTCACAATAAAACGTTTTATTTATTCTTCATTTATCTTTTTACATGCACTAGATATGAGTAAGGTTCTATTTTGCATTCCTGGTGGAGATATTTGTTTTACAATAGTTGTCTTATTATTTCTGATTTTTAATATCATTCTTTTGGGAAATAAAAAAGCCAAACATTTACATAGATTTATCTACTTTATAGTATGAAGGCTTTTCTTTGAAATCCTTCATATTTATTGACGCGTATACGTTCAATAATCTGAAATTAAATAATGTAACAGTAATATTACCTTGGTCAGCTGAACGAGGCGAACTCTTGCTGAACGGGATCCCGACGAAAAAAAGCAGTGGTCTAGTGATTTACTTTTTAAAATATTTTAATATATTCCGGTTGCGTCACCACTCGCAGTGGCGTCTGC
Organism: Nasonovia ribisnigri; assembly: GCA_027563435.1. Lineage (NCBI taxonomy): Eukaryota > Metazoa > Arthropoda > Insecta > Hemiptera > Aphididae > Nasonovia > Nasonovia ribisnigri. The sequence continues at coordinate 455,366 of JANEHU010000147.1, read as the reverse complement.
TGGGGTTTTTAACGGCGGGTCATTTAAGACTCCAAAAACTAGGATCAAAAAAAAGTTCGCTTTTTCAAAAACGATTATGCGTTTACGAGTACCTACTCCAATGCGTACAAACACAAAAACCTATTCAAAGCGAATTCGCCGGGGAGACTAATCCCCAGCACACACCTCTCCCATCGAATCGAATAGCCGAGCGCCACGCGGCGTAGGTACTCTGCACCGATGCACCACAAAGGCATGTTATACACGCCATTGTAAATATTACCTTTACACCTAAACGGGCTCTCCCGCGATGTTGCGGCGTATTCGACATTTGCGTAAGTATATACGACTACTCGGTTGTATGTAATAATATTAGATAGGCCGAATTCGACCACCTGCAGCACTGGCAGTGTGCTGGTTTAATTACAAATATACCAATACAATATATATATACAATATACAATATACACTCGTACATACATACATACATACATATTATTCGATGGTCGTGGGCGTAAAATATCATAACACCTAAGTGTACAGATTGAATGTCGCAGCTGCAATGGTGGCTCGGATATACGCGTATATTATATATTATGTACGCCATGTCCGCGGTGGCGACGGGTTATAATGATTTAGGTACATTACGTAGGTTTATACACACGGGTATCGCCTCCGCCGCCGCCATTCCGCAGGGTAGGTATAGCAGTGTGAACACGTGACCGGAATCGTATGTATATACCTATAGTTTCACGGTGTGGGCGGGGTGAGAGGGATGCGTACGTTTTCCCACTGCGCCCTAAGCGCCAACCCGGTAGTAACACACTCACACGAACACACACGCACTTGGATTTATGACGGTATGCGTCTCAAGAATATCTATACGCCCGAACAGCGAGCATCCCTCCACACGGCCGACCATCGCGCGCGACTGCAACCGTGGTAGTAGTTGTATAACATAATATCATAATATATTGTAATAATATATTGTCATTCGGTACGACGAGATGACGACGACAGTCGACAATGACGCGGAGCGGCCAACGGAAGTGAACGTTAAGACCTGCTAATGACCTAACCTAATCTCATATCGTCCGCCGTAACGACTTGTAATTCATTTATCGTGGCGTATCGTATCTCGGCCGCAGTAATCGCTAAGATACACGCGGACGGACGTGAAACATTATTGTACTCTGTGAAACGGAAGTATATACACAGCACTACAGCAGGATGAGACATGACGTAATAAACCGATAAACCCTCGCCCGAGCACAATATATATAAACGGTTTTTCTTTCCGAAAACGAGATTCGCATGGGGGGTATTTGATTAAATTCTTAGATCTGTCGTTCGTATTGGCTGGGCGAATGCGGAATTTCGATGATGTTTGGGCACGTGTAGGTATACACTTTCAGTATTTCACTACCTAAGAATTAATGTGATTTCAATCAGACACCAAATGGAAGTAACAAATCAGCGTTCTGATATTAAATCGCTGACAAACAACCGAGAGTGATCCACGTGATGTAAAATAATATGTAAAACTACGAGTCTGTTGGTTCGATCTAAATAGCCAAATAGGCACGTGAAGCATCATGACAATTATGTTATTACAGTATATAGTATCGATAACATTAAACTAATTGTTACTAATATAGTGTTGAAACATGTAAAAATAAATACGTTTGTATAACAATTTGAATTAAGATGCAAATTATTGTTTAAACATTTTAAACAATAATCATTTCAGTAGCTGGTGTATAGAGTATAGACATGTATATGCTTTCTAGAGCATCGCGTAACTTACAATTTTATTACGATTTTCTTATTTAATTTAATTATCAGTACTTACAACACTTATAATTATTAAAAGTAAGTCTTCCGTTTTAATTTTTGTTTTACTCTCTTTACTTTTTGGGTACACCTACAAAATGAATTACTTACGTTTCACTTTTTGTTAAAAAAAAACAATTTTATAATATCAGTTCAAAAATACATTAAAAATTGTCATAATGACATAACTTCGGGGGGACAAATTAAATTTTCTGTTATGGCAAGTTTTATTTTATATTTATATAACACATAGAAGAAACTTGCGAGATAATTTCAACAAAGAACCCACGCTAAGTATAGTGAGGTGTAATAGGGACCATTTAATTTTTCGCAAAATAAAATAAACCAAAATACTCGGCTACGACTAGGATGGTCGTTTCGGCTTCATGTCTACGTTAGCGACATTAATTCAAACAAATTCATAATATTCATATTGAAGATGAAGCTCAAAACGTATAATTATTTTATTTATTCATTAAATATATATATTTGGAACTTATTTTAATTTCGTAGTGGTATTTTATTCTTAACGGTTTTTAATGTAATTAACTAATAATTAATAACTATAATCAAGGATAGGTATACTAAATATAATATAATATATTGCTACAAAGGTATTTTTTTTATATGAAACTCATGAAACAAATTTTTCCAATTTAATTTATGTTGTTGAAAGGTTTAAGTGGGTACGTTTTTATAGCTTTATTTAAATATAACACAAGCACTGATGACTTGTTAAAAATTAAAATTAATGTAATTAATAATTACCTATATAACTTTATTAAGTAGTTTTTTTACTTTTGTTAAATTTAAAATTTTTTATCCTGAAGCAGAATACTAACTAATTGACTTTAAAATTTGTTTGTGGGTACCAAATACTAAACCAAAATGTATCATTTATTAATTTATAAATTATAAGCATTCTAATTTTATCCGTTCGGAATAATGTACCTAAATGTAGTATCCTGCAGCCACGATACTCTTTCACTATCTATAGCTAAACTAATTAATAAATCAATAAATTAGGGTTATCGATTAAATGATCAATATATTTTATATAAGGTACCTTTTACCTATACCCGTTGAGTTTTTCGAAAATCCCTCTCGTGAATTTTAAAATGAATAACAAGTGCCGGATATTCTGTTTGAGTGAATAGCCAATACAGGAAAAATCACTAACCATGATGAACAATTTTGCGAAAAATATTTGTTTGGGAAAAACACGTAAAGTAGGCATGAGTGGCGTATTACAAATCATAAATAGTTTAATTATTGCGCTGCCGCTTCATTTTTTTCATAAACTAAAAACGCGCGTGATACTGACGAAGCGTATGCTATTAAACCACTCTGTATAACATATTGGTATACATAACACAACTGTTTAAAATGTATATTATAGTACTATATACACGGTCTGAGGCGGTCTGCGGGTCCTAACCTCTCCGGTCATCTGTGAGAGTTGTTGCGCGGCGCTGGCGGAGATTATATTATTGTAATATACGCAGGGAAATAAAATTATATGCGTATACCAGTCGCCGAACCGCCTCGGACGACGCCACTGCCGACACCCAGGGGTGTAATAAAACAAACAAAACGCAACGGTGTACGCGCCGCAATGGGGACGGGAGGGCTTTTGAATAAACAATCAATTTTTTATTATTATTATTATTCATCGTCTCCGCACCGCGCCGGCCGACCATCGATACTGTAGATAATAATATAATATATCATAATATCATATTATACGCAGGCGCGTTGTATGCGACGTGACACTCGGCAGGCGGATAAATCAAATTTGGTGACAAGTAATACGCGAAGCCTTTATGCTAATAATCGTACGTTGGACGAGTGGGGTTCAAAGTTCAGCAGTCGTATGTTATTGTGCGCGTTCGCAATAACTCGTCATATTATTATAACAAGCAATACGCAACGTCACCGATGGTGCAGTTGTCGAGGACGAAGGAAAAACGATAGGAGGAGGACGACGAAGGAAAAATAACGTCTGAGTACTGGGAAACTATACAACGGCGACGACCTTTTCCCGTATATTATAGTGTTTCTATATAAACGACCGACCACCACCAACGGCTAGACGACGGCCTCGCTCCCGCCTAATCGTAATACGCATTTTCACACTTTTTTTCCCTCCGCGTGTATAATTATTATTCTGCGAGTTGAAATAAAATTCGAATCGCCCAGGAATACGCGTGAATTGAAATTTCCATCGTCGCTCACGTACTGCAGTCAGGGTTTTTTTTACCTATACACAGTATTATTATTGCGATTTATTTTTAAAGACTTCTTTCTCTTAAATTCGTAGAAAGCATTTGGATCAACCGTGCTTAACTACCTATATATTATATTATATACATTTTCAAGCACTTACAATAAAGTTATATTGACACAATAAAAATACATATTTAATAATAAAACATTTTACTGTGAATCATCTATAGAGATTTTTTGTAAATAATATAAAAAGACGTACGTATGTAAATAATTAAATAACTAAGTAAGTAATTAGGTGAGTAAGTGAGGGATAAAGTAAGTAAGGAATATTATAGCCTCGAGTAAGAAACTACGCCCTTCACAAAGAAAAAAGATGATAAGAGAGAAAATAATTTTTATAAATAAAATTAATTCATCTGGTTTTGGCACAGTACTTTTTTATTCTTCAAACAAAAGTTTATTAAACCATTTTGTTAGAGTTGTGCGCTAAACCTATATATAATATTTAAAGTAATTATTAACTCTTGGGTTATATAATATTGTAAATGAAGAAATTCAAAGAAGATACGTCAAGACAAGAATATTATAATAATGTACAGAGTTTAAAAATGGGCATGTAGAAGAAAAACAGCAGAATCGTAGTAACCAAATTCAAACCAATCTCATTTTAAAAAAATATTTTTTTTTTAATGAAATTATTTATATATTTTATTTTGTTGTTTGTTCAAATAACTAATACACTTAATATCTGTTGACAAGAAAAACTCGTTCTCGAGACCAAATTTATTATTTAATAAGTAATACATTGCAGTAGATTCATAATAAGTATATTTAATATTAAAGCCTGCAGTACAACTGTATAAGTAAACTTTGCTGATCAGCCCACTGTGAAATTATAAATATTTGTAATACAAATTTAAAACATATTTTATTCTTGTTTTAACTACTACCTAGGTAATAGGAATGGTTTCAGATATAATTTAAATTTGATTTAATATGATTCCGCCGTTTGTTAAAGACTATAAACTCATAGTTCTAACGGCTATATATAACATTATAAATTATTAGCTAGATGCTCTAAACATGTTATTAATTTAATATTAAGTCCGGTGGCTACAATACGGTTACAAGAGCTGTGCATCAAACGAATAATTATTCTCGTCCTATACAAGAAAAGAGTGAGTCCTATTACGCTTTCTCATAAAGTGTTAAAAAAGAAATGATTATGTATACTATATATTTTACAGTAATTATGAAGGTTGTGTTTTAAATTACTAAAGTCTATGGTTAAAATATAATTATAAAGTAAAAATGTAATTAATTTTACTAAAATTAATTTGAAGTTTATAAGCTTTTATTATGGACACGCATTTTTGCTCTTCACTGTGGTTAAGTGTCATATACTGTATAACAAATATAAAATATTATATATTATTGCAATTCCGTTTTATTTTACGGAGTAAGAATATAAAATAATAATAGTATTCACTTTTTGTTCGTTTATTGGAGTACCTAACAATAATTGCTGGTTTGGTATAGGACCTAGGTATACAGAGTGATTCACCAAGTATGCCCACTACCTTTTTTCCATCAATATTTTTAAATTCTAGAGATTTTTTGTACTACTTAAATAGTGTCCTGCAAGAAACTACCCGTATTGAATTTTAATTCGGTACATCACCATTTTTGAAAAAATTAACAACTTAATAATTTACAGTAAAAAAAAAAAATGTTTCTCATTTTAAAAACATAAGTTTGTATCAACCACAGGACATAGAATTTGAAAATATGGTCTTTGAGTAAATTTGAAAATTTTGAAAGTCAGAATTTGAACAAATACATTATTAAACGGAAAAATAAGGGTGAGTATGCGGTTTGGTAAACTACCATATGTATACAGAGTGTATTTATGTAAAAATCTTACAAATTGTTAATTTAAATCAAGATTATTAAAAGAATATTGTTATCTAACTTTAGATAACTTCTAGATGAATTAAGAATAGCCAAGCAAAGTATTAGCAAAGTATTTGGTGTACATCAGTGAACCAAAAATATAAATCATTTAAAAATGTAAATTTATATTATTCAAGAGTTTGGGGAAAATGATTATTATAGAATTAAGGTTATAGATCTCTGTGAGACCATTTTAGAAAAACATGGAATGATGTAAATTTAGTAAGCCCCATTGTGTTTAATGACAAATTGCCATTTTTCCTTTCTGGAAAGTGAATTCTCAAAACTGACGATATTGGACTCTAATAATCTAATCACCGTGTCCTGAGATAAGAATATACTCAACATTTAGTTTTAATTCATTGGATTATCAACGTCAATTAATTATGATTGAAAATTAATCATATATTTAAACAAACATCTAATTTCAATATAGGTACTTTACTTTGTTCTTAATCAGAGGTGAACACAGATTCCAATTTCCAGTGTTATTTTAATAGTAATCGAATACCATTATTATTAGCCGTCTATAATACAATTAAGTATTCAAATTTAAACTGCTGTAAAGTAACTGTGAAGAAGAAAATGTTAAGTTATCAATTATATTTATGACTATACAAAAATAGGACTTATTTTGTGATTGTATGTTAAAATAAAATATTGAACTATATTTGCCAACTTATTTTGTAGGAATTTATACCAAAATTTAATACATTTTTTTTGTGAAGTGTGTGAGTAGATTACCGAATTATGTGTATAAAGATATGAAAATTCAGTAAAATAAAATCAAAAAAATTATTATTCAACTCTAATAAATTAAATGTATACCTGCAATTATTTCAATAAAAAGTATTAATGTTTAATCAATTTACGGAACTTTAGAGGACCGTAGTTAATAATAGGATAGCGAACCAAAATTAACAATTTGACTATCTACATTTTAAGAAAAGTTATAATCATTTGAAAAAATAAAGTTGATATCTACAATCACGTGATAACAATTTTTGAAATTATGATAGTAAAAATGCCAGTTAAAAATAATGAAACATTTGTTTTTTTTTCTTTTTAGAAAATTCCATATCATCGATCCATGATCATTTAAAAAACCTCGCGTACAACGACATAACATTGGCCTTATTGTACAATACTGTAGAGGCGTTAACACAATATTGATCTTGTTGCGTTAATTATCCTGGCTTTATTTTTTAGATAAAAAATCCCAAACACTATCCTTCTGTTACGAAACTGCACCGTGTAATTTCAGTGCGGAAACTGTGCGGCTGATGCGCAACAAATGCGGTCGGTTTCATTGTTTTACGATGACGCCGAAGCGTTAGTGCCGCGCGTGGAGCAGTGGCGACTGCTCCCCCCCCCCCTCGCGGAGAGGGTTTAACGACACGCGGTGGACTTATTTTCGAAATATAAAATATATAGACAGAAAATATTACATTCTCCGCGGCAACAAATTTCGGATCGATTTGAATTGCGAGGGCTAGCGCGCGCGTGTTTATACTCCCATAGGGTACTCTGATTGCGATCTCCGTTTGCTTTCGCGTAAAAGGTTTACTGTATACATGCATAAATAAACTCGATGAACAAATGCAATATATCATTAAGTAATATTGTACGGCCGTCAGCAGTGTCTGAACCGTGTGGTCTGTTTCTCTCTCTCGGTAGCTCACTCTCGTTCTATTCTTTCTTTTTTTTCTTCCCATACACCTCGCCCGCCCTTAACCGGGTTTTCCGGACCCTTTTCGGCTATGTATCGTAATTACCCGAATACGATTTCACCAACGGGCCACAACATATATATATAAAATACATACATATATATACACGCGCGTAATGGCCTCCGGAGCCTTTTAAGCAGGTCGGCCAAAGGGTATATACGAAAAACGCGATACTATTAATTAATAATGACTTCGTAATAATTATATTTCGGTTAGACCGGGGACGGCGCGCGATCGCGGTTCGAGTTTTATTTATTTAAAATAACGAGAGGATTTTATTTATTTACATTTTTTTTTTCACCCACCCCCAAACGCGTATTATACGCGATTTTACGCCGGCCAAACAGATTACCGAGCAATGGCGATCGAAACCAGCCTGCAGTTTCATTATACTATTACTGCCTACACACATGGTTGTCCGCTCGTTCAAACAATAAACCCGTGTGGGTATTTTAATTTCGTCGGAACGTGATTGTTTCGTTTTTGGTTTTTCTTATCGACGGCCACCACACAAATGAATAAACGATATTGTGGAACGCACGGTAAGTAAACACTATAAATCGCAACCGCTAAAGGCACGTTGGATTTAACGACCGTACACCGCAAGCTAATTAAAAAAAAAAAAAGCCATTTTGTGTAATCACACTAATCAAATTTATTTTGTTTTATTCGATTTCGACGTAGGGCATAAGTCACCCATGGTTTATCGCACGCACAGTAGTTAACATAAATTTACCATAGTGTTTTGTATAATATGTATGGAAGTCAATCTTGTGTATAGAAACCAAAAACGGCTTAAATGATGGCAAAATAATATATTGATGAAATTGAAAAACAAGATTCTTAAAACTATAAAAGCGTATTGTGTTATAACAAGGGAAACGCTCTTAGAAATTGAAAAGTTCAAGTATTGAATAAAAACGAACATAGTGAAATTTAATTGAAATGTGGCTGGAGTTAAGCCGACCGGATTATGAAATATAATGGTTCGTCCGTAGTATATTATTATTACATTATATATAATATAATATAGTTTATGGATTGTTTTCCGATGAATGTCTAAGTGAAACGTTCCTTTGCTGTAGTTGTCGTAACGCTCAAACTTTTAATCGTCGTTTATTCTTCAACGTATATATATCCTCATGTACAGCGTATATAGTTTTGATGGTCGAACATTCACGAGAGTGGTGAATAAAATGGTTTTTGACAAAAGGTCAGAAATGGTTACGTGTAATTACCATCTAAATGACCGCTATTGGAAATATAGTAACTTGGTTTAAAATTATGTACGCGTGTACACATTATACATATTTATGAGCGAGACGGTGGTGCACACGAGAGATGATTTGCATTTGTGCCGTTCTCACAAGAAACCCTTTACCTACCCCCTACGATGTTTTGCTAAGGTTTACAATATTATTAGCACTAACAGTAGTAGTGGTAGTAGTAGTAGTACTAGTAGTAGTAGTAGTAGTAGTAGTAGTAGTAGTAGTAGTAGTAGTAGTAGGCTCCAAAACACTGGAGTAATAAACGCCAAGAAAATTGTAGACGTCAATGTGTGGGGTTGGTGGCAGCAAGAATGGGATGAGGAAACAGCTACTGGACAACGGACGAAGCGATTGATATCAGACGTAAGCAGCTGGGCAAGTCGTGCTCACGGGGCAACGGGTTATTTCATGATACAGTTCTTGACGGGGCACGGCTGCTTTCAAGCATATCTTCACAGATTCGTGAAAGTGGATAGTCCAGGCTTCAGGCCATGTGGGGACCCTGTGGACGACGTAGAACACACCTTCTTCAGGTGTGGACGATGGGCGAAAAGTCTAATGGATCTTGAGTCCATACTGGATAAGGACGTAAAGCCGGAGACCATAGTTGGTATCATTCTATCTAGTCGGGAAAATTGGCACGCAGTGGAGCAACACATTACATGGATCATGGGCATCATAGAAAAGGAGGACCAACAGAGGCAAAGGGATCAGCCATAGTACTGACAAAAATTTGTATTAAACATGTGTAACTTTGTAAATATTATTATTTGTAATACGTTAACCTTATTGTAATTTTATGTAGATGCTGTTATTTCATTAATATTGTTATGTGATGTAAATAACGATGGCGGACCAGCGGGAAGGCAAAGCATAGACAGTCCTCCCCCCGGTTTGACGAAATTCAGATAAAAAAAAAAGTAGTAGTTGTTGTTGTTGTTGTTGTTGTTGTTGTAGTAACGGTATTAGTGATGCTTGCGTGGTACCGCGCTGTTGAAGTCGACAGTTGTATAGGAGATACCTTTATTATAGGTATACATACAGATACAATTATTACAGGTTAATGACGGCTTACGGTCAGGACAAGTCAACGACAAGAACGAAAAGGATAGTTTCCGGAGAAAAGCTTTTGCTGCTTTTCGTTTTATTCGATGAAAATTTTTTTTTGAAAAAATAAAATAAAATACTTATCATATTTTATAACAGAGTGAATTCTCATGATTTTTAAATTTTCATTTTTTTTCTACACCATCGTATTTTGTGATTGTGCAAAAACCACTTTTTATGACGTTGACCGAATTGTATTTTGTTTAAAAGAGCTATTGAATGAATAATAATAATAGTTATTGCAGTAAGTTACAAATCTTATCTAGACATATTTCTCCAAAAACACGCGAATCGGCTGGAGACGGAACGAGATTTTCACGATACAATCGTATATTCACATAATAAGATTATCATTATTATTGTTATTACGGCGACGACGACGACGATGACGACAGCACCGGTTCGTATACAGCGGCGAGCCGTGACGTGGAAGCGCGGTAAATGAACTAATTCAATAAAATTTAATTTATACCGTCAAAGTTTTTCGGTGTTTATTTCGAAAACGTACGGTGAATCGTTAAGTAGGACAACCGGGTATATATATATATATATATATTATAGGTTCCGTGCTGGTGCTGTGGGTGCAGGCCAGCAATTTATACAGTTCTCCTAAAACCTAAGACTATAATATTATATATAGCACATAGCACGAGAACGATTTCGGCGATAGCTGGTGTAGTAGTATTTTGTACGCGATATAACAATAGTAATAATATTATTGTTGTTATCGTATTCACATAATATTATATTATAATACGAACGTCATATTATTAATATAAAACGCCGAGCCCGAGCTCAGCAATTTTGCAGCAGTTACAAAATAAACACGTAGCGCACATAATATATTTAGATGGTATCGTCGTCGCATTGTACGTATTATACTATTATTACGCCATTAAAACGGAATAATCAAATGTTGTTTCGCGACGACATTAAATTGGCGCCGCGGCATAATAAGCGCCATCGAAACCGTTTACGGGGTGGAAAATGACGTGATATTATTATATTATCGACTTTGACTGTATAATAATAATAATAATATCATCGGTGCACCCGAAGAAAATAAAATGGAAATATATCGACTACGATTCGTTGTCGGTTCGAGAGTGTAACGCGCGCGTGACGGCAGTTGTATACAAAAAAACCAACGTCGAGATCAACGGGCGATGCTATAATAATATATTGCATTACTATTATTATTATTATTATTATTACCTATGTGATTATTTAGATTCTTTTGACGATCGTCCACACTCGTATATAGTCGTTAACGCACTCCAACTGTACGACTCAATGTTTGTGTACATCAATAGTTTCTATGCAGCTTTTACTGCATAGTTTGAAGTGTACTATATTATTATTAGTATACGTAGTTTTGTTTTATTTATAAGCACTATTAAAGTTTCGACGAGTAAAGGATTATTATTGTACCGAACGTTCTCAAAACTTTAAATAATAATAATATGCTTGTAAATAAAAGCTATAATACTAAAATATGTATTTATAGAGTGTATGCGATATGGCGACAAAATATACTGCTCGTTTTATGTTGATATAAAAATGCGATTTATCAATAAATAAAAAACCCACATAAAAAATGTTAAAAAGACAAACGTCGTACATTTATGCCATAATTCATTAGACCATTCATGGTTGCTGTCAAAATATTCTATGATATCCTACTATACAGGCACGTAAATACAAGGAGATTCTTTTAAAGGTAATAATTACTCGTTTTCTAGAAATGTTTTAGGAAATATTTAAAAATCATCACGAAAAAAATATTTGTAAATATTATAATAATATTTTTGAAAAACAATTATATTTTTCTAATTTTTTATCGTTGTTGTTACCAAATCTGAATATTTTTCTGAGAATTTTAAACGGGTAAATCATAATATTGTTATAAGTATTTAAAGTTTTGGCATAGGTACCTCGCAAACAGGTGATCTACTACTCCGCTAGATGCTAATTTGAATTTTAAACATATAATTATTAATCAACATTATTATGCACGTCCAAAATTCAAATTTTCAAAACAATATTTAGCATCAGAGTATGAAATTTAAAAAGTATGCCGTCACGAAAAAAAGTGAAAACTTAAAATATAATAATAACGATTTATCAAAAATGTCATGATTTGATTTATTTGAATAAATTATCAAATCATGTAAAAAAAAAACAATATTTTCCAAAAATGTTAAAATATATTTCATAATAATGCACATATTTTAAATGATTCCACCTGTATATATAAACCTAATGGTACAGGTACAAGTATAGGTACAACACCGTTAATCGGGTTAACGCACGGTCGGGGGACAGCTCGTCGGTCAGTTGTTGTAATGGTGCAACTGTATTATAATATGCACTGCTGTTGCAGCGGTCTGCTGTCTCTGCCGTCGCTTGATGAAAGGTTTATTTTTAATAGGTACACAGTAAAATAATATGTATATATTATGCATTATGTTTGTCACTATTATCGTTCTCTAAACGACCTACCTGTAGTTGACACTGATTGCTTTACGAGGAACGTGAACGGTATACAGTGGCATCGAGTTAATGCGTTTTAAAAAGAATTTTAAAAAAAATTTCCACGAGTATACGCGCTCTACGGACCGACGGCCGCGGCTTTCGAAGGGGTGACCGGTCGGAACGAAAACCAAAAGTGGATGAACAAAGGTCGCGTTCGAGCGGTGATTAAAACTTTTCGCTTATGTACGCCGACTACTTTTTGGAGTTCCCGTGTTTTTTTTACCGTGTTTAAAAATCGTTGAACACCCGCGGTCTCCGTGCACTCACCATTATAATATTATTATTCGCCCATACGGTTTGCCAATAGTTACCACTCTCAGAAGCTTTGGGTGGGTAAATACATTGAAACGTCTCACAACGCGACGACTGTAAATATTGCACTGAAGTGCCTGCAACACGTCTCGTCTGATTGAATTCCCGTGGTCCGATGTTGCCTTAACACTATTGTTAAAGCCGCGTAATTAATACGTTCTGTCACATGTATTGTGTAGTTTTGGATGTCTTTAATTTAAATAACTCGATGTATTAAGTTTTTTTTTTTTTTGAAAAATCACCACAAATACAAAAATAGAAGATGTTACGATTTGATTTCTGCTCAAACGCAGCGTTGTAATTAATAAAACATAAGTACCTATATGTATTAAAGGAGTTCATATTTTTTTCAAATACCGTAAAAACTTACCGAAAAGACGAAGGTACCTAGAATGTTTAAAAAAATAAATAACGTTATTGCATGTAAGAACGAATATTTATATTTTCCCTGGTCTATTCGACGTCGTTTTATGTGCATGAGGGGTCCGTATGGTATTAGAGGGTATAGACGGTAGCATAGGTAATACCCACACGAGGGTTAGAAGAAAAATTCGTCTACGAAATTACGTTCGCAAGACGATTTAAAAAGAAAATCTCTTTTCTGCCCATCCCCAGGGCGCAATTATATGATTTCTTCGGAACTTTGTCACTGCATCCCTTTTTTTATTTTCAAGTACGACGACGTAACTTTATTTTAATTTGTTTATTTTTTTTTTAAAATGCTTTCCTGATAATAAATAATATAATGTTTATAATTCACCAAATGTGATTTTATTCTTGACATTTCGTACCTACATGTTTTGGACGTTTTTTTGTACCTACTTTTATAATTTGGTTAAAATGTAATTAATTTTATTCACTCACGTTTATAACAATCGCTACGCGTCGAATTAAAAAAAAAAAAAATACATTTTTCTCTCTCTCGTTAGCACTAAAAACGCATCCAATACAATTTGTCCGCTTAAATACATTTATACAAACGTAATGTAATAATTTATTGGTATTAACTATTAACCTCTTGTTTTTGGCGCGTTGACGTGACGTATGCTATTATATTATTTACAATTAAATACAATACCATCATCGTAAAAAGAGTTGTTGCACCAATAGAGTGAACACTATACAATAATAATTATTTGTCTGGTATAGAAAAAAAAAACGATGAGTTTTCACTATACATTTTCTTTGAATTGCATATTATTATATTATATAATATTATACGGGGGGACGTGGTGGCCGAGCGGTCTAAGGCGTCGGTTGCGACGCAGCCGACACCGGTTCGAACCTCGGTCACGGGCGGCTCCTCTCTTCGGGCAAGTCACGGTGTCTGGAGAGAGTAATCGCTTTCCCCCTCTCGGGCATGGCAGATACCCACGGGTGCCCACTCAAAAATTCTGCCACACACACGTGTACCAAATCTACCCAATCCAAAAACCTACCGTACCCTCCCCCCACAAACAAACCACCCAATGAATGCTAATGGCCACAGTTGCCGGGCTTAAAAAGATCAATAAAAAAAAAAAAAAAATATTATACGATATTGTTACAATAACACAGTTGAAACGATAACCCTTCTATTATAGTAGAGTTGAGGTTAGGTATTAATTTAACAGGTTTATCAACTACAATACTTGGTAAGACATATTGTAATTAAGTTTCATTGTGAGGTATAAATATTTAATTTAAAGAAATCATCAAATCGTCCAAGTACGGAATAAAAATAGATTTTTTGTAATATTCATCAATGTTGTGCGATGGCTCATTGTTTCAATTTCTTTGACTAATACAAATACGAGGCATTTTTTGTTCAAAATGTAACTTTTCAGCAATATATTCTTTATAAATATCTTTAAATTTTAAATCAAAGTTTTCTCTTATGAAACTCAGAAATTAGTAATTACATAGGAAACTTAAAGCATTAAATAAATCACTTCTTTTCGGCGATAATAAAGTCATATTTTTAGCTTATACGGCTCGTATAATTATTGTGCGGTGATTGAGACGCGTGTATATCAGTAATTCGATAATAGGTAAAATTATTCAAATTTATAATAATGCAGCTGCATTACTGCACTTTAAAATTAAGCACTATGTACCGAGATTAGGTATACGATTTACATCTGATAGGACATTATTTTCGTATGGCCACAGGAAATGCAAATACAGTATAACATATTATATAATATAAATAGTTAAAATTGAGATTTTCTTAATTCATGATAGGTCACAATAAGCAGACTTTACAAGCATTCCCTGGATTTGGGGGAGGGGGGGGGGGGCTGAAGCCCCCTCAGCCCCTCATAAATACGCCCATTTAATTGAGTACCTATACTAAATATACTCTGTGTACTCGGAAAGGTCTATTCCGGTAAACATATATATTGTAGTGTCGTAGGAAAAATTGTATATATATACAAGAAAACGCGAAATAGGTCATTTGTTCGAAATACCATAACAATCCGGCACGGAGTCTTTTATCCCCGCCGCAGCTGTAGTCGCGAAAGCCTTTGAGTCGCTTAAGCTATTTATACACAATAGTAAAAAAAAAAAAAAAGAGTAGAACATTTTTATTGTACTCTGAAATAATATACTTTTTTAATTGGCTATCGTATAATATATTTCTGTAGAGAGAATTGCTAACGAGAACGGATTTGGCGTCTGCAGCGTCCTCCGAGGACATGGGTGAACGCTTCTCTTGTTCCGTCAGCGTCGGTTTCAGACTGCAGACTTACTCGCGTGCGGTCTCTCTGTCCGTCTCTAAATTTAATTGGCCGTACGCGCGCACCCCCTACCCCTACCACCACTATTCCGGTTCACCACCACCAATCCTTTTCACAACCACCCACTTAAACATCCACCCCACTGCCGCGGTGACGATACAAGCAGTCGCAATATCAATCTGGTCGAGTGTTGTTCGAACATCGCCGATTCCGGTACGTTGCCGCGCAAACGATTTATCGGGGAGAGACGATTGCGCCCGCCTGAGAGCGAAACACTCCGCGGTGGCTGCGGGGTGTGGGGGTGAAAGCGAGTTAAAATGGAAAAAAAATACAAAATAAGGAATAGTATACTACCGTGGGCAAACGGGGTGAGCCGTGTTGACGGTTTTCCCGGGACGGGGTTGATTTATGAACGTTCAACGCCATTTCCACACTAGCGTCAGAAAACTCTGTAGGTCGTACCGCCGCCCCTCCCCACCGACAATACATACACCTTCCTCGTAGACGTCACCCATTTCCTTGCCCTGCTATAGTCACCCGTCACAAAATTACTGTGCTCCGAAGGCACTGCTGCACAGGAAGACGAAGGCGCCGAAGACTATACAACGACGACGACGAAAAGAGGCAACTGTTGATATTATGGACGCGGTCGCCGTGCCGGGTGTGGAGGGTCGTAAGAAAAGACTGAAACATTGTTAGAAGAAATAATGATTTTTCTTGTTTCTAGTGAGAATAGAGGTTTTCAATTTCGTTTTATATTTATATATATATATATCGGGTGGCGTTTTGGAACTAGACAAAAAAAAAATACGCACACATACCGCTGCCAAACACACCGGTAATGGGTTTTTGCAAAACTTTAAAACTCTAGACGATTCGTAAAAATAATATCCACATTCAAAAGCCGTGTGCGTTTAACTGAAAAATGGGCTTTTCGCTAGTTTTCATGCGTATTTACTACTGTTGCATGTATATATGCCCGCCCAACGTCATAACCCATGTATATATAGTAGGGGGAAAGAAAACGGTACTAAATACGGATATACGTTTAGAGGTATACGCGAAATGAGGTTTCCTTATTTAATTTCTTCTTTTTTCTTATATTTCCGGCGAAGGCGTATATAGGTAATTATCGTTTCTCAGCAGCGAAAAAAATGTCTCTTCGTTTAAAATTACAGTGGTGGAAAACATATAATATTATTATACGTACATATTACAGTACACGCATTATTATGATTTACAAACGAACATTATAATGAAGAACATGGAAAGTATATTATTACAACTCTGGAAAATTACATTTTTTCAATTCCAATTCGTCGACGGATCAACTAACATGGATTACGGTCAAAATACATACCCGATGATTAATATTTATTCTTTATTTTTGAGGGTGAACTGAATAATATAATTATTATTCGACGAGCTTAAAGGTATAATAGGTTAACATTAAAAATTGTTTTCAAAAGTAACATCTCGAGAATTTCAAAAGAATTTATATTATGTATATTGTGTATATTATATATATATATATGTACAGCGCTGGAACTTATAATGTGAAATCCGCCGAGGAATATTCCAGACAAAAGTTTTGGCCGGTAATCATAATAAATATAACTTACCCAAAATAAAATTTGGCAATGTTAAATTTTAAAAGGAAACTTTTTGGAAGCAACAAGGAATATTATATTTGTTTCATTATTGCGGCGTAAAATGAAAAGTTATGTGTTTTTATCGGTCGTAAGTGGGTTAATGATATTTATATTACGATTTCCGTGATAATAATTTATAATGCAAAATAATATAATGTTATATTATGTGTATTGTGTGTATGACATAAGATGGCGCGTGTGCAGCTTAAACGATAATAGGTATCCTATGCTTGTAGCACTCGTGCATTCTTATACGTAGGACAATCAAATCGATTTGAAAAAAACCTGACTACACCGTACATAAGGTCACTTGAACAAAATATTGTACTAAATCCGGAATTTCTATCAAAATATTTTACTCTCTGTTTTTAAAATAAATTTCCGTGCCAACGTGTCGTAACTCTGGCCACGGCCAAACCGAAACGGCGTTTCGAATTGTTAATCCAATTACGCACCTCACGACCTGAGCGGGAATGACGACAATGTCGACGGCGTCGATAGTAATAATAGTAAATAATAAATTGAAAATAACTCGAATCTCTGAACGTTTTTATCGATACGAAACACGTGTGACGGTAAATAAGAGCGTTGTACCCATCAAACCCACGTTTAATCGGCGTTCCGAGGTTTTCGTAGGTATTATATTAATATTTTATAATTTAATGTTATTACATTGTGTACGACTACGGCGTGCGGATAGTATACTGATTATAGGTACCTACAGTGTTTTAAATCGAACGGGAACGAGGAGTGACTAAAACCACGATCGCGGGTCGTCGTCACACTGACGCGGTATCGTATGGACACCGCGACCGCGGTAGCAGTACCGGAAATAGTCGGTAGCGGAAAACAGCAGTATAGTGGAAGAAGAAATAGCAGCAGGAGTAGTAGTAGTAATATTAGTACACTATGTAGTACCTACTATATGGTTTTGTGTAGTAGTGGTTTAGGGCGCCCGCGGGAACTGTTATATAATATGTGCGTTCGAAAACCGTGTAACAGACAGGGTCTCTGCACCACCCGGCGGCGATTTTTCTCTCTCTAAAATTGATATAGTATTGTACACCGATAGGTTTTATATTTTTATTATTTAGCGTCTCCTCTCTTTCTCTATCTCTCTCTCTCTTCCGTCGCCATTTAAGGACTGTTAAATCCCCGGAATCCGTCGAGTCTTAAAAAAGACGTACGGTTTTCTTAAGAGAATATTATACCGAAAATCGTATATAGTGATCTCCATATCTCCGTGTCTATCTCTCTCTCTCTCTCTCTCTCTCGTTGTCGTTCTTTTTCTCGCCCCCTCCGTCACCACGGCAGTCTCTCTCGGTCGGACTCGTCTCGCGTCTGCAGCGCAGTATACTAATATTATGCTCTCGTCCGACGACCCGGAAAGTGGGGCGGGTGGTGCGCCTTATACACATTGAATTACGTATATATACATATATATATATATATATATATATATAATATGCTGTATACTGTATAGTGTGTATACTATACCTCTACATGCACATATGGCGAGCGTTAAATTTTATCTCCGCACCGAGTTCGTACACGTACTTACTATATTGTGTACACGCGGTTCGTATTGCAGTCAAAACGATTGCTGTAATACGACGCGGCGGCCGCCCTATGTGTAGTATAACACCACAGCACACGCACGCTCATACAATATTTTATCAGGTACGTATAACGGCCGAGTCGGAGCTGGCAATACAACAAATCTGGTCAAATTGAGCGCAATGGTCACGTCCTACGGCCGCTGCTGTTGCGTAATACGGAATTCCTCGCACAATATTGCCTCTCCTCCTGTTCCTCACCCATCTGCCGTGTTGCAGTCCTATGCGCACCCTCAGTCCTGTTCTTCCCCGGCAATATAATATGCCCACTCGCCCACCCACCGCGCCGGTGTCGTGTACGCGAGTTATATTATATAGGAATCGTAATAACCGTTGTTGTTGTTGTTATTACCGGTCAAAATTGTATTACAGCCCCGGTCGTAAATATATACGCATACTATATAAGACGCGAGAGGAGTGGCGAAGGAATCACCGAGAGTGGCGGGCCGCTTCCTCGTGGTGTCCAGGGAACGGACGGGAGTGAAATCGAACTCGACCTGGCGCGATAGGCCGTCATCGTCATCGCCAGTTGTGTCGTTGCTTATTAAACTGCGTCGGTGTACCGGTATATCATAAGATATAATATTATGTATACTTGAGGTGCACGGTTTCCTATTTCATATATATGATAATCGTCTATTAAAGAGAAATATTGAAAAAAAAATGGCGCCTATTCCTGTATCTAATACCTTATAATATGCCTAATAAGTGAGAATCGTGAATATTGTCTGTTAATTGTTCAGGTCTACATTAAAACCCGTTCGAGTTTTTTTTATGATTTTGCTTGGACAAAATATGTATACCTTTTTAATTTGTGATAAATCCTCCAGCGCAAAATATGTATATAAGAGGTAGGTAGTCTAAAAAAAATTGGCGTAATCGACGAACATATTTTATATAGGTGCTCAATGTGTTCATCCTATTAGCATACCTTCAGTATTTGGTACCTAGATTGAGTAAAATAAAAATATACGAGAAGCATGTAATACATTCCTTTAAAACTATAAGAATAAAATCTCTAGAGTTAGTTTTTCAAATATTCTGGATGATCTAACGTTATTATTTGGCAATGCTTACCGTTTCATTTTATTTTGTTCTCGAATCACATTTGCATATGCCTATAATACCTATTATACAGATATACAGTACCTATGCTGCTATGCATATGCTTTCATAATTAAAGTCTGGTGTAAGTACTGAATATTATAACTCGATGTATTATATTGATGAGATATGATTTTTCACAGTCAAAGTAGCACATACCCGTAGTTTTCGATGAAAATAATTTTTAATTGTTACTTACAGAAATTTACAAATAATTTATACCAACCATTATTTTATATTACAAAAAAAAAATAAAAAATATTCAAACTACTGTATTTAACTTTTTATAAAAATGTGAAAAATTGCGCTGTTATAAAACTAATGATAAATACACCAAAAAGAAAGACTTATATTTTTTTTCGTACTTATAAAAAAAATATTTCAGATGCCACGGAAAAATATTGCTGATTGATTTTTCATAATAATATGAGGTTATGGGTATTTATTTGTAATTCCCATCGTAAATACATCTTGCGCTTGTATATTCAGTATATAGTGTAAATGCACACATGTTTTACTCTAAAAAATTCACGAGGCACTTCCATTCCCAGAGATATGATATTCTCATGCATCTACTTTAAGATAACAAAGAAAATGGATTTTAGAAAGATACATCATACTTACGACGAAATAGATAAGCTAAAGCAGATAATCTATATACAATAATGAATGTCATAAATCAAAAAATGAATCAACATATTTTCAAAAAAAAATATTTTTGCATAAGTATATAGCATGTGTTTGGAGTTTCTGAGTTAATTTTTACAAGGATATGTAAATAATTCTACCGGTAAAGTTTGACTAACACAATAAATTATAATTGTGTACCTGCACATTTTTTGAAAACTTATATAATGCTTCTGACGAACAATTTGTTCTCACACAATTATTATATTTAATGTACGAATACAAAACTTTTGATCAGACAATTTTTTTTTTTTAAATTTAGCTATGTTTCAGACTACGACTATATTATATTATACCCAATCAAGTATGCATTTATGCTCCTGGGACGACCACGGCATACTTATCTGGGCACCATTGTGACAATATTGACGTTTTATTAAATTTCCATTAAATCGGGTGAATGCGTATTATATGTAATTTCAGATTCGACCTTACATAATGGACGCTTAAACCAATAGTAAAGAGTATAAGCTGCGCCAATAGTAATAACTGCAGTGCGTTCATTATAATAATATTATAACGGTTAAAAGGTTTTTTTTCTCGCAAACCGCTCGTCAGCTGGGTTTTGGTAAAAAATTCACATTGATAACGAATGACGTCTGCGAACTCGTTTAGGAAAACATTATGGACGACTTTTGCGAAGGATCGAGCACAACTACAGTCTGTTTGATGTCTGAGCGCTCGCCACTATGATCGTTAAGGTTTTGATGAAAAATGTCTCCTGGCTCTCTTTTTAATTACGTCCGTCGTTGGCCGTGCATAGTCGACTTTGGGTGTTCGTCGAACACGAATCTGCAGACGTTGACAAAAATGAGGTTGTACGGCTAAGGCATAATTATAATGATAAAATGACAGTATCGCTGCAGTCTGCATTACCTCCGAATCTAGACAGTGAATTGTACTGCGCAGGTAGATTTTGAGCATAGACAATAAAAATGTATATATGATAATATTATAATCCTAAAAAAAAAATTAAACAGCTACTTTTATGGGTGTTGCAGTCACTTCTGTGTCGCAAAGAATTGGTACGGTTTAAGTACTTTTCGCTTCAAAATAAATTATTGCGCACATACCTACATTTATTACTTTTATTATTTTTTATTTTTTTTATTTTTCATCGAAACCCGATTAAATAAATATATATTTGTTATACATAAGTAGACAATACCTTATAAAATTCGAAATTCAAATTCAAACTCAATCATCTGAGCTCTAAGACATTTTTCTTTGTTTTTTTATTTTTTGAACATTTCTATAATATGTACCTATACATTTATAAAATGCACTCAAAATATAACACTGTGCGCTACGTAAATATCTTCATAGCTTATTAATAAAAAACAAATAACTTCTATAATATCCGACTCTGCCAATGGTAGCAGGTGGTATACTACCGAAAGATAACAAAATATATTATGCAATCGCATAAACACCGCATAATTATTATATTATGATATACATTCGCGGATACCGGTACTTACCTAATAGTATAAATATTGCCCGGAATTGGCCCGCGGGACAATATTGTAATAATAATATCATGTATACGTTTCCGGTGCATATATTATTATACAATAATATTATATAGGTAGGTACGTGACGCGTTGGTGTATAATATAATATCTGACTTCCGAATGCAGACGATGGAATAACGTATACCCACCAACATTTACAGGATGGGATAACGGCGAGAAAAATATTAAATTATACTCGCGTATATATAATAATATTATATTATACATAGGTACCTATGTGCGTGTGCAGTGTGTGTAACGTGCGTACAGTACATAATATATTGTTATATGTACCGCGTTTAAGTAGAACGCATACCACAGACGTGATCGGAGACGTCAATAAGTCGTTTTACGTAATAATATATATATATATATATACGTTAGGTACCTAATGCGTTTGTACGCTCTCGAGCTCTTGTGATTGCAGTACATCAATATATCTACAAATATACTCGCATAGTGTGTACCTATACATATTACGTAATAATAATATTTAATAATATTGTCGTGAACTCGTGAATATAATATTATGTGTCCCGCGCGAGTATAATAGACGCCAGTATTAGAATGCCCTCGATAATAAGATATGAACGAGCGTGTGCCGTTAAATGGGTTTTCAAAAACGGTATAGTTTTTACAGCAAGTTTTCTCGGTCGTTTCACTATTAAATAGTAAATTTTACAATATCCATTGCGTGATCTGTATAAATATAGTAGGTCCATGATAAGTACCTAAAGTTACCATTGGTATCGCAGTTTATAAGGATGTTTTTTAACGTCAGGATTTATGTGTAGATTTTTGTCTCGTTTATATCCCCTCCCCCCAATCGGACCTTTAATCAATATTTTGGCTTTTTTATCACGTGACATATATAATAAGCAATAAAAGATCGTTTGTGATAGCTTAGAGTGATCTGCTCATCGTACAATACATTCCTATCCTAGAAATTAAGAAAACTGTTAAATCTAATTATTGTATCGAACCAAGTTTTACGAGAATCGTGAATCATAGGAATAATGATAAGTAATTCCAACTTCTTAGTAGAGACCTTTAGTTTACAGAATTAATAATTGTTAAAATGTAAAATTCTTACGTAGGTATCTAAATAAATATTTCAAAGATGAGATACCTATACGTCGTAGCGGCTATTATACCTATAAACTAGCTGTGGAAAAGGCGGTTCAAAATTCACTCCACCTCTTCAGAGGCCATTAGTGTAATCGTAGGTTAGGTTAGGTTAGATTACGTATAATCAATCCTGAAAGTAATATGACCCATTTTTATCACGATGATTATTCGTAAATTTTTCCGTGGGAGGAGATTTCAAATATTATCCTTCGTCGCATTGAACTACCCCCGATGGATGAAAATAAATATATGTTTTTATTACGAGATTACGGCAAGGAAATATATTAGATGCTTAGGAATATTAATACCTATTGTAAAATTATGGATTAATTTTGGTCAATGGATTAAAGACTATTATTGAAAGTGTAATTTATGACGGACCTGCGCGGTTTCTAACAACGATTTTCTCCTCTTACTATTGGATACCGTACAGCTCTCTGGTGTATTATATTACTGGCTCAGTGACAAGATACGTACACGTACATCACGTGGATTATAATACTGTATTTTACTTTATACCGATTGCAATGTTGTCACCCCTCATATAGTTATCAAATCGGAGAATAAACACTGTAAGTTTATTATAAATTATTACAACTATGAGCTTGTTATTAAACTCATTCCTGTTTTTTACCCTTCCAGTACGTGAGATAACAGTACATAACGTGTAATATGAACACATATAATAGGTACCATGATAGATATTGCAGTGGTACTTTCTCGTTTATAATGAGGATTTCCAAAAACACATCGATACGCTTCATACATGTTTTGTACATGGTATAGAATTTTTATTTAAATATAAAATTTACAATGTTTTATGGGGAAAAAAAGTTAGTACAATATTGTTTTATGACATATTTTATTGTTTTTTTTTTTTTTTTATCTATTTTCTTTCCCAGTATTAAGTTCAGGGCACGAGTTTCAATGGTTAAATGAATGCCTAAATTATAGCAGTTACCTAGTGAAATGTCATCTTTGTTAAACATTTTCAATTAAATGTCACCTATTACTATGTACTAATATATAGGAACGACGTTGTACCTGTTGACATTTATAAGTTTTACCTTTTTTTTTAAAAACTTACTTGTTATAACACGTCTTTATTTTTAAAAAAATAGAACACTACAATATATATATTGCACCCAAAATTTTCTCACAATAGAAACTTGGTTATAGTAAAAGAAACAAAAGATTTAAACGAGTATTAATGAAATATCGTATCATTGTCATTTATCCTGTTTCGTATATAAAAAAAACCGCTGAAAACGTTTAATTCTAGATCAGTAGCAGCACCGATCATTTATTTTAGCATTATGTAAATTCTTATAATGTTATTGGCATTTTAGAGCATATAAAAACCACCCCCTCCCGCCTCAAGGAATTCCAGCTCTCTATAATATTGGAGCACTTTTTTCAAATAACAAATGTTCGGATTTTGATGTTTCCCTGTGTACGTGATTTTTCCACTGCACTTTTTTCGGTTCGGCATTAAATTATTTTTGCTTCACTTGAAAAATAACATACAAAAGATTTATACATTTCAATTTGTGTGCAATGTAGCATGAAGTGATCGAACGAAGTTAATTTGAGTAAAACGCACATACCGCAGCTACCGCTGTATCGATTTTTGTGTTACTTCAAAATATAATTTTTAATAAACTCACTGTATATGTATAGTGTGTCGTGTGTGGTTCTAACTACATAATATTATTATGTAAATATTTAACTGAACTGTCATCAGTGAAATCACTTATAGGCAAGTATAAGATACACGCAATTCCCAATTTGATACCTATTACATAATCATTTACATTACAATATATCATAATATCTTAAATATTGTTTCATATAAAAATACATTTGAAAATACAAAAACATTTATTGTGCTGGTGTATTTTCATGAACATTAAAAATGTACGTAGTTAGTTATTCATTTCCGTAGATGAAATTTAAAGAATGAAATTAAAAAATAAATAATAATAATTACATTATATTGCAAATGTATTAATTGGAAATATGATCTAGTTGGTAATTAAGAACAAACTTTTTGAGGCCATTTTCACAGTTAATCACTGATCTAAAAAGCACAGAAAATTCTAAACCCATTTATTTTCATCGCTAAATCGATACCTGTGTTTGTGTCTTAAAAATAAATAATAATCGATATTATTAAATCATTATTAGTTATGTAACATTTAAAATATTTTGATTTTAGAATATTTTGAAAATCGATTGTTGTACTCAGTTTTATTGTAATAAGATTTAAGTGTACGTGTCAAAGATCAAAAAATGAATACGAGCTTTTACTGAAAAATAAATGTTATTCTAACTATAATTTGAAAACCTCAATAAACGTGACCTCTCATACCACGTTCAACAGAATGTTGAAAACACATTTTACTCGTCGACTCAGTTCGTGCACAAAAGCCACAAATCTGCATCAAACAGAACGCCACCATACGCAGACATAACGTAATACGTAGTAAATGGTAATATATTGAAGAGGAAAGTGAGTGCGCAGTCTAAAACATTCTAAACCACGATATCTACACAGGGTGATTCATCGATCATGCTCACCTCAATATATTATTTTAGTTATGAATTTATTCAAATATTTTCATGTTTGGACATTTTAAATATACTCGAACACCATATTCAAATATTTTCAATTATTTAGATTTGTATACATTTTAGAAGTTTCTTGTAGTGAGGAGTGTTCTTTATATCAAAGAAGAACCAACCAGCTTTACTGTAAGATTTTAAGTATAGATGAGGCATGTCAAACTTAAATTATTAACCGGGAAAAATATATTGAATAGCTTACATGCGGGTCGCATATAAAAAATGATCGAAAAGAAACATTTTATACACATTTTGTATTTTATTCATTACTTACAATAGCAATACTATACAATACTTATTATCTTACAGATCATCAGAAGAATATAATGTATACCTCTCACTAACATAGTTTTGTTTCAAAAGGAAAACTGTATAATTTTTTTTCCAATTAATAACTATCCGGGGCCCTTAAAAAAATGAGCCGAGGGCCGAGTGTTTGACATGCCTGACCCAAATGATACTTTTGAAATCGTTGAAGTACATATCCGTCTAAATCAAAACTCGAATGAGTATTTTCTGAGCATTATAACTTATTAATATGTTTAATAGTGTTACAAAAACGTAAAATAGATATCTTCTAAACCCATTATCTTCAGCACATAAAGTTTATAAATCTAAAATTATACTCGATCGATTAGATATATCAATATTTTCAAAAAAGTCACTTGCTCAACAATTCACTGGAAAATATATGACTCTCATTTGTAAAAAAAAGGGTAGGTGCCTATCGCTACCGTGCACTCCTCAATCAATGGTATAAAAAATCTGAGTATCTAAAAATCTTGTCCTCAAGTAGGTATGTTTAAAAATTTCCAAAAACCATAATATTATTTAAATAAATGTGCATTACTAAAGAGAAAAACGGGAGTGACCGTGCTCGCGGTGAAACACCCTGTACATCCCGTCGGGCTTTATTTCACGCTATTGTGTTTGTTTATTTTTTTCCGTTTGGTTGTCGTTCGGTCGTATCGTTTTACGTTCCAACGTTTTTCGCGGTGAAGTGGAAAGTCAATTGGCGTACAACGCGCGTCGCCCGATCAATTGGCGTTCAGCAGTCGTAGCAGCACAGCCACCGCCACCACCACCACCTCCACCACCACAACCACCACGACCACCGGCTCGATCGACATTCGACTGGTCGGATTACACTGCACCGATAACGTAAAATTTGAACACCCCGACCCCAGTAGTACAATGCACACACACGATTTTATAATCGTGTACCTATATAGGTATGCGTAGTGATATATTGCTCTTTGGTTTGGGGTACTTTGGTATATTATTATAATACGTTAAATGATATATATTATTATCGTAAACCACCGCACATTTTCGTCGATCGACAGAAAAAAACCAACCGCGTGACGTTTTTCGAATATGCATATAGTTATTATGTGTTCGAGAGGTCGTGTGCGAGTGTGCTCGTCGGGCGCTATTATGTTTAATATCATACTTAAAAATACATTTTTTTTTTTTATCAGCAGCCGAGTTTCATTAAAAAAAAAGGTAATGGTAACGCGGTCGTTAAAACTCGACCAACTGGATTAGGGAAACACCGCGGCCGCAAAAGGTGTGGGGTGGGGTGGGGCTGTGGGAGACGGAGAGCGAGCGCTCGAACGTGGACGACGAGAGTGGGCGAACGAACGAGCGGGTGTGCTAATCTCTGTGGCCGAATTAATGGCACGTTATCGAACAACACAAACGGACCGCGCGCGCCACCCGATCCGGACCGATTGTGCTGAAAACCGCCCGTCCCGCCTGACTTCGGGTGTCGTTTGTCAACCCCTTGACTAATGGCTATTGTATCAATTTAATATACGTGTATGTTATACGCCGCTGCAGTACGTTATTAGCGGCCCGAACAATGCACATTTGTATATATATATATATAAGGCGACACCGGGCCCGGGTTCCCAATTTAGGGGGTGTGTTCAGATGGGGGGTGGCCGTCGTTCATGTGCGTATAAGATATATTATTATATATACACCGCACGGTGCGGGGCGATTATCTTCGGCGAGACGCTCTGTAGAATTTCGTGTTTTTAAAATATAACAATTATTATTTAGGCAGGCTGCAGGTATGTTGGGTAAATAAATATGCTCGGAATGTGAAATTTAAAATTAGGGAAGTAATTAAATAACAAAAAAAAAAGTAATAATCACTATGATAATACAATTGATGGTACACGAAAAAACGATATGGCAATATTCCAATATTTTATTAATTTTTTTTAAAAATTAAAATAATAATAAATAGGTACATAGTTTTATACAAATCGAATTCTCATAACATTTTTAAAAATATCTTTAAAAAAATTTTTTACGGTTTTTATGTACAAAAAATGTGTTGTTGAATTTATTTATCGATTGCTTCAGCTCATATTTTGTTCGGCGAATGTTAAACATAATATTTTAAGAAAAAAGTAGTAAAGTAACTTTTTGACAAAATATAGTTAAATAATAATTAACCACTTGTTGGAAGTTAAGAGTACTCAGTGTCAGTGTCATATATAGGGTATTACATCAGATTCAGCATCCACATGATATAAAAGGAGATTATATTATAAAATGTAGAGTTCAGTTTTAAATTAAATTTAAATTTATGCGTTTGGAGAATGATTGCTCAAGTGTCTTTTTTAGGGCTGCCTGATGTTTACTATATAGACGCCATATATAATATTTATGATATAAATTACCATCTAAAAATGTATCCATGTATATTGTTTTTAAGCTACCTACCCGCAAAAATGTTTTCTTCTTAAATACTCGTATTTCTATTTCTAATTTCCTATGATTATCATAAGTTTTTGATATTATATGACATAATATTCTTCCTTTTCGATAAGAGATTTTACTCTAATAGAAAGCAATGCTAGATTTTCCTTTTCTATTAAACAATACTTGTATGAAACAACCAACTCTATAGCAATGTACAACTTTATTAGGTATAATAATAATAATAATTATTATTATCATATAAAACGTGGAACAACAATATTATTATTATTATTTTTTTTTTCGCTTAAGCCCGGCAACTATGGCCATTAGCTGTTTTTTTGTTTGTAGGTTGTTTGAACGGGAACGGTTGGTTGAAACACGTTTGTATGTGTGGCGAGAATTTGTTGATAAAAATCCCGAGTGGTCACCCATCCGGGAGCTAGAAACACCGGTCTATACGTACAACACTCGGAGCGTTTCCGCAGTTAAGTGTACGCACCGAGGCACTGCAATATTACTCTATCATACTTATGTGTATTAATGTATTATAATAAAAGTTTATCGACTTCTCGACGTTTTTATTTTTTTATCACATTTTTTAATCAAAATTGATCGTCTTATCGCATCGCCACAACGATCGGGACAACGTTTTTCAAAACCGGGGGGTCGAAGCTTTCGCTTTGTATCCGCGCCCATGACCGATATAACATTGTAAAGATCACGTACGGATTACGGCAATATTATTGTCCGCGTGTGCATCACATCGATCGGATATGAAAAATAGCGACGATGTTAACCGTAACGGAGGTGCGTTACAGTATTGTGTTTTTATTATTATTATTATTATTATTTTACGTACTGCGACCGTGACCGTCTGGCATGCACCAATCGGTTATTGTATACGACGTCTGGCGACGCGAGCCCGTGAAAAATCATAACTTTTTTTATAACTAACATGCAGACGGTTGTGATTTTTCGGCGTTTATTTTTTGAAATTTTTTTTTTTAATATATTTTTCATTCCGTTTTAATGTTACTATAATATTATTATTCGTATGTTATTATACGCCGATAAAAAATAAGGCCCCGTTTAGTGTATTGTTGTCATGTACGTATTATAACAATAATAATAATAATATGTCGGGTTGATATCATCGCGGCGCGGGACGACGGGCGGCCGCCGACGAGGGCATATTATTGTACACTATAATATATTATATTATACCACATCGCGGGGTAGGGGGTGGAATTAAAAAAGGAGAAATAAAAAGGGGTGCGTTTTGATCTATTGTGATGGAAATTTTTACTCGGCCGGCAACTCTCTCGTCGCATTGTTCGAGCCCGGGCCTACGTTTAAAACGTGGTAATTAGATGTGACGAAAAACTAAAAAGTGAACACAAACTTTGCGCGAACAAGTGGCGGCGGATGTTTTGCGGCCGGTAAATCGCGAAATATAATAATATGATTATTGTTATTATTATGACGATGTGGAAAACATTTATGTCGCATTGTTCTGCGATGGTCTCTCTGCAGTGTGGATCCTCTCGGTGCAGCCGTTCGATTCATTGCCCACCTCGGCCCGATAGAGATAATAATAATAATAATAATAATAAGTAATAACCGTTAGTTTGATATACATTTTTATTTATTCAAGAAAACATAATCCTATCGAGGCCATTGGGTGTTCCATTTTGTTAAATTAATATTTTACATTTTTACATTTTCAGTGTAGATGATATTTTCTTTTTTCCACCGTAAATTATTACAATAATGGATCGAGTAAGGGTAATAATAGTAATCACACATTTACAATAAGTTTATATTAAGTTATGTGTATTGTATTAATTTACCCGATCCCTACTGCTGGAGCAATGAGAAAATGTTTGGCAATGAAAGTTCTGGACCTAGGCTTTTGGATATATTATCGTCGTTATTGTGTATATTATTATTGTCCTCCAAGCGAAGAATTCGTCGGCCCGAGTCGGAGATAACGCGCAAGCGGCAGCGTGGCGGCATTTGAACAGCGACCGGCGGCGGCGTCGGCAGAGAAATGCACCTCGCGCGCGCGTTTTGTTGTACGTAATATTATAATAATAATAATAATAATAATAATATACACCACACTGAATCGCTCTGGAGTACAAACGATAAGGATGAAGCTGCGCTGATGTTAATCGCCAAAACGTTTTTCGAACGGTTTACGAAACTGCATAAATTACTATTGTGGAAGTACAAAAAAAAAAAAAAAACCGTCTGTACTCGACTGCGATAATGATAATAATAATAATAATAATAATATTATTATTATTATGTACAAGCGAACAGAGATAATATTAATACTCGGGATAAAACTCAAAAACACTCTCACTCGCTTTCGCCACGGCAACACTTTTTAGAATAAAAACATACTCTGTTGAAAATAATTGTTTTAACTCTCCTACGCCATTCAATTTCTATTTAGATAATAATAGGTAGGTAATCGCTGACGTACAGTTAATGTGCGGTTCAAAATAATATGTTCGAGCAGATGAGTAACCGATTTACGCGGAGCTCTCGCTTATCGTAATTCCATTATATATTATTAATATACGGTAACCAACAAGTTTTCAAGTAGCTACGTATTACTTATTGTTAGTTATAGTTTAGCTAACAATAAGATATTTAATTATTTTTGAAGTTTATAAATTCTACTAATTTAAAATGTACTCGACACCTTTATTTTATAATATGGGAGGTAATTTATAAAATCGATTGGTTGGTAAAAAAAAAAAGTAAGAAAAAACTTTAAAATAATATGTAAGCATTTAAGTCGTATAAATAATAAAAACAATATAAATTACGATAATAAATAAAACGTATTAAATATAATATAATATAGCAAAGTATTTATGATATATTTTGAGGAATAACTAAATGTTAAATAGAAAACATCGAATTCTGTGGATAATTTGTAAATTTCATCTGAGAACCGATTTAAAATAATTTATTGTACTCTACATAGTTTAATATAGGGATCCAAAATGTGTTAACGTATTGTGTATCTCATCGAAATACAAAACTTGAGTTCTTTAATAATGTTGGAGTCATCATCGCATCAATCATCCCGTTTAACAGTTTATAATAGAATATAAGACCATTAATGTTTCTTAGGTTTGTAGTTCATGATTTTGTATAACTTTTTATTTTTGGACTTTAGGATGTCTACAAGTATAAAAAAGTTATCTCTATTTTACTATACTGTTTAATACCTTACTACTTTGTAATATTAGATTATTAGGTACATGAATACTGCAGTGTCAATATTTTATTTTAATACCTTTTAGTCACTACGATCTGAACTGTATGTATGTTAAAAAATATAACACGAAAATATTGTTTTTTTTTTTTTTTTTATTTTAGGTATTGAACATATATAAATGATTTATTCATTTATTTATTAATATCGTATAGTTTAAACAGACTATTTATTAATCTTAAATTGTTCTACAAAATATTATAGAGTTTTCTTTTTCTATTATTTTCTTACAGTTTCCAAAATCAAATTTTATTCTTCTAAACAAGTGTTTATTCGAACTATAATAATACCTATATTATAAATGACAGATGTATCGATATACCACGAAATAACCAGAAGGGACAACTTTTGATTTGGGTTCTTATGGAGCACAGATTTTCAACACCTGTTGAAATATCAGTGCTGCCGGTAAAAATATAATTCTCATTATTTTATGTTTCTAGCGAGACTGTTATTCCGAGCAGAGTCAATTAGCTTTAGCCTAACCACGGAATAAGATATATCTTAGTCCGTCAGCCTAACGAATTTGTAAGTTGCAAAGTTGTAAAATTGCATAAAAATGCATGTAAACATTATCAAATTAGTGTGATCAGAAAGAGTTTTACATTTTTGTTATATACATGGATATATTGGTATTTCAACAAATCGGACAGATTTTTGAATGCTCAGCGTGTGACTCTTTTGGTTCTTCTGTGATTATACCATCTTTTTTTAGTTTGGACTGTGCTTTTTTTTTTATAAGTAGTCATACTTTTTTTATACTTGAATTGTTGTCATTATGTATTTTTGTTCCTTGATTATTCATGGATAAAAATTTAAGTTTAGCTATAATATTGCTTTCTTTAATGTAAAAATGTAATTGATAAGAACTGTTTCTCAAGCACAATCTTTAATTTCTATGGGGTGCTGCAATATTGTAAATGTTATTAGTTTATTGTAAAACATTAAGATTGTTATTGTTATAATAAAGTTAATGTTATTATTAAAGTTAACATTAATACAATTAAAATAAGTATTATTATATTGAAGTGGTTGGTTGTGAGTTATCATAATCTAGAATGTAGGTTTTATAATACATATAAAAAACGTGACGTGAAAGCAGTAAAGTAGGTGTCAGCATGAAATCCACGAGTAATTATATTAACCATTTATAAAGTAAGAGACATAAAAAAAGGTCAACTAAAATTTTTTCAATCAATATTTATTGTTATTAAAATTGTGAATAAAAAATATATCAATAGTTACAGACAGTATACGAGTACATACACTTATTTGTAATTCGATTTTAAATTGCGGAAAAAGGTTAGTATTAATTAATAGTGATAAATGCACTTAAAAGTTTTCCGAGGAAATATCTATCAAAAACGAATAAACCCTACTGTAAACTATAGAGAGTATAATTTATTAAATGATTACAGGTTTTTAAAAACTGATGAATTATTATAACTTAAAAATGCACAAACTATTGAAATTAACTCTAAAATGATAAACTGAAAGGGAATCGATTATTATTTCTTAGAAAATCTTTAAATTGAAGTGCAGAACGAAACGTGTACATGTACACATATTTAATTCATATTCCTGCAGGATCATTCAAACTCCTCTCCCACACAGCTATTTTAAACAAATTAATAATTGAGTAGGTACTTTACTTCGTTATAAATTGTAATACGCTGTTGTTTAATAATATTTTAGAAGTTTGACAAACATGTATTTGTTGTAAACCCGAAACCGTGTTGTATAAATTATAATTTATTTTCCTCTTGCACTATACATATTATATTATATTATTGTATTATAGTGATCGCGTTAAATGTTAAACTGCATTAAAACAAGCCCGAGCATTGCTGAAATGAAATGAATCAGCGAATTCATCAGTTGGGAATTGATTTAATAACGGATGGGTTCTACTAATTTAAAATTTGAAACATCGAAATATGTGTATTTTATTGGTACAGTTACAATATATGCACGAGTGCGGGGCTCGTCGTCGATCCGAAAATAAATGACTGCGTGTTTCACCATTATAATATTACACTTGGTTTTTTTATTTTACTGCCCAGGAGACGTTGCAAAAACGTTAAAGTACGGCTTTCATTTGATTTCTCAACACATTTTATCGAGACTGCATCACGAATTACGCTGAAAACAAGCCATCTGGGGACCTCTATAAGAACTTTTCGAATAACGAACTTCACTATAAATGATTTTATTAATTAGTGACTGTATACTTCATCAACTAATGAAAAATTAACAGTATAGACGTAAAGCTAGTAATGTTTCTCTTGGGCATATTTAAATAGAAAACATAATATTATATATTATGCATACTGCGTAGGTACCTACCTAAATATATATATATAAGTACTTTATTAATTACTGTAAATCAGTATTCTACATGCATGCAAGATTATTGTAATTAAAATCAAAGTTAGTTTTAGAAATCTATTAAATTATTAACGAGAAAAAATGTAAAATATAATAATAATAATATTAACGTTATATTAACGGATATTTTCATTCAATTATTATTTTCTGATAAAAAAAGCTTTTATAATAATATTATAGCATATAATAACATGTAGAACGTATGTACTGATGCAGTAACTTTTGGATTGTTAATGGCTGGTTCATAGAAACGGCAATCAAAAAATCATAAAATCATAAAATAAAAATGCCATAAATATGCAATAAAAATGCAAACAACTAGAAAGATACGAATTGTAATATTTTAATGTCTTTTTACCGTAGAAAAAACCAATTGGTAAATGTATTTTTTTTTATCTTTGTGTTACACAGTTTTACCTACCCTACAGATTATTGACATCTGCCATCCTCTCGAAAACCCAACGTTTTTTCGATGGAGTAAATTATAAAAATAAAATATTTTCCCAAATAAAATATTTGAACAACCTTTGAAAAAAAATAAATATCAATTATAAAGTCCGTCGCTGCATTAACTAAAAAATTCCCCATGGCCAAATATTTTTTCAATTATATTTTTCTGTATTAATAAGGTACCTACATCAAGTTTTTTTGTTTTTAATCAGAATTCATAATTCATTTGTTTTTATAAAATATTTTATGGTAAATATTATTTTATTTTTTTAGAAAACACTAGTAAATTAATTAAACACAATATATCAGGTTTTAAGGGTTTGAACTTCAAACAAAAAATTATTATTTATTATTTTAACTTTTCTATTTTAAAAGTTCTATACGTACCTATCAAGTCCATAGCTGAAAAGAGTATACACAGTATATAGAATATAGTAGAATGGGTATCATTTAAAAAAGCGTTTTATGTCTTTTACAAACGTATTTATCTAAACTGTAGAAATTATAATAATGTTATTCGTTCCATTATTTTTATACTCTATTATTCTTTTATTCAGAAACTATTATACCATTTCCCGTGTTGTTCTTTTTGTGAAAATAATGTTGTTTTATTTTTATTATATATATTATATTACAGTAATATGTACCTACCAAACACGTTTTTATTTTAATGATAATTATTATTTTATAAATTGCTTCTCGGTACCTACTCTTCGAGAAACTCCTGTAAGACCTCAACAAATATAGGTCATATAGTGAATATAGTATTATTTAATAAATAATATTTAATAATAAATTAATATCATAATTTTTAATGTTAAAGGTTAACAAAAAAAAATAAATATTCATTTTAATAATTAAAAGTATCCTTATTATAAAAAGCAAATAGTTTATCGTTCTTATTCAGTTACTTAACTTATTTACAAATTGCAAGTATATCTACCAACCTTACCTACTAACGAGTATACTTGTATTGATACTATTTGCCAAGTTATACTTATTAAAAAATATTCATTTATAACAAGTCTTTATTCTACCAAGGCTACAAGCAACTGTACTTAAAAATTTAAAATAATTAAATTCTAAACGATTCTGAGCAAAATTAGAGAGAAAATTATTGCTTTTGGTCTTATAATAGGGGTTCTGTTTTAGGAGAACAGATCTAAAAGTATCATACAGCACATCTATAGTTAAAAAAATTAAAATTGAAATTTATCTCAGAAAATACTTAGATGTACTTTTTTTAAAAACGTTTCAATCATTTTAGTAGGTTATCTTGATCTATAGCTAAAATTATATTTTTACACAGAACATCTATATGATTTAATATAATATATTGACTTGATATACAATTATTTATATTATTGGTTTCAAACTTAACGACATCCACAACCTAATATTTCTATTCATATTATTTTATACTTTTTGTAATGAAACAGTCTACAATAATTAAATTAATACAAAATATTTATAATTTTGTCTAGACATAATATTAAAAATTATATTTCCGACAAAAAACCCAATTAAGTAAGTTATAAGTAATAAAAAAAAGAAAAAAACCAGAATAATTTCATTTGATAATATCTGATTTTAATAATTTTTAAATTGTATTAGTGTAAAATAATAATAAACTTATTAATTATTATCTAGTCAATAACGGTAAATACAATAAATACATACTTATTTAACTATTTCACTATCATACCTATTATATATTATTATTATTCTATAAAATAAACCCATATAATAATAAATTCTATAATTATATTTTTTCCATGAAAAATGTAATAAATAATAATTAGTGTACATATTTCAATAATTTTTTTAAATTTTTTTTTCAGCACTTACAGATTTAAGGTATAATAAAACAAAATCATTTGTACAAATAACTAGTTTTTATTTTTTAAAAAGTGACGATAAATTTGAAATGAGTATTATCGCATTAATTAGTGGAATCCTAGGTTAGGATTATTTCCGAAAATTATATAGTATATAACATACTAGCACAAATTTATTTATATATAAATTTATAAGTTATAATTTATACTTATAACCAACGGATAAATAAAAAAGTTTTTGTGGTAGTGAAAATCATTCAAGCCTATTTTGCGTTGATGAATCGATATATACAGAATTGGAGAGCAAATTTATGTTGCGAGAAAAAAACGTAGTTACGACGTATGTATCATACAATCTTTTCATACAAGAATTGTTAGTTATATTATGTAATAAACAACTAGAATATTGTTTCACATCCAGACAAATGATTGAAAAGGTAACATTTAAAATCTCTGTAGGATTACTATTTTATAAATTACTAAATAATTTAAACCTATTATGTGCTGTAAATTCCATTGTTTTTTGACATTATATGACTTGGCTTAGGGGTCAAACAAAAATTTGTGTAGCGAAAAAATTGCTACATTTCTTGATTACCATCGTTACCATAGTTGTATGGCCTATTTAAAGACGTATTAATGACTTCATATTTTTCCCAAAAGAGAGTAATTTTGTTTTAGCATTTTTCCAGAAATTGTCAATAATTGATAATTTGTTAATTATTAATATCATGTATAGTGTATACATAATATATATTATATACACACACCTGTATTCAATTTTTATAGAGTCTACAAGATATTTACAAACTTTAGAGCACTCCTTTTGTCCTATCATAGTGATTCTTCTATAATTAAAAAAAAGAGGTACATATCATTGTACAACAAATACGCACTATTGCGCTGCCGGAAACTCCTCATTATGACAATCCAAGTATAGCTACTGTAGATGGAAATGTGAGCAAAAAAATAAAATATCGTCAGCGTACAAACGTACGGTGAAGTGTACACTTAGATAATATTATAATTAGGGCCCTGATGTTGATGACATTAGCATTTTTTTATGATTATTTTTATTATTATGTGACTCTTCCTGCCAAACTGTGCAAAATGTTGTAGTTAGCTAACTATATTGAATCTATCTATAAAATATAATCAGTACATTTTTTATTTTGTAGTCGTTTAATTTTTTTTTTAAATTTAACATACAACCAAAACGTGAGAAATATTGAAATTTAATCAATCATGCACCTATATATAGCAACGTACAGCAATAATTAGCACATCTAAACCAGTTAATAAAAAACGAAAAGCTCCGGATTTAATTTTGATAAACCAACATTTGTTTGAAAAATAATATTTCAGCAGAACTCGGCACGTAATTGCTTAATTAAATCAGGCTGTATTGTGTACGCATCACGCATGATAATATTCAGTACCTACATATTTTCGAACAGCCGTTGTATTATATTTTTATTATTAATACCCTATGTGGCTAAATACAGTATAGAAGGTTAATAACATAAAAAAAAAGTTACATTTCACTGGCATTTGTAATTAGAAATATTTAAGCGAATAATTATAATATTATATAATATAATCATATTTTGTATCGACTATTCTTTTTTATCGACATCAACACTTTCGAGAGCCAAAATTGTAATTATCACATTAATGTCTTATGCATTATAATAATATAGTCGTAGAGCGCGTCGGATCGATGACCACTTGTAACGCGCTGCACAACCACTATTGCAACTGCTCTTACCGGTCGGATGATGGTAGCGCCGGGCCGACAGCGAAACTTGCAGAACGCTTTTTCTCGCGTTTCGTAGGGCTACAGCCGCTGGTTATTATAATCGGTGACAATCGTTATCGTCCAACTGATAACACCACCGCGGAAACTTGTTGTTCGCGCGCACAAACACACACTGCGCACGTGACCGGCAGGAATATAATAATATTATTATTAATTCAACGATTTGTTATGTTTACGCGAATGGTACGAAGTGAGCGAGAAAAAAATGTGGCGCCCGAATACGACAACAATCCCCGACGACGGACAGTTGGAAATCCGACCGAAACGCGGTCGCGGTATCTGGTCGTGCACGTTTATTATCTCTACGCAGAATATAATATATTTATATATATCGTGTAGGTACCCATACAGGACGACGCGAAAAGGACGGCGGAGGCGACTCTATACTGTGACGAGGGACGAGACGGAACCCGACGGACGCCCGCGATCGACTGGCACACCGGAGACCACGCGCACCGCGTAAGCGCCGCAGCATCAAATTCGCCCTTTCGGTGGTCCCCGCCGCCGCCGCCGCCGCCGACACCGCTACCGCCCCCCTCGGCCCCCGCCCGCTCGCCCCTCCGATACACCCCGGTGTAGTATAGCGCCCGACCTCCGCCACCGCCGCCGCCCCTCGTCCGGCGTTGCGACCGCCGCGGCGGTGGCTAAATCGAAAATCGCCCGAAACTTATGTCCACGGTGGCGCGTAAGGTGTACATATTATATACGTTTACCTGTGTTACGCGCGTGCCGTTCGGTCACGTGCACGACGGACGTTTGTATATATATATATATATTATAGTCAACTGAGCGCGGATCGCTGTTTTTTCGCTCATTTTCTACCCCATCCGCGCGACCCGAGGATCAGTTTTTTTTTCGTTTTCCGTCTTCGTCGGGGCCTTTCGAATATTAAAACATAATAACCGAATGGGGTCATTTTGGCGAAATGGGCCGAAGTCACGTATTTGGGCGAATAGTTTCGACGTAAATTAATAACCGTCCTGCCATGTGTAATGCTCGTCGTTTTGTGCCAAAAAAGTACATCGTTGTATACCTACATCGTTTTTGTTTCTAAAAAATTATTTTAAAATATTCGTAATAATATGTTAAAATGTAGGTATCATGCTACGATCAATTAACGGTGTAGGAATAAAATAGGACAAAATATCCAAATGAAATACCTGAGAATATTATATTTTAATAATAGGTAAATTACATTATTTATTATTATTATTAAAACAACATTACATTTTTTTATAATTTCCGAGGGTCAATTATAAATTATGATTACCATTTACCTTCATGCATAATATTATGTAAGATATAGAATATAATATATAAAAAGAATTATTTGTGTTGGTAATAGATAATAGGTAATTTATTCATTGGATATTTTGATCTATGATACTATGACTTTGATATTTTAGTACCTACAGGATATTTTGACCTAGATTCATAATTAACATTTTGTATATTTAATACATATTACTAATATTCGTGAATAGGACCTATGTACATTTTTAACTTTCAGGAGAAACAGACATTTAAAAATGAGTATAGTTATTTATTCCTTATTGGTTGGACATTATATTTACTAAAATATATTAATTTTTAAGGTGCAATATTGTTCTTAAATATTATATTTTTTTAAAAGGGAGTGACCATCACCTATGTCACTGCTAATTGGTTATTTACAAAAAAACCCTTATGATATTTTTTATTGTTTTATTTCATTTAGTTTGTAGTAAATTGTCATTATTTGTATTTGTAGTACCTTTGCGTTTTAATAAAAAATCATGACGTTGGCTATTTAAACACAAATTAATATTAAGGGCAAAACGGTTTTATGTCTCTCGTTACAAGTTTTTGAAAATGCGCATAGGTCCCTCTTAAGTATTTTATTATTTATGATTATTATTATTTTCTTAGCACCAACGCACTTATATTCGTGTCCACATAATTAAAATATATAAGCCGTTTAAACGTTCCCGGTGCACTGCGGCACACCTGTGACGTTTAAACGGAAAACCAGTAAAATTGTTTGCTCGGTGAAATCGAGTAAATATAGCACCGAAACATTGCATTATATGTATCGATTGGTACTACCCAACCAAACGCATACTACGGTTATTATTTCAGTACCTATAATATTTTGACTACGGCACCGAAACGGGTTGTATATACCTATACAAATTTCGCGTAATTCTCATCCAAATTACCTGAGCGGTGTAGGTACCATTAAAACAGTTTGATTGGGATCAGCGATGATCGTACGGTCTATTGGAGATTGGTGTTCACTAGCAACTCGAAGGTCCGTAACGAGGAGGTAGGTATACCAACGAAAGAGCAGCCGAATAAATTATCATTCAATAAATTGTTTTATAAAATAATCGACAATAACGATTCATCGTAATGTGGTATCGAAAATCTCGACGGTCAGACTAGGTGGACGTAGGTATACAATTATAACTGTGATTTACACGCTAAAGTTTAAAATTTATACGTGATGTGGAGAAATTTAAAAACCTGAGTCCTAATGTATTTTTGTGTTTTCAGTTGTTGTAGTAAATTAATTTCATTTTTATTCACTAACATTTTTATATTATGCGCAAAGTTCATTTTTTGACCACAATTAAATGTGGTGGTAAACCACAAATGTCTCGGCTTGTTTGTATAAATAATTAAAATATGTTTCTCCTTCGTAATATTAAATTTGAAATATTGTTGTTGTTTTATGCATATTTTTTTGTAACTTGAAAGTTTTTAATGGAAAAAAGTTCAAAATGTCTTTTTTTCTAAAAAAATGCCTAGGTACATACATGATTAAAATTATGATTTATAATGATATAATATAAACATTAAATGTGCAATATTTATAAACATATTTTTATTTATTTATTTTATTATTAGATAAAATAGAGTATTTATTATCTGTAATATATATACAATAAGTAAATTCGATGGCTAATATAAGGTACATAACATGAAATGGCGTGAGGAGGGAAGCCACCAGGTTTATTTCTACTACAATTATTAATAATAAATATTTATAGGTACATCTTTCAAGTTTAATAATGATATGTAAAAATGTTAAACTTTTTAAATAATCTCTATACAATGATATCCACTTAAAAATTATAATAATATCAACAATTCCTTCAGAAAAAAACGTAATGTGCATTCAATTATCTATTCTAAAATAAATATTTATTTTTTTTTATTTTATATGTCTTACGTAGTAGGTATAAAAATGTGTCTCCAATATTAAAAACAAATTGTTTAAAAAAATGTAAAAATGTACCTAACATATTTTTATGAATACTTAACAAAATACATTATATAAAACTTTTTTTATAAAATTATATTTTTCGATAATTTTTCAAACTTCTATGTTATATATAGTTACCCTAGTTGAATTTGTATATATAATATTATTTAATGTTCAACACTTTTAAGTATTTTTTTTAAAGTAAAATTATCTGACAACAATTTCATTATATTTATAATAATATTACTCTATAAACTAAGAATACCTACATAATATATTATGTTAGTGCGTTCATGTTATATCTACTTAGTTGAAATAATCTATAGATAAAAGATCCTAATAAGGAGACTTTATAGTTTAAAACGATCTTTGCATAGATACTGTCCTTTAATGTTTAAATAAAAGTTAGTAAAAAATGTCTTTATTGTTATTGAACATTCATATAGCTTTTAAACTATATTAGTAAAATAAGACATTTTTTATTTAATTATAAGTTCAAGAGTCATGAATAATATTTATATTACCTATATTAAGTATATGTCATAGTTTTTGTCAAGTCTGTGTCATAAATCATGATGGAAATAAGCAATACGAAGTCAGTAATTTCATCCGTATAAATT
Organism: Nasonovia ribisnigri; assembly: GCA_027563435.1. Classification (NCBI taxonomy): domain Eukaryota; kingdom Metazoa; phylum Arthropoda; class Insecta; order Hemiptera; family Aphididae; genus Nasonovia; species Nasonovia ribisnigri. Next base: position 412,999 of record JANEHU010000147.1, on the reverse strand, counting down.
CAAACATTTTTCTCATAATTTTAAAGTAAATACCAGATAATAATATATATAATACAATATTAGCAATTACAATAAGGTGCTTGAGCCCAAACTAAAAATTATATGTTGATATCAGGAAATGTTTTGTAACCACCGTAACTTACGTTTGCAATAAAGTTTTGACTTACGCTGTGTACAAAAAACTTAAAAACGTATAGATTTTATAGGCTGCAAGTCAGTGTAAAAATTGCATTGTGTTGGATAACTTACTGTGAATACGTATATTATGTTATGGATTGAATTCATTTTTATGAGATGTCGTATCCTTCGCTTTTCAACAAATTACTTTATTTCGATTTAATGTAATAAAAATACTATGCATAAACAAGATTATGACTGTAGGTTGAAAAGTTGTTGTAACTGAAAAAAGTTCAAAGTCATAGCTGAAAATAGAAATGTGTACTTTGTTGAGTTCAACATCTAATATATTATATTAGTCATTAGACTAAATATTTTGAAGACATTTATAGAACGATTCTTATTTTGTCGCAAAATGATTTGCTATAATACTAAAATACTTATTATTATGATTATAAATATGCATAGCTCGTTATATTTTGTACAACAAATTTACATATTTTTAATTTGATATTTTACGTTAATTTTTGTGTTCTATTAGTAATTTGTTTAGCAACAATATTGTTATTACGTACATATCTTAAATGTCTAAAAGTAATTTTACATGACAATTTAAATTACATTATTATTTTGTTTCAAATGCGGCCGACTTGTTTTGTTCTCTTCTTTTGATTTCTGGTTTTAAATTGTTCATTTGGCATTTTTTTTACACCATATACTATAGGAGACGAGCTGTTATATTTTTGTGTTGAAGTCAAGGTTGGTCCACGTCATAAAACAACTATGCAGATATCACTGGATAGGTGCACCGAGTTTTAGGATTTTATCCAGCCCTAAAAATGTGAATAGCACATACTCAATAAGAAATAATATTTATTATTATTCATACTTCAATGTTTGGGGCATTAAAATATTTTCAGTGATATATTACTAAGGGGATCCAAATTGTACGTGTCTCACCGAGTGGAACACGGTAACTTGGCGGGTCTATCCGAGTCTGAGCAAACAAGTTAAAAATTTTATAAAAATTGATCTACGTACAAATTAAGATAAATAGTTATAATGTGATATATTATATCAGTGAGATTATCTTGTTTCCATACGAGTTTGACATTAAATTAAGTCATTAAATTAATTGTATGTTAAAACAAAAAAAACACTAAAAAATTTATTATGACCTTACAATTGTTCATAAAGACCATATTATTGTTACCTAGATCCCGCGTCAAACGTACTGGTGGTTTGACTCCACCCTCTCCCCTGATCCCACTATCCAACTGAAAGATTATATTTTAGGTAACGTTCGCACAAAAAACCTGATTCATAGGTATACCTATACCTAAGAATTATATATTACCTAAGCTTGCCAAATAAATGTTTGGTACCAGGTGTTGAACGCCTCGTGGTGGCGGAGTCACGAACGCCAGTACGTTGGACGCGGACTCAAGGTAATAATTTTTTAATATATTTGGTTTTTTTATTTTAGGAGACACTTTATATAGAGAAAAAAATGCTCGGATCTTCAATTTCAAGGGAGGTTTCTGGAATAAAATTGGATTTTTTCTGATTTTAAAAGTGTCAACATTAGAAACGTATCACTAATCTACAAGATCATAAGGAAAATCAAAAATAAATTACTAAAAAGTGGTTATTTACTTAAAATCAATTAGTTATATTTTCTTTTTGTAAATTGTAATTATTCTAAAACAAATAATTTTAGAGACTTGCATTTTATTACCAAATATTTGAAGCATTCTCTAGGCTGGATATGATTTACAAAATATATTTGCATTTTTTGTGTGATTAGCTAATAGCTAGTATACCTATATTTAGAAGTTTCGACATTATTCAGTTTTTTTTTCGATTTATGTGTTACAAAATATTCGTTTTGGAGTGAAAGAGCTTGGAAATTCAGTGCAAGAATTGTTTATAACCTAGTTTAAAAACATCAAAAATAAATAGTCGCAATTTTCTTGTATATACTTAAGTGAAAAGAAAATGTAGTTTTCATCATATTTCATTTAGTCATTAACTTTACGCTATTTTATTAACTTGAGTTTTTATTATTATTTTTTTTTTTATAGGTCCTTGGACGGCATACGTATAAGCTCAATGGGCTTGACTTTCGCCGAAGACTAACCCCCATTATGGTCATTACGGGAATCGCATGTGCACCAAATAACTTCAAATTCCATTTTAACTTCAAATAGTAGTAGTAGCCACTAGCCAGTCAAAAACCATAGGTGAACTGCAATAAAAGTTAATGATGGGTAAAAGGTCTTATATAAGAACACTTGAATTAAACTGTTTTTAACAAACGTTAAGGTATTTTCTGACCATGTTCGGTGAATTAGATAGGCCGTGAGAACTGTTGGATCCACCGTAAATGATAAAATAAATTGCTTCAAAACCAATTAGGAGTTTACGTGAATGAAGTGGCCAACTTTAAAATATCTATACGTTTTGTACTTTTTTATATGGCATTATGTACGCATATATATATATAAAATGGTTTAATACTATAAGTATATTATTTATAAATGGAATATATGAGTAATAGCTGTTAATTCTAAGTTAAGGGGCAAAATTACAAGAATTGAAAAAAAACTTTAGTTCAAACATCCCTCTTGTCGTAAATTATGGAGCTTTACATTTATTTTTGAACGATGTTGGGATAAAAGCCAAAGTACATTTTATGCTGTTGAGATAAGAAAACTTTGAGTTCATAAGTCCTTAAAAAGTTACAAAAATAGTTAATGCAACGCCAATCTTAAGCAAATTTGAAGTCTCTATCAAATCTAAAAAATTTATTTCCACATTTGTAGGATAAACTTTGCTGAACACGAGTATAAAAAATGTTTTCGAGGAAAAAAATACATAATATTAAATCGAATAAGTATCAATATCTCTATGATATCTGTAGAACGCAATATTTTTATTTTTAAGACACAATGCAAACGGGTTAATATTGTTATAACAACAAACGTATGAAAATACCTAGTAAAATAGTATAGTAAAATAACAAAGTTTTTACGTTTCTACAGCGATACATGCTCGTAAGTTGTTGATATAGAAGTAAGAAATTTAGATAATATTATATATATTATATATGTATATTTTCTATAAATAAATTATAGCTATATATGAGAATCGATCGTTCGACGTATGGTATGATAGCACACCTTATTAGTTATTATAGAATGTGGAATTCTATGAAAAATACCAACGATCAAAACTCGTAAACATATACCTACATCTAAAATTATTTAGAACTCTAAAATATTTCTGCTATTGAATTTCTCAACGCTAATGATGGGTTTATGTTTTTTATGTTAACATTTATATAATATAATATGACTAGCTGGACGTTGTCCAGGCCAAAGAGTTGTACTTTCAATAAATATCTTTGTAAAAAATGTATGTGCCATATTTCTTCTAATTTATTATAATGTAACTGATCTCGCACACTTCGTTTCCCCCTAAAAAAATGTCGACTCTTAAAAAAATTATGACTGTTCCACTCTTTTTGGGTGTAACTGGCTGCAGTAAGTGCAACTCAGTCACCGGTAGGCAATCCGACTTACCCGTAGGTTTCCGCGCACAGTGAATAATTATCGCTAGAACACGCGACACCGTTAATATTATATAATATTTTATGATATTAGCACAGCGCACCTTAATATTGCGCAGAGCATTTTGTCTAACGAAAAACAAATATAATATATTATAACATAATATTATACAAAAACGGGACGCGGCGCGAGATGTAAAAACAAACCGTGCCAAACGATAATAATTTACACCGTGTACACACAGCGTTAGACCACCCCGGATTAAAATCAGGACGCGCGACTATATTATTATTATAATAAAGAGCATTTAAAAATTCGCTCGTACAGGAGTTAAAAGGTTTTTATTACGAGCGTATAATAATATTATATAAGTGTCGGCTGGTACAAATCTAAATGTTTATTGTGAACGATATTATACAGACCATTGATTCACCGAGTATGGTCTAGGTGCCTAGTTTTTTTCTTCATCTTTGAATTTATTCAAATTGTTATCATTATTATATTATTTTATTCAAACTTTTGAATTTTTTTGTACTAGGTACCTAAGAAGTGTCTTGTGGCGATACAAACTTCTGTTTTTCGAATAGAGCTATTAGAACCAACCTCCCTTCTCTTAATGTAAATTTTTTTAGTAGACAATCTTTTTTTAAATCATAAAGTACCTACCTACTTACTTCATTCATCATTTGAACGAGTAGCTTCTCAGTTATTAAAATTTTCATAATATTCCTTAAAAATGGATTATTTATACTTGGACCATTTTTATAAATTGAGCAATAATACTTATCACTAAAATGTTAAAATAACCACAGCAGTGGCGGCGCCAGGAATTTTATCTTGGGGGGGCCCATTGGTGGCCTTTGAAAATTTGGTAGGGCCAAAAAAGTCCCAATTCGTTGTCTTTTTCCCATTCATAGGCTCAGTATAGGGTAGAGGGCTTACACACTATCTATTGTAAATACTGTGTTGCATATACTAAGTTTTCATATAATTATTGGTTTTCATTTTAATTGATAATAAATATCATATAGGTATAGGTATATTATTTAATATTTACACACTTAAACATTAGATAACATTTTCAACAAACTTACATAAACAATGAGTAGGTACTTTATTATAATATAGGTAATACACAAATTACATTTGTTTTTAAGTTAAAACATTTATATTTAAATAAAAAAATTACTATATTCCTATATTCTAATTTACTATATTCCAACCATTTAAACTGGTCAAACCAACCTACTTGAAAACCTCTTACTCGGCTAGAATGTCCAGTTCCATAAATGGTCTTTGGGTAATATTTTAGTTTTGGCTGGGTTGGTCCTTCATCTATAGTCTGTGAAATATCTTTGGGACCAGGAGCTGTACGAACATTGAGTGGCGTAACTACATGTGTAGGAGTTATTATTGAATTTGCCTCAAACACATTTTGATTATCTGTAGATTCATCACTGGAACTGTTACTAAAATCAAAATGGAATATTTATGATTAGGTTGGTGAATGAAAAATATACACATATTTTTTTTAAATAGATATTAAATTTAATTATATAGGTACCTGTTTAAACTACCAACATTTTCTTCTTCACTATCTTCACTAATGAGTTCACCAAAGTCACTAAATTAAAAAAAATAATATAAAACAAATAAATTATATACTCTAATTTATTATTCTAAAATAATAATTGAAATTAAAATCTCTTACTTGCTTTTTTGTGACAAAATTGAATCAGAATCATTAGTTTGTTTTTTATTTATTACTGATGCAAAAAAGTCATTTATTTTTCGTTTGGACATTATTAAGTTAAAAATTATACAACGTTTAAGATGATATCCTTTACGTGTACGTAAGTATAATGATAATCTTTGTTGTTTAACTACGCGTCTTTTAAATTGTATTATTATTGGGTTTTTCCCGTTTTTCATATTCGACATGGTATAGATAACATTAAACCGATTAAACTGTATTATGCACTGTAAAATTGTAAAATGTAAACGTAGAACGTAGACAAAAATAATAATACTCATTGTCAATAAAATATTAAATCGTTGACAAATGACATTATGTCACAGATAGGCACGGCTCGCGGATATAATATTATATAGCCGTGCAGACAGGCATCATACGGTCTTATAATAATAATAATTTATAACCACAATTATTCGATATTTCGATTTATAATCTGTTCTTTTAAATAATTTTTTTTCTCTTGTGGTTAGGGGGGCCAAGGGGTGGCCAAGACAAATTTAGAGGGGGCCGTGGCCCGCCCAGGCCCCCCCTGGCGCCGCCACTGAACCACAGCCTCCATACGTTTGGAATCCATTACCATGGATCTATTACCCTATAGTACACAAAGTTAAATAACTCAACAACTTCGCGTATGAGTTTAGATTTTGATACATCAACATTTTCATAAAAATGATCCGATAAATAGTATGAAGTAGAAAAGGGAGGTTCTCACTTAAAAAAAAAAAAAACAGAAGTTTGTATCTTTACAGAAAACTCCTCGAGTAGTACAAAAATTCTCAATAATCTGAAAAAATGTAGATTTTAAATTTCCAAAAATCAATTTTAAATAATTGGATTATTGAAGGAAAAAAGAGGGCGAGCATGCTAGGTGAATAAACGTCCTATATTATTATTATTATATCACCGCCGCCGATACCTATAACAATTATATTATATTATTGTCATGTTGATGCTGCAGTCGTCGCCGTTCTCCGATATTTCTGGATTGTTTGGGTTTTTCGGGTTTCACAGTCGCCGTCCAAATAGAATATACAAGGAGTGGTGTATACTACGTAAGTGCATGAAACGCGAGTAGGCTACCGCTGCTCATATAGGATAATAAACATAATATATAATATAATATAAACATCGCACATCGTACATATAATATATATTATTATGACTAGCGTATACAGTTGCGTGCACCTCTCGTATTCGGTAGGTCGGCGTTTTTTTTTACGACGTCGTTAAACCTCAAGTGTTTGTCACAGTACAATAATAATGTGTGTGCGTGCGCGTGCGGGGATATATGAGAAGCGACCGTATGTGCACCATAGGTAGGTATAGGTACTGCGCTTTTCATTTTGACGAGACCCTTATTGCCGGTAAGGACACTCCGGACGGTAAAAACGAGCGAGACGCAAATTGTGTTTTCGAACACTGCACGGGCCACTTGGTTATTCGAGTCGACTCCTACAGTTTCTTAACCTTTTAACCCTTTATCATATAATATATATTACGACGTGTGTTTCCCGTACAATGTACGTATGTGTACCCATTGCGGCGATAAAGTGACGGAAAACCCACAGTCTTGCGTGTGTGCCACGTGCGCGGCGTGTGAAAAATATATTATAACAATAATATTATATAGATTAAATAACTCTACCTGCTGCATTAGCACTGTGAAACGTTCACACCGCCAACTTTTTTTTGCCAGCGTTTATAACCACTCGTCCACGGTCGTTATCAAAACAATTACCTATGTACAAGCCTAGATTAAGGAGCAATTAGGCCCCGGGACACCATAGATAAGCTATCCCCCTCTTCAAAAAAATTGTATCATTTTATCTGTAGGTAGTGAGAAAATCATCTATGCGTACAATATGTAGTTCACAACTCCAATTTTATGAACTTCATCATATTTTTATCAATTATTTGAATATCAATTTTATATTTATTATTATTTAGTAATTTTTCGTGATATAAAATTAAGAACATTTTTATTTTATAATTTCTACCTACTAAAATTATTTATTTTTTTTTGATTTGTAAGCATTAAAAAAAATATTTCGGGTATAATGATGGGCCCCCAAAATCAATGTGCCCGGGGACCGTGCCGCTCCTGCACCTATCTTAATCCGGGCTTGCTTATTTATACTTTATAAATGTTCGATGTTAGAAAATAGAGAAAATTTCAACATAAATTATTGAACTTTGACTCTGGGACGATTGACTATCCCGAAACAATTTATCAGGACAACGGGATGTTATATATTCAAAACTGGCGCAGTCCCGGCCAAACTGAGATATATGGAGACTCTAAAATTAGGCACGTCAAATTGTTTGACTGTTCAACTCGTTTGGTCGATAGGAATTTTAATTTTTTCTCTTCGATCGATTAGAATATTTAGAAACTACAGTTATTGTGTTTTCCTTAATATTAGTTGTATTTGCATAACCGTTTGTAAATTATACAAAAGAATTCGACCCAATGAGAAATTATAATTATGTTTTTTTTTTATCACCTGATAAGGACTAGGGTACCTATATAAATTGTAATAATAGTGGTTTCTAAAAATACTAATCGTTTTACTGGTATTAAGCCGGCTGCAGATTGTACAAAAATTATAACAAATTCCAAACAAGTTGCCCCATTGTATAGGATGGACTATACTATAGGACTTGGTCTTTTCGCGAAAATTGGTTCGGATTTTTCATGAATTTTATGTCATAAATATGATACAGTATAATATATTAGGTACCTACATACATTTACATATTGCACTACATGGTGATTCGAAACAACATATTGGAATACAATTATATTTTGATCGTATTATTATTTACTTTTTCGAATAACAGCAATACCAGCATATATTTTTAATTTTTAGCAGTAATTTTTTTTCAGGAATTTTCATGAATCTAAATACATGAGTGTATTTTTTATGAGTATTACATTTTTATATGAACGACGGGGAATACCGGCCAGGTATACCCCCGAAAAATGCTAATCCAGTATTAACATGAAAATATAAATATATATAATATTACCAGGTATATATTAACAACATAATAGTTTAAAATTTGAGCGCATTAAAATATTATCAGAAAAATGTCTGCATAGGAATGTAATATAACAAAAACATACTGTAATTTATTTAAAAATAATAAAGAAAAAAATATAATTTTTTTTAATCAAAATTGCCATTATGTAATCCATTTTATGTATTTAAAAAAAAAAATACGAGTAAAACGCTAGGCAAGAGCGCATATAACTGCACATTAAAATATGCAAGTATGCATAATGGTTATACCATATAATTCAATATATCAGCTACAGGTTACAAATAGTAAAATAATGAATGATGAATAATTAATAATTTAAATTAGGAATTAGAACATCGACCTTCCAGTTCCTACGATCAAGTCGCTAACATTAGGCCATTATTTATTTGTACGGATGAAAAAATAATCAAAGATGTCATGTCCGGCAATCAAGTTGAGTCCGATAACTATACCGATGAGCTTGATGACTATTTTGTAACTGTGCCATCAATATATCCGAAGCTCTTACTCCATCGAGGTCTCTCGAAAACTGTTATTACACAAAATATGAAGGTACAGATGATGAAAGGAGGACGATAATTTAAAAAAAAAACTTTGGCTAACTCTGAATATTCCGCGAAGAAAAGATTATTTTAAGAAATTTAATTCAAGCTTATAAAAATATAATATCAAATTATTATGTTTAAGAGGATGTCAGCGCACTATTTGTTTTCTCTCCGCGCACAAAAAAAATATACGTTTAGTAACCCTGTTGCAACCTTATTACTTTTAATGCTAGAATTGATTCACTTATTATCAAATTTTAAGTTAAGAACGTTACCGATTCTGCTAAACATAAATTTTGTATGTTGTGCGTGGGTCAGAGAGAGAAAATAATGGTGCTCTGACGTCCTCTTAAGTAATATTATATATTCATAAATACGGTGTTATTTTAGATTATAAGTAAAATAAAATGGTCTGTATTTTTGCTTATAATTGGTTAAAACGTTGGATTCTAAACTAACGAGCTACCGGCTACAGCTTACAACGAAAAAACTCGCTGATCATTGAAATGTATACTGTATTTAAAAAAAAAAAGTTCATACTTTGTAAAGTGACTAAATTATCCTCTGTGATAAACACTGAAGTTGGTGCGTATATGGGTCATAATATTATAGTATGTCCGATTATATCATAGACCTGCATAGCAGCAGAGTCCGGACCGATAAGACGAATCCATACACGCTCACACGCACACACAAAAACCTCTTATATAAATGTATATTTATAATATACTAATATACCGTATTCTTATTATATATAAATACATAAAAAAGGCCGACACCACAGCACTGTGTCACTGTGGCGCAAGTTAGTCGTCGATCGCTCCCCCAACCGTGGACATCGGCGTAATACCGTATTTAAAGTGTGCATAATATCCCCAATAATGGAGTAGTACAACTCGATTTACTAGGACTCGCCACCCGAGGGTCCGAGAGATAACAACCACATATCAACGACAACAGTAATAACAACAACAACCATAATAGTAACAACAGCCACAACAACCACGGCAACAGCGGCAGCGACCACGTCCTTGCGGTGGTGACCTTACAGGTGTCAGGTAAACTATGAAGATGTACCTATATTACCTTTGTTGTGCTATAAATAATGATCTTTACATATATGTAATAAACCCTACTTGCATCGTATAACCAAGTGCGTATACCTAAATTTCTAAAAATCCACGTATCTCCGACCTAATCAGCGTCGTATCCGTGGTGGTCGGTACCTTTTCAGTGTTCGAACGTGAGGATAACATTACAACTTTTTGAGATAATATTATGAGTGTTTATTTTTAACGGAATCACAGTGCATTTACAGTTGCAAACACGATATAATCACGGTCTAAAATATATATTTTTCTTGCCATCGTCAGTAGATCGAATACCTTAAGAAATCAAAACAGGAAACTAGTAAAAACATACCTAACAAATTTTATGTTGCTTAAGACATTTAAAAAAATCATTTATAACCAAACATATTATACTTCAATATTGCATTATTAGATAAATTACCACCAGGTGAATAACACTATAGTTATGTGGAACTTTAAACGATTCGATTAAAAAATTTAAAATAATGATTACCTACGTTATTTATTCATATTTTATTTTATATTTTTATCTCTTATAGGTTTCTACAGCAATTTAAAATATGATTATCTCATTTTTAGATAAACTGTAAATGGTTGCAATTTTTTTTTTCAATTCAATGTATTGTATTTATTAAAAAAAATATAGAGGTACCTGCAGATACCTATTATACAACTACATTTTCTTTATTATTATTATACATTTTTTTGCGAACACGTTTTGAGGAGCGATCGAACAGTTTTTCATGTACCACTTCAAAAGATCGAAAATCGAGTCACTTATATATAATATTACCTATATGATACTTTGAAGAGGTAATTTTTTCATTTTCTAAATAGTTACTTCTATAGAAAAACTACAGCTACGTTGAACGAATGTTTTTGAAGAAATGTCGGCAAGCACGGGTTAAACCGAATTCCGTTCAAAATCATTTTGGGAATGTGCAGATCGTTGTCATCATTTAATCTAATAATATACACCTACGTACCATAAAATATACAAGTAACGATGATTGGAACCTGTATCAACGGTCGTCTACAATTCCAATCATATATTATTATTAAATTATATACATTTTATTTTTTCCAATTAAATTTTAAAATTGCTCGTTTACATTTTTATCACCCCTCATCTGCATGTACGGACTAATATTTTGTTATAATATATAAATAATTACCTATTAAATTGTTTGCATTTTTCATTAAATAACTTTTCTTTTTTCTCCAATCGTTATTATGTAAAATAATAAAATTATTATTATTTATGACGAGTGCGAATGCAACATAAGATTATAATGGCATTTTTCCCCTTCAAATTCTTATTTAGGACTACCGTTACGCAACACTGCATGATTGCTCGTACTGTACACGCTGTTACATATCCAATGCAAACTACGGTACTTCTTGGTCGACGGGAAGACATCTTTGTAGAAGAGGAAAGATTTTTACGTGTAATGAAATAACATGTCCTTTCATCCGTGTGCGTTGACGTTGATTGCGAATCCGTTTTTGTGCTTGGCCAAACGCCGGTCTAGTTTGTCTCGTTTTTTGCACGACGACCTTATCTTTTTGTTCGGTTGCACTTTGTGAACGTGATTTACAGGGGTGGACATTTTTCTTTTTTTAAATTTTGTTCACATCAAAAAACAAATCTTCTATTGAATTTGGCTAGATAGCTGGACAAATATTCTAAACACCAGAAATAACTGCAATTATGTTATGAAAAAAAATATGATTTTACAATGAAATTAAAAAATGAGTTGCAGTCGGTCGTACTAATTTACTGATTTAGAGGTTAAATATTTCTGCAGTTTAAATTTTATGCTTTAAGAATAAAGCATAGGAAAAATTATTTAAAATTTTTTAACGAATCGAATGATTTTAATAAACCATTAGTCATACTAGTATAATACCACAAACACTAAAAAAGGGTATAATAATTAATAATATAATACATGCGATGTTTTTGGATAAAAATAGTTTAACGTACCGTAATAGAAAAATAGAAAATAAAATATCAATATGAATATAATCTAGGCCCTCACACAAGTTTTCTCAGTAGAGTCCAGTATTAAAAATATGTGTACAAAATTAAATTAAACGAATAAAAATAAATAAATAATATAACATATCGATAGAAATAAAGACTGACACACAGTTTCCGATCATAATCGTTTTTCGCAAGTTATGGTTTGTTATAAGAGTCGAATTTGACTAGGGCCTTGCACCCGAATACCAGTATCCGTAACACCTTAAAACCCCTTAAAAACTAAAAACCCGAGACCCATACAACCCGAATGATTCTATTTTCAAAATACCCAAATTAACCAAATCCCAAAAAAAACATAGGTCTGTGAAGACTGAAAAGTACTAATTACCGCTATACCGCAAAGTATTACTGTTCGATTAGTGTTTTCAGGGTATTAAACAAAAAAAAAATAAGCGCTCCATCCTACCATCGATTAACCACGATTATAAAACACCGTCCCGCTAACTTTACGCTCTGGGAACATAAAAAGCACTAATCCCCGTTATATTACCAATTTTTAGTGTTAAATTAGTGCTTCCAGGATATACAAAAATTAAAATAAGAGCTACTTACAGTATGATATTATGTTTTTTGCAGTACATTTGCCATCATACCTACATACACATATTGTAAGTTTAAAGTACCTGCATAATAATATAATCACTATAAGCTCCCAACTATTTGCGTATGAGAAGATCGAAAATCGTTGATTATTTCTCTTAGGAGACGCCAATAAAAAGCCTACATTTCGTGTTATGTAGCTATCAATTAATCGCGAATGGCATAGGTGACATCTTCTACTTCCGCTTGCATGGAGATCAGAGGATCAGGGGATCCGTTTAATTGTATACGACTGCTGCCTAACGAACAATATATTATAGTCACATTTGTTACAATTAGTATTTCAATCATCCGAATAATAAAACGTTTTTCACCATCGAAAACCGTTCGTCGCCAAAGTATCATACTTATTACGATAAAAACCTGAAGAAAAAAATCCGATAATTTTTATTTTAACATCGATATTCAATCGATTGTCGTCTCTTGATACCGTAGGATTGACGCATTAATTCTATGACGATTAATGTAGATTCAATCGATAAACGGTGATGATTAGTTAAGTCAGAATTCCAAACTGTTATTTACCAATTATTTAAGTCCAAATTAGTTAAAATCATTACATTTTTGGTTGTGTCTGTGCCATGAATTTTGACCGAACTAAGGTACTTTCTATCTACCGTTATGTCTATACATACCATTGTATGTTTGTTTAGTTTAGTTTACGGGGGGTCGTGAGTAGATATTTTTTCCATAATCTCTTAAAACCGGGTAAAACCCGCAACATCTCAAGTGTTTTTATTGGACAGTTTGTGGTGTCCTAAAATAACAAATACCATCTTAAAATAAATATCGTGTGTGCTTATGGCGTTTTCACCCTATGAATTTTATAGTATTTCAAAAATTTAAGAATCATCTGATAATTGTTATTATTATTATTATTATTATTATTATTATTATTATTATTTGTATTAATAATTATTTAAATGTACAATGCACGATGCACCTGTGACTTGCATTAAGTACTTAAATATTATGTTTTCTATACTCTAAAATACTAATAAAATAATATTAATTCAAAAACATAAGTTTCTACCAGTATACTGTAGAGTAAAAAATTTTAAGAAGACTACCCGAAGCTATAGTTTTAATGCTTATTTTATCTCCTTCATTTCGATTGAGAATTTAAATTTGAGGAACCGAATTTAGCAGATTTTGTTTTATGTTTAGGAGGATGCTACCCATTTATTGTCTCCATCTTACACACGTATGACATAACAAATATCTGTTCCCTAGTTTCTTAATTTTGATATTAGAGTGATTTGACCTATTATCAAATTGTTCGATAAAAGCATTATCTACTTAAGCGTCTGCTTTTATTCGATATCTTAATTTTAAAGCGAGATATGAGCATTTTTAATTTTTGTTCTTTTACATACCTATATATCTAATTTGAAAATAAAAATATCAAAAAATCGCTAAGGATTAAGCACAGACAATGTTCTTGCCTAAAAATTTGATAATAGGTCAATTCACTCTAATATCAAAACTAACAGCACACTATTAAAACTATTGAATAAAAATTTGTCATACGTGACAACAAATGCACTGATACCATCAATCCAATATAGATACGTATCATCAACATTTAAAAATGATTGTGGATTCAGTGGCAGACCATGTGCTGACCACAAATTTACCAGTTTTTAGTAGTTGTGTTTCACTGTTCTTCAACCACAATACAATACTATATTATACCTCATATCCCATCGATTACATGCGGTGCGTAAAGTGCTTCTTAGAAATAACGCATCATTTTAAAGCCAATGAGAAGTGTTCCTAGTTCGTACAGAAAATCTATAATAGGCCCTTACACAAGTTCAACGAGTTACATACACCTAAACATTTATTATTATGTCCAATTTCAAATCGGAATCCTTTTAGGATATCACTTCTAATGTTGTTTTTGGGAATTCCGTGCGAATTACTTTAATTTCATGCACGGTCGAACATTGACTGTCTCGTCTGACTTGAGTAATTGCTGTGATGATAAAACACGTAATAGTCTATCCGAATGTGTGCTCAGTATACTGTATCTACATGGCACAGAGAAAAGGGGACTTAGGGGTGTACAGTTAACCCCGCATGTGAATCGGTTTTTCTAATCAGCTGTCAGTTAAACAATTTATTTTAAGTGTCACTGTATCAGTAAGTTGATATCAACTATTTTATCTTCAATTTTTTTTCATATTTTTCAGCACATTATTTATACAGGCAATATTGTATTATCTATAGTCTATACCAGGGGTGGCCAAATTGCGGCGCGCGTGCGGCTCTCGTCATAGTCGTATGCGTCTCGCTGTCTTATTTACAAAAACCAAAATTTTAATTTTTTTTTTACACATTTATAAAAAAAAAAAATATTTTATTATATAAGGCTATAAATTACAGATTAACAAACAAAAAAAAAAGAATAAATTTAGTATGAATAATACTTAAATAAAAAAATTAACATTAAGCTGAATTTGTTTGCGTGGTATTTTTTTCGTGTCTACTTTTTTAGTAAGCTTATCTAGTTGAATTGATGTTAGAGCAGTTCTTAGTAATTCTGTGAGATGATCATCAGTCAAATTTGAACAATATTTTGACTTAATTATTTTCATTGTTGAATAAAGCGATTCACATAAATACGTCGTTCCGGAAATTGATATCAATATTTTTTTTATATACTCACGGTCCGTATAACGGACGTTTAGCTTGAGCAATATTAAAGATAATTACAAAACTTGCTTCTACACTATCGTCTGCCTCGTTAGTAAACATTGTCATAACATTAGATTGTTCAGCAAATTTTAATTTCATCGAACATAACTTATTTTGCCTCGAATTGGAATCGATAGGAAATTCTCGACTAAATGTGCTTTGATGGGTTTCGTAATGACGTTTTAAATTACTGACCTTAAACTGTGATAGGTAATGTAAGTTGACAAATGAGACAAAAAAGTTTATCGTTTTTCTGTATGAAAAAGTATAGCTCTTCCCATTCTAATTTAAATTCCCGTCTTTCTTCTTTTAGTTTTAACCTACGTTTAGATAATTTGGCTCTTGATATAATTGTATTAATATATGTGGCTCGCGTACCTACATAGTCATGTTGGCCACTCCTGATTTATACTATCGAAATCAGTATATATCAGCATATCATAATCAAATATTTTATATTTTGTTTTAGTTCTTCGACGCGAAAAATAAAAATATGATTTCATTTTCAGGTTGATTGTGTCATTGCTACGTATGTTTTTATGAATATTTGAAAATATAAAACACGCGAATTGCAATCGACATTATTCCTATCTGTTTTTTTCCATCGATATATATTTTATGTTCATAAAAAATATTTTATGAGTCAATAATGCTTTTGTTGTTGTTGTGTTATAAATAAAAAACCTCAAAAAATATTTCGTCGGAATATATTGTGATGATTCTTTTGCAAAGAAAAATGTATTTCTCCTTTCTAGTACGAACATCTAACTTAAGGTATACATTACAAAATATTCAAGAACTTTTAAACTCTTATTATATCGTTAAATACAATTTTTAGCCAACACTGAAAAAAATATTCTTATTAATACTAATATAATTACTACTAATAATTATTAATATAAATTAGTCATCCTCCCGTTGGTTTCTTATGGAATCCAATTTTTGGGAGCTGGGAAGCATCCTAAAACTAAAATATAAGAATTATTATACAGTTTTTCCAGTGAATATCCCTCAGAAAGTCAGAACCAATAATGCTCCATAGTAATTCATTTAATCAAAACCTCCATAACCACCATCTATGATCAAGTATCATTACTTTACAAACGATTCCATAAACAAAAATGGCATCATGATTCAAAAAACCTTCATATAAAATGTATCCTTTCACGGCCTAGTCGATACAATGTTTTTTGGCTGAAAATAAAATGGCTCGAAAAGACCATTTAACCTATTCATTTAAATGTTTAGATTTTTTTTTAAAACAATACTTGAACTTAGAACTTTAGATATTTACCCTATAATGTTATAATTACTTATGTACGTATATATATTATGCATACCTATATATTATCAATGTGACAATATAATATGAATTAATATTTTCTCTGATCATGTACACCTCATCATTTTAATTTGTTTTGATCAAATTTACTTATTGCAATACTTAATATAGGTTGTGAATAAAATAAATTAATTAGAAAAAATAAATAAAAAAGTTTTTAGTATAGGTGCCAACTTCAAGCAGTCTCCTTGCCCCTATATTGAAAAATATAGACACTGTCTATTTGTACAGTTAGTACCTACCTCAAAAGCGTAAATCTGCCTCTCCATGATCTTAATTCTTAGTAATTAATATCAGATTAGTAAATAATTTTCCAATTTAGAAAAATAATTTTAAAAATGACTACACATTGGTCTTGGTGGGGTGATCGGCTTTAGGTGCCAATATGTATTCCTTGTTTAATTACCCAATATTTATTGTAACTCAATAATTCTCACTAGTTAATACAGTTATTATTTTTTTTAATAGTTTAATATTTTTATGTTTATAACTTTATTATTCTACAAGCCTCCCCGTACATATGCTTGTACCGTTTATTTATTTAATTATATAGTTCATATGAAAAAAAAAACAAATATAAATGTAAATTTTTGCAACCCCAGATTCACTTACATATTACAAAAATAACAATAAAACCAGTCTCGTGTTATACAAATTGCAAAAAAATATGTCATTTAGAGACTAGACTTTAATACTTTATTTCGTATCGTTCAATATCGAGCAAGTTCACAATATTATTATACTTATATTACACAATATAGGCTTTTAAAACGAACGTTAGCTCGAATGCATGTAAGAACCTGCGCGTTCATCTTACAACGAATAATTCGTTTGCATATCAAATAATGGGGAAAATATGTTAATTCGAGAAAATCGTATTACACATTTTATGATACTATATACCTCTTATAATAGAGTATGTATAGCTAGGTAGGTAGTAGGTACACAGTTGTTATCATCGAACGGGCAAAAACCATAAGACAGGCCTGTTGGACCGTTAATAGGTTAAATCCGTGTCGGGGTGGCACGTGCCCACCCCGAAATCCTTTCTTTTTTTTGGTTGGCCAAAGGCCCATAGTACATCGCACAGAAATGTTTACATTTATATAATTCAAGATAAATCTATGATAACGAATAACAATAAATTATTAATTTCATAATTTGTATTCATAAAATATGTAAAATAGTAAAGATAAGCACATACTTTAGATAAAAAATACAAATGCATTCCATTTTTATTTTGAACACGGTTATGGTTTGATTATAAGTATCATATTATTATATCATATTATAATATTATAATATGTTTTGTGCTCAAGTGCCAAGTGGTATAGTTTATGGTGTCATGGTATATTATTTGCGGTTAATTATTGTTCTATGATTATAGTTAATGTGTTTACAACACATATTGATAATATTGATATAATGTTATTAATATAGCAATATTAATTAATAAATTAATCTATCAATATATGGTTTAACATAATATTAATACTTTGTTATATTTTTAATTTTTTAATTTTTAAAAATATTATTAATGAAATACTAATAATACTTTGTTATGTTAAATATATGGGTACCATAGTTGTTAGCATAATATTATAATGGTAGTCATACAAATAATAGGACTGTACTACTGTAGTAAACACTTTATAAACAAAGGGGCTATAAAGTAATAGGTGATAACCAGGTATTCTAGCATTACAAAAATTTGAGAAAAAAATTAAGTGCCCCCCCCCCAAAAAAAAAAATTCTGGCTACGGCACTGGGTTAAATGATATTGAAATTAAGGTAATTCGTGTTTTCGGGTGATATTTTACAAGATCGGTAAAATGTCCGTTATCGTGAGGTTCGGCCGGATCTCGAATCATATAATTAATATATTTTCACCGTGCTCGTCCGTTATCGCGTTTGTTTCTAACGGCAATAATAATCTATCGTCGGACCCGGCGCGGATCACATATTATTGCGTTTAATGGACAAAAGGTCGAACACTTACGGGCCCGGGACTATGATTAGAAATTGAGAAACGATACGCCGGAAAAATAATCGTCATTTATACCGCAGTTGTTTTCTGTCAGACGCACTGAATTATCGGCATCGGACAAATGCACTGCAGCCGATGGTTTGCGGGACGTGGCGCAAAGTACGGGCTATGTTTTTGTAGGGAACGTTGACTTCGATTAACGAAATTAGATTCAGCCGGCCGTACTAATGTTCCCGAAGTAATTCCCGGTAAGTTTTTGGTAATTCAATAGACGGCGATCTTATCGAGGGTCCATTACACACACGATATTTCGTAATGGGAAACCGCCATTTCAGTCGTATTCCTGAGTGCTCCAGCTTTGTGAATAGGCCATTCAACGAACAAACATTTCCCGTGCACCAAACTTACATCAAACGCATTGATATCGTCGTCCTCACGGCGTATAGTATACGTATAACGATGATGATGATGATGATGATAATAATAATAATAATATAGTTCCGATACTTTCCAATAAAACCGTTATACTTACGGAGATTGACGAACGGACTGTAACTCGAATGTTATTGGTGAATTTTTTAATTTATTACGGTTCTCGGCGGTTAAATAGCATTTGGTATATAATATTAATTCCGTTATTCTTGCTATACACTGTAAGTATTTTAACCGTCCAGTTATATTGTTTTATATTATTCAACCCGTTTACCACAAGAACGTAAACTCCGTGCGATATTGGGCCCACGATTTTCACACAGAGGATTCGAACTATTGCCAATATTTAGCAATATTTTGGCAACCAACTTTAAAAATTGCAACCCATACGGTATCAAGGACAATATCGAATTATTCAAACATTTTAAACCTGCAGGGTGCAGCTCACCTTCGCGTAGCCCCAGATTTTGTATTGTACAGTCGTCAAACTTGCGCTAATATTTACCAACCTACGTGAAACTAATATTGCAGCCGTCTTGAAACAATTTTCAACTTCGATCGACTATAAATTTGAAACCAAACGAGTTGTACCGTTGAGTAATGTGTTATATAGGTACTATTAAGTGTATAGATATGTCCGTCAAGTTTGTATCAACACATTACGCCAGAACTATAAATCTATTATCAACAGTTTGTTAGGAGTTGTCTAGAGTTTGATAGGCGAATTTCAGTAACTGTCGAAGCAGCCTACACTTTGTAAATCATCAAACAAGCATGGCTCGTTGCACTTTGCGGAGAATGCTAAAATCTATATAATATATTATAAAAATGAATAACTCTCCATTAGTCTAGCTAAAAACACGGCTCGACCTATTTGAATAATTTTTTTTGTTCTGTTCGTAATTGTCAAGAAAAGTTTTCTTTGAAATAACATTTTATGAAAACAACTGGTGGATAGTCTATCTGAAAATATACTGCTCTCATAATCACAAACGTGCCTCACGTGGATGGGTGTAATATAATATAATCGAACGTGTCCTGTCTTACTCACTGACTGATCAACGTAGTTCCTAAATAATGATAGCTTGAGACTTGCAATTTTCACGGTACCTTCGAACTAGTGTACTACCATGTAAGTGTGTACTAATAGATAGCATCTTTCAAAATTCGCATTTTAAAGTGGAGCTTACCCATGTATTTCGAGATTCAAGATGATCGATGAAAATTTTTAAGTTTTGAACATTATACACCGAATATTAAATAAAGGACTAAACAAAGTTTGAGTCATATACTCATATAGAGTTGGTACTTTTAACGGACAACGAAGTGAACAAGATAAGCTAGTTGTACAAAAATATTCATAGGTACTCATGTATACCTACACCAGATTTTGATTGTCCATTTTGAGATTTTGGTAGAATTATATTATTTTCGGAGGAGGTATAAAATTCTATCTACTGAAGAACTAGCACACAAGGTGCTTTTCACTCACCCTCCCCGAATTTCAATTTTAATGAAGTTGGTGGAACGCATGAAATAGAACAATATTAATATTATGATTTATATCATTACTAGGTATTAATTTGTAGCCTCGTTCATAGGTTGGCGTGATAATATTGTAGTAATAATTTAAAATATATTTTATGGTTAGTAAGAATAAAGCTAAAATAATTAAAGGTCAAGTACTATATAATATGGGGTAATTTAATTTCATCAATTATTTATTGCCATAGACCCATCATCTCAATATTATTGAATATTGACAGATTCAATGAAGGCGTGTTTTTTGAAATATATCGATTTTAAATAATGGACGAATTAATATAATATGTTTTAAAGACTTGGGTAGCGTCTTCTTACTACTCAACACTATCACCCCGTCGGGTATAAAAACTATGTCGACGGGTGGTAGGTAATAAAAATACACTCGTTTCTAGGTGTCACGATGACAGTCGTGTCACTCATAACTTTGGCACCCGTGTCGAACGGAAGAGTGTCCGAGGTTCACGACAATATTCTAACTACTCGACGGCAATGAAATTTCCGCGGCGGCGGACGAATACAGACTCGGGTTTATAATAACAACATGGCGAGGGGGTCGTCGAGCGGATATAAGAGAGTTCACGGAAATCTCACAAACAGCCTCTAAACATTATTATTATTATTATTATTGTTATTATGTAGTTTCGAGACGACACGGCGAAAAATCTCCGGAGGACAACGACGTCGTCGCTCACCTGGAGACTGCTCGTGCTCGTTTGTACACACTAATTTGATGGCTGGTTTTTTTTTTTGCTGGTGGGAGGCTCGCTCGTGACCCCCCCCCCCCTATCACCCTCCAACCCCTCAACTTCGTCGTCTCGCGGTTTTGTTCATTTCGAAAGTTGTTAATCACGACCCCGGAATAGCCGGAAAATTATATCTCGTCCAAAAGCTTAAGAGACTAAACGAAGATTAATGGAAGCTGAACGCGCGGCGGCACCGGTTCCTGGCGAGGGGCGGCAGCGGTATTACACGAATATAATTAAACTATGACGACTGGCGGGGCGGGCCACTGCTGCGTCGGCGGCGGTGGGACGTATTGTATTATTATACGTACTACCTATACATACATATCATGTATATATATATATCGCGATGGGTAGCGTGTTAAAGAAATTAAGATGTTAGGATCCATAAACCTAGGGATTAATATACTTTTTTTTTTCGCTCGCTTGTTTTTAGTTGATATTTATGTATTTCCCAACTGCAAAAACTCGGCAGGCGCAACGCGAAACAAAGGCTAGTAGAGATTCCTCTTTTATTTATTTATCTTTTTTTTTCATCCTTTTTATTTCTATATGCCTATATACATAGTATATATATATATATTATGTAAGTACGTAACAAAAGAATTAACGACCTTGTAGTAGAACTTGCGAGTGTTTGCGTTGCACGCGAAAAAGTCCTCTACTCCTCTTGCAGGCCGTCACCGCGCTGATAATAAAAAATAAATACAAACTATTCCTCGTCCGCAGATGTTTGACTGTTTGAGCATATTATACTTGGCGTATCCATTGATGTATATTTATTGCACGTTTGCGAAAAAATATACGTTCACTACCGCAGTAATGGTGGCTGCAGGTATACACACCTCCATTGCGTTTATTATAATATTTTGACGATACCTATATAAAATCGTAATACTATGCAAAACACTGAGTGATCTTTTCAACATAAAACACTCGTTAATTCTTTGAAATTTTTTTTTACATAATTTTAAGTCGTTCAAAACAAAATTTTTTAAAAATATATATATTTTACTATATTTTTTATCGTCATCGTTTCTTTAAGTTTCTTACTCGTTTGGATAAAAAGATACATTTTTAATTTCATAATCTAAATTACAATATTGTTTGGAGTATTTCGATCTATCAAAATCAAATTTTGAGTACCTATAGTTTATGTGTTGTAGGTATAAATATTTTAAGTTAAGATGAACGGGGGTGGATTGGTAAGGAGTATCCACTATACAGCAAAGTACTGCAGCAGGTCCACTAATCCGGTTATTAAACTTTACATACCTACTTATAATAAGTTATAATTAATAAACTAAATTTTTCCGAAATTTGATTCAAAAGTGTAAGAAACTTAATTCAAATTTAAAGATAAAAATTAGGAAAAATATATGGTTTTTTCCAAAAATATTGTTGTAGAATGGCTTAAAACTATATGAAAGAAATATTATTAAAAAGGTTTTTTTTTCTGAAATGACGAGTGTCTCACGATAAATGAATCATCCCGTATAGGTGACCTATGATGGCAACTCATCTGTGTAAACACTTTATTTTCTATGAGTCTAATTTGCATTTGTAAATGTCCATAATTGTATGCACGCCATATAAACAAATTAAGTTTAATGTTCAGTTGAAACATGATATCGCATATTGTTAAACTTTTTACCCGGCCATTATCCCAGCTTCTGAACAGCCACTCTGAAATACATTTTTAAAAAGTTTTCCATACCTACAGTATATGTATACGTTCATCGCTGCAGTGACGGCCAAATTGTGTTTTACATTTTCCGCCGTTCCCCGAAAACGTTTCCATTTTTAAGTCGTTTTGCAGTAGGTATATAGATACCCACCCTGGAAGACGGTAGACGGGTATCGTATTCACTTTCAACGTTTGCATTTGCAAATGTCCTATAAATGTTATAAAGCGATAACCCCGCGCGAGAGTATGCACAAAGGTATCTTTCGTTATTAATAAATAATCCCACCTCGAATGAAGCACAACATCAATATTTTGCATAGGTACATATACCTATATATTATACATGTTTACGAATGCTCGTATTTGTGAGCCGGCGCTTTTGATAGACCAAATAAGTTTACTCGTAGGTAGGTAGGTACCATATGGTACCATGGTATAATATTGTACATTCAGTACGATTCTTTTGACAGTGAACACTCATGTTCGTGCACGGCAACATACGGAGTGTTGGAAATTCTATTTATTTTTAGACAATGTTCGATTGACGTATAGACTATGAACATGTAATATTTGTGATTTACTAAGTCACCCACGGAGATGACAGCAATATAAAACGTTTTAATTACGTGTATATCAAATTTTGTGGAAGAAAATTTAAATAAAATTTGTAATTATTTGTAATTATTTTTAAATATTATGATCGCAGTTTAGTAACTGTTCAAGGAATAATTCTGTGTTCATATAAAATATAAATAGTATTTCTTTATTTTTAACCTATTATTATGTATGCTGAAATATAATAATTATACATAATATGACGTATACTATCGTATGGGAGACAAGAGTATACTATTTTTAATATAAAACACTATACCTAGCGAATTTTAATATTTAAATAAACGTTTTAGATCATATTGAATCGTATTCTAGATTTCTAGGGTTCAATTCAATCGGTTTTGACGTATCGTTAATATAAACTAAAACAAATTTTCTTTATTTTCACATCTTTTTTTCTATTGAACTATTGAACTATGATAAATAATTTAAACACAACGTCTAGACATGGCTCTAAAAGACTAACAATCAATGAATTTGTTTGTATAAGGAAAACAGATTAGCTTCCATACATTATACATTTATACCATATTATACCCTGGCGATATTTGTTGTACGCCATAATGTTCAAACAAATTGAACTTGCGCACAATTGCACTGCACAATGTGTCTACAACTTTCATTCCAAATATATACGCAAAACAATCTTAAAGTTTAAAAGCGTACGGTTTTTGTGTCGAATACATTATTTGTTCAATATTGTGAATAGGCGCGCATTTGGAAATAAAAGAACACCTTCCCCACCCAACACCACCACACCATCCGATAATATGCACTGGATTTAAATGTACGTTTTGATCATTTACGAGCGTATTTGAATATTGGAAAAGTCGAGCCGTTAAACCATAAGATATATAAAAAATCATATTATTAGCTGTCACTTATCCGTTAATAATCTGATATAAACATTAACTAAGATAATATATGGACTGGAAACGACCAGCATGGTTTTCATACGAATTTTACATGGAAACGGAAATTGATGAAACACCATATGAACATATTCTAGTGGTAAAGTATTATAATTATGATTTTGGTATATAAATTCAGATTAATTCGTTTATTTAATATAGGACTATAATATGTTAGTTGGGCGCCAGGATGAGACAAGTTACCTAGGTGGCCCAACCTTTTTTCTTCAGCCGACCACAATGATAGGATTCCCTTCGTTCCACCTATTATTATACTGGGCACTTGTCGTGTGAGGTAAGTAACGATACAGTTTACAAATTTACAATTTAATATCTTATTTTTGTCGTTTTTCATACTAGTTATTTTAAATTCAATTGAACAGCTAAAGGATTTTAGTGAACTTTAATAGATGCATGAAAGTTGTTATTTAATATTACTTTTGCAATACTCCAGTAATATTTTAAATTGCAATGCATTATAAAAACTGATATATTTTTATAGTGAAATATTTCGAACACTATTTTAATAATAATACTTGTACTCGTTTATGAAGTTAAACAAGTTAGGTACTATTACTAATTTTGTTTTTATTATTATTATTAGTGAAAGCTATTTGACATTAATGTCTCAAATTAAACAACGACAAGCCCGAGAACTTTTTACTTTTTAGAAACTCAAGCTGGTCAAACTAAATTACAAATTAAAATTAAATCGATGTTACACGTGTTTAAACAACAAACAAAATTAATTACCTAACTCATATTGCTCCAAATCTAAGTAGAAGGATTATTGTTGTACTTATCTAAAAGGTTACCACCAGACTCTACCCTAAAAATTCTGGGTCACTCAGCTTTTACTATTTTGGCAACACAGAGTACTATTATATTATGGTGCCAGCCAAAATACTATGATGTATTCATTTACTCTAGAATACAGTTTCTATGATTTATTCGTTATTTTTATTATAAAACTTATTTTTGTATGGTAGAAAATCGTCAATTAAAAATAAAAATAAAACGTAAAATGAAATCCTATTTTACGCTTGGGTTCACTCATTGCGAGACCAAAACGTAGAACACGCTATTTTTACCATGTACTTAGATAATTAAAACCGGCGAATGAAAAGTTTAACAGAAGTGTTAAATTAAAAAAAAGAACTTAAAGCAACAATTATTGTTAAGGTGCATAATTTGAACGTTTTCATTGTGTCTTACAAATTGGTTGGAAACAAACAAAATTTTAAACTCTGCAGTCGTCTCAAAATAACCCACGTCAAATTCTTTTGGAAGCCACTACGGTATGCCCTCAAACCGTAGGGCGCGCACTGTGTTTCATGTGAGCCAAATTAAACGCACATTATAATATCACGTATAGAACATTAATAGTTCAGATCCATTGTGGACGTTTATAAACACCTGGTAAATGTTCCATGGTTATTATCGATTTTTGCCAAACAGCATTATTATTTAGGTTGACTTGGATGACATCGCGACGATAATGACATTATTAAGGCTCATCGGCTAAATCTAAACTTTGGTTCATAATGACATTGTGCCCACGATTGTTTACACGAACGCGCCTTGCATACGACTATAATTTATAGTCCTAAGCATATCTCAAACGAGATAATATATAAAACAGATCCGAAATTGTTCCACGCAAGTTCGTTATGCATCTATTGTCACCGTTGTCCGTTACATCTCGGTTCGAAAAATAAAGTCTTCGAAACTTTTGAAAAATTATGTGACAAATCAAATTATTATTATATCGATATAACGAAGACACTTTGCAAGCACCACTCATCAATTATTATCGTGACACTTCGATCGGCCGCATATAATATTATAGAAAAATTAGTGGTTTTCTTACGATATTACAGAACCACTGCAACCAAATCAGCATATAATATATACCTACTTCTATAGTTATATGTCTATATTCTATGATTAATATAGTTTGTTTCACCGGCGAGGGAGGTAAAATAGGTTTTATAATTATTGTAATTGTCGTTAGGTGTAATGGTGACTAATGTACCTTACCACTGACATTACACTATTACAGTATTTATATTTTATTATCATAAAAGAACCTGCACGCGTGTGTTATTTCACATTCGGTCACCTTTATTACCACAGAGCCCCATCTCATAGGTATAACTATTTTTGATTACTATAAAAAGTTAATAGTCATAATCCATCTATCTGCTACACTTCTTTGGGCTGAAGTATAGTGTCGTTTCATCGCTTACTCCATGTTTATTACAACCAGGTCATCGGTAAAGTAAAATATTATATTAAGTTAATATATTTTCATTTCAATATAACTACATTAAATTGTATTACCGAAATCGGTACAACTAAGACTAAAACGTTTCTTAAATAATATTATTAACATGAAAATCCTCCCGGTTTCGACTGTATGGTATTAATTGGTCACTTACTAACATAATACGACAAGGATTTTAAACGGTAATGTATATTTTGGTAGGTATAGGCAATTTGCAATGATATTTCGCCCAGTAAACTAAAATACCTTAGCATCATGCATGGGCGAATGAAAACAATAATTATTATGATTAATGTATTATATTATATTTTATAACAGTTACGGCTCTTTTATTCTAATTGAAATAGTTTTTTATTTTACCTTTGTACGCCACTCGAGTGTGATGGTATGAAGTAGAGTTCGACGAGAAAATTTGATATTTTATGGATATTATAAATAAACGATGGACCTCGATAACTTAGTGCAAATACCGACGTAGACGAGTAAACAATTTATTATATGCACTATTAGAAGATACTTTTGATAATAATATCAAACCGTAAACTCTGTTATAAGACTCAATGAGAAATAATTCAATAGTTTGCTATCGTCAGCACTTTTCTAAACTGTTGAAAATCGTATAAATTGTGTGCAGAAAAACATAGTTCACTTTTTATTTAAATGTCGTTAAAGATCGTCTGTGTTATATTAAATCTATATAACATGGTAACTATAGTAAAATTGTATATACAAATAATAATAAATTATGATATAAAGTTACAGACATTTAATTTTTGATATATTTCCAATAAGAAATGTCTGAGGTTTAAAAATAAAACCCATCCATGTAGACTTTCAAGTTTCAATAAGAACTGTCAGAACTTACATAATTTCTCGAGTTTAACATCTAATAGAAATACATAATAATATATCATTATATACATGCACGGTATATTAAAATATATTTGAATAATGTAATAATAGATAAATGTAAAGTTTTTCGTTCAACAATTTCCAACAATCACATCATGCTTTCACTTATAAATTATATAAGTATAATGTTCTTCACAATATTTATAATATTTTACTTTATTTATTGCTGGTGCATTCGGAAGCGCAATAAAGTAAATACAAAAGAAAACCAACACGACAGTGCACACAAATAAATATAGTAAGGTAAGTACTGCGATGTGGCTACACTCGAAATAAAAAATAAATTGAAAATCGTTTTATATACTTAAGTATATTATACTAGGTATATAATAATAATATATTTAAGACTTAAGTACTTAGCGAATGGTTGACAATCGTTGTCCCGCCCTACGCCGACGGTACCAGCTAAAATATCGGCAGTAGTAACGTCGCTAAAAATGTGTACAATGATTTATATTATTATGCTTACTGATCGCGTTACTATATAAATTGCACTTCTTATATCGCAAGTATCCGTCTTATCTCGTGAATGCGATGATGTCAGATGTAACACCTCGTCCGCTCATGTTTCGCATTGATATCAAACTATATTCGTACACGGTCATGATTTTTGAGTTGAACAAAAATACCTATGAAGCTTTATGGAATTCACAATAAAAATAATAGTAACAATTTAATCGTTGTAATTGCACAGTGGTCCACGAAAGTTAATCAGACACCAGAGTGTTTAAAATTTAAAATAAAAAATGTTATTTTAAAATTACGAATTTAGTTTTATCTATATACATAAAAGAAAATCGTGTTAGTTACACTATTTATAACTCAAGAACGGCTGAACCGATTTGGCCGAAAATTGGTGGGAAGGTAGCTTGGAACCAGTAGACGGACATAGAATACTTTTTATCTCGTTCCTGTGGATATTCCCGAGCCATTTGTCCAGCAAAAAAACAAACCGAATAATAGGTATTATATTTTTGTTTATTATACCTAAGATTGCTATTGGTTACGATTGAATATAATTTTAGACCTGTATATTATATTTGGTCAAAACCATACAACTTTAGTAAAAATGGTGTTCCAATGCTAATTTTTCGATCGTTGTCCCGAGAACCTACACATTCCCATCATAAACAATGTGAAAAACATTCGTAATTACGTACCTATGCACCTCTCGGGGTCTGCCCACCTGCAAATATACTGCTTGCATAATCAAAATCGTGTCTCACGGCAACACCGGGCGGGATGGTTTAGCGGGATGACTGACTCACTGACTGATCAACATAGAGCTTAAAGCTTAAAATTTGCATGGTACCTCCGCACCACCGTGTAATTGTGCACTAAGAAAGCATCTTAAGAATTTGCATTTTAAAGTGGTGCTTGCACAAGTATTTAGAGATTCGAGAAGATCGATGAACATTTTTAAGTTTTGAACACCACACATCAAGTATTAAATAACGAATTGGACAAAGGTTAAATCATAATATTGAGTTGACGGGAAACGAAGTGCACGGGATCAGCTAGTAATTAATATAAATTAAAATTTATCTAATCTTGCTTTCAAAGATGCACACTAAAAACAATCGATGTGGGTGAATACATCAAATGGTGAAATCAGCATTAATGATCAAGTTCAGCATCAAATCAATAAAATAATATTATCAAAATATCATAGGTACAAAATAATTTAAATAATATATTAATGTACACATAATAAATGCATGTTAAGTTTTCAAGGTTTTTTACACCTACCTAATACCTATATTCTATAAGATTTTTAGCTTATGTAATTCACAGCCTTATAAGTATGATTATTCTTATGAACACAAATCAAAAAATAAATAAATATAAACGCTCTTTTTCAATTTAAATTTAGTAGACGGTTTTTCTTTATTTTTTGTAATGCTTTGGATAAGATGCACACAAATTCATTGTCTTATTTCATTTATTTGATCACGATTTTGATGATTTTATCCATTATTAGACACGTGATATATTGGATTCCGGACATCCACATGTCATTGTTGCTTTTTGTGGAATATGAAAATACGAATAACTCCTATAATAGGTACTATGAATTTGAAATTGCAATAATGCCTCAAATGAGTTGTAAGTGCATTGTTCTAGTAAATTTATATTTCATTTTGAATTACCTTCTTTGAAATAATGTTTTATAATAATACGTCACGGAAAAACAACTTTAAATGAAACACATTAGAGGCACAACCAGTAACCACGTCTAATACTCTTATAATGTATGATATAACGTTTAAAACATCTAAAACGTTTTACATTTAAAATTGTTTATTCATTCTAGATGGATACTATTATCGTAATTTGATACATTATCCAGAACAAAACTTTATTTCCATAAAAAGGTATTTCCCACTGTACGTATCATCCCTTAGTTTTTTCCCTCGGTCAGTTTCAGAGAAATCGTTCTGTTGCCCGTGGCAACATTGGAGTCTGTTGTTTTTGTTTGTTGAATAATTCAAAGTATAAATTTTGATAATTAGAGCTAAACTAATTAAGACGATTATTATAATTTATGGTTATCTCCTTATTCCCTATTAACTTCCGTCAGAAAAACAAAAAAATTAAAAAAAAACTCCATAGTCCTGATAAAAAGTGTATACTAGTAGTACGTTGTTATATATATAATATTCTACATACTATGTCTAGGTACCATTTATTACTCGTTTCTTTGTCTTTATTTGCATATTTTTAAAAAAAATAGACTCGAGAACGAATTTGTGTGATATTATTCGTATACATTTATATTAAACATACATTTAAATACTGTATTATTCTGCTTTTATTTCACAATACTTATTATAGTTGTTTATACGCGATCGAATGGACAATTAAAAAAAATAACAAAATATATTGTCATATTCTGTCAAATTTTGTTCGAGTTGAGCTAAATTTATTGTCTTAATTATTGTTGAAAATCAGATCGCGACGAAGACAAATAAAGCGTTAAATCAACAAGCTAAAAGTCAAAGTAAAATATTATGTAACATGTCGAAGCGTTCTAAACATTCCATCTAAACTACTAAGAAAGTTAATAATATTATAATACACATATTTCAGTGACGAAGTACATTAAAATAGTTTGTTATAGGTGCATATAATAAAAGTTAATTGAAAAGTCACAAACTTAGCTGGTGAAAAAGTTGTAATGTACAGAACTATTTCAATTTCACAAATGTGACGTTTACGATTTTATTTCATATACTATTCTGTGTATGAATTCTGAGAAAAGAACGATCATAGCCAATTTTTATTCATATTTGGACATAGTTTAGTACAAAACAAAATAACGGTAGGTACCTACAATCGAGCTATAAAAGTCTGAAATGACGTCATGTAATACCTTTATGGGCTTTATGAAAAATCTCCGTTGTTATGAATACAAAATAATATTGTATTAAAAATACAGTAACAAAATATAGGTAACTGATCATACAATTTAATTAGACAGATACCTGCATAAAGACGGGTCAAAAATTGAATAGATTTGAAACATTTCTTATAATAACGTTTCGAGTACCTACTCGAGTTTATCCGTTGTAATTTGTTGTATCATTTAATATTATAATTTATAAAATAGTAAATACTATATAATTTTGGTTTTGAATCATTACTGAAATATATAGCATTTCAAAAAAAATGTATAAGCCCCTGTCATTAGTTGAAAACGTTATTGTTGAAGTTGACATTAAATATTCTTGTCAGTTAAAACACCAATGTGTCCACTTAAATAAATTGCCAGCTTAGATTACCCATATCAAAAGCAATCTAAAATGACTTAATATTAAACTTTATCGTGTATGACGGTTTTCATCACTATAAACAGACAAATTTGAAAAAAAATTATTATTTCTGAGATATAAATATTTTTAAATAAAAATAGGCAATTATCATCATACAGAAGTGAATGTTTTTAAAACCCTTTATTTTTGAGACCTGTAAATAAATTATAAGATAATATTGTACTATAAATCTATAATGATGGTTTTATTTATATGTACTTGCACTTTTTAAACATGATGAGAACTCATATCAATAGTCTTCAGTTAATGCATGCCTTATTCCTATAAAATATCGTTTTTTTTTTGTGCCATACATTTGAGATTTTTGTTGCTTTTAAGTATCCAACCAATTTACGTGGATTTTAAATTAAATGATTTAAGCTAGGTACCCTTAAGTCTGAAGAAATATTGTTTTTTAAAACTTATAAGTATTCAATTATAAAAAAAATAGACATTTTTATTTGATTAATTATAACTTAGTTTCTTTAAACGTAAAATGTCCACTGAGAAAATATTATTTTACGATCAATAATTCATTATTATGTTAAATCCATCACAGCTATAAATCACCTCTTATAATATTGAAGCTTACTAATCATATTACAGTAGGTACGCTTAAGAAATTAATTTGTTTAACTCGAAAATTATTTAATTTTTTTTAATCCAGACAAAACTGATAAGCTTTATTTCGTATAAATTATATTACATTTTAATATTATATTTGTACCTAAAGCGTACATTGGCACATATTATATTATATAATATTGAATGTAAAAAGGACGCCACACCCCCGCAAGTCACATATGTTGTCTCCGTCTTAAAACCGTACAACATAGCAAATTTTACTTTCATTATAACACATTTTACTTCGTAAATTCTAAAATTAGAGGTAATTGACCTGTTATAAAATGTAAAGGTAAAATTATTATGTAAGGCATGTATCTCGGATGCTTTTATCGATATTTATATTAAGAAGCAAGGTACCTTTTTGAAACCGTACAATTCTTGAAGATTATAAAATGATCACAACTTACTGAAAAGTAATGAAATCTTCAAAGATGCCCTAGATAATAGTGCTAGTTTCAAATGTTATCGTAGATTCACTATAATTTCAAAAACAACAGAGTATAATAGATTATTGTTAATTTAAAATTGACTATGTTGTACGTTTGTAAATTGTAATTTGTAAGACGTAGAAAACACATGTGGGTGTTCTCTTAAAGATATTAACATATTTATCGATATATAAATAGTCGTAGTAATTTTCATTCATAATAGATATGTCAGTGAAATGTAAAATGACTGTTCCTTTAAGAGAACTCTGTACGATCATCATTATTTTCAACGAAAAAATCGATTTGCCCTGAAAAGAGGTTTTAAACATACGCACTTGAGACACCAAATTTGTATCCTCGAGATGGAGGACATCTTTATCTGCGTAACACAAGCATACTTTTTTTTTGTAAAAAAGAAAAACTTGTATCATTAGGTCTGTCATAATGTTTAAGAAGTAAAATTATACTTATTCAAGACGTCTAAACGAAACTGCTCAGATATTACACAGATAAAGCCGTGGTCTATCTCGTGTAAAAAAAATCGTTTCTCAAGACCTATGTGTCGATCACAGTGGTTACCAAGCTTTTAACTGGTGGGGCTCACGTCACATGGACCAAATTTGGTCACTGCGCCCGGCTGTGAATACTACGGGGAACACGAACAAAAATGTACACAAATCCATATTGATGAGCATCATGAGAGATGGTGCATCTTAGAATTAATATCAACTACGAACTAAATACGAATATAAATTGACAAATACGAACAAAGCCAATCCCACGAAATCGTGTGTGTAATATTGTGATCTGTATTATGCAGCGT
The DNA here is from genome assembly GCA_027563435.1 of Nasonovia ribisnigri. NCBI lineage: Eukaryota > Metazoa > Arthropoda > Insecta > Hemiptera > Aphididae > Nasonovia > Nasonovia ribisnigri. Next base: position 379,375 of record JANEHU010000147.1, on the reverse strand, counting down.
GTGAGACACGCTTATTAGGATTGTTGAACACAGTTTTCTTTCAGATTATCAGGTAAATTGTTTGGTTTATATGATTATTATCATAACAGTGATAATTAATAAACTCAAATTATTTTTATAAGACCCGAAATTGAAACTAACAAAAATAATTACAATAAATTGTAAATAATATTTATTTTTTTTTATATTCATATATGGGACGTAGTGCTTTATAAAATAGGAGCTCATGGTGCACAATTTGGGAACTGCTGGTCCACAACAATAAACAATTTCAAAAACACCCAAATAGTTAATACTTTTTGAATTAATGAGCGTTTGCTGCTAAAAAATTAACTCTGAGCACGTTTACCAACTTTTAAACTTGTTTTAACTTAACGTATTAACTGAACTAGTTACTACAATAAAAAGAAGAAAGTTGTGTCGACCAATACTAAAAAAAAATAAAAAGTTAACATTTTACATTTTCTAATCAGTAATAAAAATATTTTAAATGGCTGAAGATAATATAAGACTATATTTAAACAGTATTTAACATAATATAGTTAGTTCAAGTGCCTTTATGTGAAATTATTTTAAAACATTAATAGCTATGTAATATATAATATAATATTACATAATATTATAGAAACGAGTATAAAAAAATACAATAATCGATTTGATCTCAATATTCATCTCATAGGTTCTCAAACTTATTTCATCCACTGCCCACTTTCAGAATCAAACATTTTCCAGCGCCTCCCAAAAATATTTAAATTTACCATCTGGAGTTATCTTACAAACAGTAGTTATTTCAAATATATGTTTTAACATGCCATATCTAATATCTGAGTTCAAACTTATATTTTAATTGAAAACAATACAAATATAATTCAAACGCATATTTGATCATATTTAAAAATTTTCTTGCACATTTCCAACATTTCTTTGGGTCTTATACTGCCTCCTGAAGACTATCAACGCCCACAGGGGGGGGGGGCGCTTTCGCTCTCTTTGAGAATGACTGATCTAGACAGTGCCCAGCCCCGGTGCATATAATCGGGGCTCAACGGCAATGACTCCGATCACATATTGGATTGTGGATAAACCTGGTATTCAAACGGAACTTGAGAATAATCGCGCATAATATATTATGTACAAATGACCGGTGTTAACCACCTGCTCCGCCGTGGACCGGTGATCGGATATACAGTTAGGTTAGGCAGTGATTCTTATTCGGCCGCGGCCCGGTAATATTGCGGAAACCGTGTGGGGAGCGCTCACTGCGTCTGTCTAACCCTAGACCACCTGTCTTGGTCAAGTCTCAGATATCTATCAGAGTGAACCTCTCCTCGTCCGCGTATGTATAGCATCATCGCCATGGTGTTTACCGACCAAGATAATCGCACGTCAATACAGCTACTTAGAAAGTGGGAGCAGAGAGGGAGAGAGTCAGTTATCGTAGAAAGAATATACTCTATAGAAATAGTATTGTATCCGACGAAAAAAAGATAGGGTCGGATATCGGACCTTTTGTTGTCTCAAAAAAACGCGCGGAGAACGTCGGACGTCCGGTTTCTCTTTATTTCCGACGGACATCGGACGCGTCCGACGTATTAATACTATTACGAACGGCCCAAAATGATGATTGAAATCATTCGACACCAGTTTGGGGTGTGTAGTGAGTGCGTGTGGATGGTGGTGGGGTCCGAAAACGGGTTTTTCACGCCGACTTTAGGTCAAACTTCCGACTCGATAACGGCGATATCACGATCGTTCGCGAATAAACTTTCGCACGTGTGCTGCTGGTTCGCCGTCCAAATAGTGATCGTGAATCGCGATTGACGGTGTGCTCATCTAAATTCGTTTGTATTTTGTATACATTGAGTCGATGTTGAACGCCGTTATACCGTCCATAAAATCTATCTCATACCGGTCCAGTAACGTGCGCTGAAATGTTTTATTTTATCCACTGATATTTTCGACTGTAATACCATCGAACGATTTGGACGGATATCGATTCCAAAATACTATTATGTAAGTACCCACATCAATATATTAAACGCTGACAATAGAAAAAAAATGATTTTAATGATATTAATGATATTAAGCATGAAGCAGAATATTATGAGTTTTTAATTAATAAAGTTTTTGGAATACTAAATAATGATAAATAAACCCATCGAATTGTAAATGCATACAATAGACAGCAATAATCAACATTGTTTTATTTTTTTTTGTCATTTCAAAGTATACTTATTATTCCATAAAAATATCTAAATTCTATAATGTAGGTGTACAGTTTTTGAATGAAAATAGATTACAAGTGGGTCACTGTTTAATGGATGTTATTAAATTTAAATTCAATGATATAATATCATTATACTGTATACGAAAAATGATTCTTAGCTGAGAAGAGGTCTGTCAGTGTGGATATTTTATATTATATTTATATTGTTATTTTTTATTATTAATTCGCCGGTAAATCGAGTTAATATTATAAAATTACAGCAAAATAACTAAAATCGTTATTTTTGGTTATTTAATATGTAATTTCGTCCAAAATTACATATTAAATAACTTTTAAAAAGACTGTTTTTTATATTTTTGAGATTTTTCAGTTACAGAATAACCTACTTACGTGAAACTTTGTTTTAATTTTTCAATCCTTAGCTATAAAAGTTGAATCAATTTTTAACTACAAAATCATTTTTAAATTTTAAATTTGATAAATGTTGTCAAAAATCAATTTAAAATTTTTGAAGAGTGAGTTAATCAAAACCGATCACATGGATGCATTTTAAATATTCATTACTATATCTACCCGCATTATAATTTATAAAATAAAGGAAAAACCCATGAAAATCTCAAAAAAATTTCTTAGTCTTATTTTTAGATTCACTAATTTATGAAACAAAATTGTACACACAAGAGGCTATGTTTTAGAGCTCTAGAAAAAAAAGCTTTGGATTTGAATCCGCGATCTATAATATTATTATTAGATAGTGTGGTTTGACAGTTTCATTTTTTTTAACGTGTTTCCGCGGTGGAAATCATATCCAGTAAAATAAAACTTCGCGAAGAGTGGAAATCGCTCGTTATTTACATAAAATATTGTCTCACCGTTATTTTCCCCCATGGTCGTTGTGGGGGCGTCTGGAGCCTTTTCAATCACAAGTCACAACACTATGAAATATCCAGCTAGAAATCAATCCTCGTCCGATTGCTGATATGAACCAAACGCAGCACACATCGAACGCCCGCCCCAGCTATGGTGTGAATACTATAATAAATTTAATTGTTTAACTCTACAAGACAAAACAATGAAGGCGTCGTATACCACGGTTACAAGTGGACCTTGCGACGAGTAACGTGGTCGCGGTCGTCGGTGGTTGTGGAAACGGCAGCATGTTAAAAAAAATTAAGACGTTGGGATCCATAAACCTGTAGGGATTAATTTACTTTTTTTTTCTCTTGTTTCAGTTAATATTTATGTGTTTTTCAGCTTTTTATATTGAACGAACAACGGAACAAATGCCAGTAGATTATTCCTCTCGTATTTATTTATCTCCTTTAATATACACAATACATAAGAATCATCGACCTACTCATATAAATTCAGTAGTCCTGTGAAATGGAATAAAGTCTTATATTGTAGTCACTAATATTATACCTCTCATAGAGTGTAGACGTTAAATATAATAAAAACAAATTCTATTTTTTATCGCGTTTATTATAGCTTATAAGTTGTAAGTTATGGGTCTTAAGGTCTAACATCTTTAATAATACAATAATTTATTTAAGAAAAATCACGTTTAAATATTTCGCTGTGATTTGTACAATATTTATAATTGCTTCGTAAAATGTTTATGCCAACCTAATTATTTTCAATTTACTTAAAAGTTAAATAACAGTAATTTCATACTCAACTCATAAAACAAAAATATTACACAAATTGATATCCAGATGAAACTTGATACCGTGTAATAAGCGTTCTCTTAACTTAAATTTATAATTTTACCAAGTTTATTTACATTTTTGCTTCGACAGTAAATAGAATAAATATAAATTTACAAAAGCGTATTATAGAAAATAAAATAATAACCGTACAAGTATTGTTTGCACAAATGTAACATTTATAAAATCAATACATTTCTCCTTCACTTAAAATAAAAAGTTACTAAGTCATTACATAAAGTAGTCAAGTGGACACTGAGAGTTTGAATGGATTTTAATAAGTTTGAAAGTAACTGTTTGATACAACTAGTACGTCGTAACGTTTATAACAAGACTGAAAAGACATGAGTATTTGACAAATAACAGATTGGCGAGTTTACGAGATTTCGATATTACGCACAAAAAGATTTTAAAAAAGTCGAAACTATATTATTATTATATCTCATAGTATAAGTTGTGAACGCCAAAACCGTTGTAGTAACATCAAAACGCACTATAAAAAAATCAAAGCAATAGTTAATAATCAAGGATGGCCAGTTCCCGGGAACACAACGTGACGGGAATTCCTTGCAATTCCCCAGAACGTGTTGGAATACACAGGAATCTTACAGAATTAACGGAAACGAAACAACTAAAAAACAAAAATAAAGTTTCAATTGGTATATTTGTATTGTGTACCTGCTCTGGCGAAATCGACGATCCCATTCTCCGATTGTTTATTATATTGATATAATAAATAATTAAAAAAACAATTAACATTATAGGTACTAAATAAAAATAATCTTTTATAACTGTTAATCATAATTACATTTAAATTAAATTATATTTATAAAATAAATTAGCATTTCTTTTACTTATTTCATATTTTAAGCAATTACTAACAATGAAACTTGCACTGTTGAATAAATAGGTATGGTGAAACTGGGAGGTACCGCCGAAAAATATTACAAATTATAAATAATCGAACGATACAATAGTATAAGTAGATATTATATGGTTGCTTAATATTATAATAATAATATTATGCCTGAGAAAATAATATTATGTAATCTTGGTAGTCATGTAGCTAGATTGCCTATTCATAACGCCGTGTGAGCATTCGTCAGTGATTATTGTAAAGATCCTTTAATGAGTTTAATGTTATAATTGTGTAAATGCCACACCTATTATTATTTATTATTATTTATTTAGACGTATTAAACAGTGAGCGACTGATATAAAAACCTATTAGAAATGTTTATTGTTATTATTTGTTTAGTTATTAAAATATATAATGCAAAATAGCTAGTGAGTTATATGGTAGGTAATGTTATACCAAGTCTATATAATTAATAATTTATTATAATGCAATATCAAAATATATACCTAACAACGTTATGCAGCAATTAAATAAAAATATTTATTAAAAATTGTTAAATTTATCAAAACAGTCCAATTATTTATAACTTTAATAAGTAGGTAGTGAAGAAAAATATTTAACATAAGTCGACTAGATAAATAATGCTATAATCATGCATTTTTAAAAACATTAAATATTTGAAATTGAATTTTGTAAGTTGTACATTATTATTATGATTATTAACTTTACTTTGGAGCTAAACTGAGCAGGTTTAGATAATTCATCCCTTTTGTTATAATATTATATACAGTATCAACCACCAACTGCACAGACGTCGATTGATCCATGATGGCCGTTGACCATTTGCACTTGATAGATTATTATCATATAAGCCACTTACGCTAAAATGTTTAGTTGATCTTGTTTACGCCCCATCGCGTGAAATCGGATATTGGTAACTCGTCTCACGCTTGATTCACCTCATCTGTGAATTCAGTACTATTATTATAACCTATTACAATGTAATCGCACTTGAACAGCGTTAAAAAATATGAATAAATCTGAGCTGTGAGTACTTGATTTACTTTATTGTTCATACGACTGTTTAAAAATCATAAAATATTTCTAATGAATCAAATTCAATAATTGTGCAAAAATAATTATAATGATTTATTTAAGTCAAATAATAATATGAAACATAAATTTGAATACATATTCATATTCCTGTATGAAACCCCCAATACCCCCTCCCAACCATACATGAATTTTCAAATATGTTTGATAACAAAAATAAAAATAAAACAAAATATTATTTTATTTTATTCTATACATTCTATCCGTCTCCTTGTGATCATTGTTGGAATTGTTTTATTTTGATTTGTTCGTTGATTGTTAATATTTTATCATCTCTAGCCAATGTCTACAAAATATCGTATAATATAAAAATAAAATATTTTTTTAGAAGTTTGTAGTTTTAAAAATGTATATTGTTCTAATACGACCCCTATCACCAAACCCTAATTACGACACTGCGGCAGTAGTCTTATTAGTCACATAATATTATATTGAACCAATTCGGTTAAACAGCTATTGTATTTCAGTGTTAACGAGTTTATGAAAGTTTATTTAAAAAAATCTAAAAAAAAATTAATCTAAAGTTTCATGAACGCTTCGTTAATACAAGTTCAAGAAACGCCTGTACAATCGTGAACAATAAAGCATGTTCATACCAAAGTAAGCCAAATTTCGTTTTATAATTATTTTTAATTTAATTTAACTGCTTTTAATTTATAAATAAAAAATAAAATTGCATTTACTGAAAACATTTTGTTTCAAATATTTTTGGGACAAATGACTTGATAAAATGTATTTACTCGGTAGTAATTATTCACTATAAATTAAACTTATATAAAATTGATCAATTCATAGTTTACCTACCTAATATAAATAGTTTTCTAAATTAATATGAAAAATGTTTAAACAGCATTCATTATGCCGAAAAAAAAATTTTAATTAAATTATTAACAATAAAATGTTTGCAACATAATTAACAATAGCTACGAGAGAATTTTTTTGAAATGTATTGCATGTCATGCATATTATAAAAAAAAATATTACAAATACTTATTATTACCATTACACGAGCATAGGAACTTATTTATAATTTCTCAAAACAAGAAAAATCTGAAAATTAAATTCATAAAAAATAACCAACATAATAACAATTGATTTTATTACAGACAAAATAAACAAATAATATTGCCCTAGGGTCTATACCTTGGCTTTTTTTCTTACTACACAATACACTTTCAATTTTATTTACAGAATAGTAGGTATTTTTATGACTTCGTTCTTTGGCTACGTAGTGAATATAAGTTAAAACACAGGGGCCCCATGAAATCATATGAGCATTTCTTCATAAATCTAAAATTTAAAGTTTAAGTGCCTAAAAATAAGAAACTATTGGCATACCATTCAATATTTATACATGTCTATGAAAAAATACGTATATTTTCAGGAAAAAAATATTCTGCTTTTGAGTAAAAAATAAAAATATTAAACACCAGTTTCAAAAATAGTTATCGTTTTTGTTATGTTATAAAATGAATTTGTATATTGAAAACCTTTGAAACTATGTTAAAACATTTTCCACAAAATCACTAAAAATTTTCAGTGAATATTAATGAAAGTTTAATTCAAAATGATTACTGTGGCGTCTGCTTTTCATCAAAATTAGTTTTCACTTTTCAACAAATCTAAATTTCTTAAGTTATATGAACGAAAATTGTAATGAAACATTATTAACATATTTTATGAAATACTTAATAAATTATAATAATTAATAACATAATATTCATCTCTAACATGTCTATGCAAATGTGTTGACTACCAGTGTTGTTCTTTGTAATTTATGATATTATTAATTTATTCTATACTATTTATTTTTATTTAAATTAATGTCAAAAAGATTGCTAGGCTTCACTGAGATAGTTCGTATGGAGACCCAGGGGGGTTATCTTAGTTTACAGATATTCTTAATGTTCTTAATGTCTTATATTCAACATAATATATCTATATTATAGATACACATAATATAATATAAAATATAGATGGAATTTTTTAATTTTAATAGGACATCTACAACTTTTACATAAGTATAAATTGTTGTCGTAAATTAAAAAAAAAAAACGGAAATTAAATTTTATGCACCTAGCATTTGTTTTTTCATTCGGAATAACGCGATCTGTTTATATTTTATAGAAGAATAATAATTTTAATAAAAATAAATAAATAAATTGAATAAATCTCTGTATACCTGCAGCTGTACGACGGCTGACTGCTGTTATTGCTTCTGCTAACAGGTGCGAGTGTAAAATTGTTTTATTTATTCTCACCGCTGGTGCGGCCCACACCACTATACCGCCATCAACCGTATGCCCGCGAGATTATTATTAAACCAGTGGCGGCGGCTGCAGCCTCAAGGACTTGGGGTGGATCAACAGTGCCACAGTTGAACGGTTCGGTGACTTCGGATTTATTAACCGATTGGATTCGAAAAACTTCAAAAAGCTCTGTCCACCCCTATCCCCCCCGCCGTGACGCTGGCACTCGTCGTTCCCATTCGGTCCATCAATCCCCATCTGAACTGTGTTTCGCACGGCCAAACTCTTTATTACGCAACGCGCTAAAATGGGATTTAGTGTATTCGATCAATCGTGGTTCAATCTACAGTTAAATAACAAGGTCTGCCCAGGCTCTTCGTCACACGAACACACATAGGTAATAATATTGTGTATGTACTGTATTCCGCCATAGTCCACCTGCGTGGTCTAGGATCTATACCAGGGGTCTCCAAACTTTTTTATTGAAGTGCCACAAAAAATATCAAATGCTCTTAGCGGGCCAAAAGTTTATTAACACATATAATTTTTAATTTTATGAAAATATAGGTATACAAATATAAGTTAACTTTAAATCTTTTTATAAAATATTGTCTACAATATACTTAAATATAATTGGTATACATTTAAATGATAATAATATATACATTGTAATTTTAATAATTTTTTTTTTTTAATGAGAAGTATGAAATTTATGTTTTTCTGCTAATATTCGATCGAATTGAGGTTGTATGTTGCTAGTTCCAATTTTAATAACTAATCTCTCCGTTATCGACGTTAAAACTAAAAATATAAAAGGAAATTGCAATGTCTGTCGTCATAAATTATGATACGTGCCCGTGATAACGACTTTTTAAATTACACATATATTTAGATATCTATATTTTATTTACCGTCTTATGGGTGCTGCGGGCCGTTTAAAACTTGTTCGCGGGCCGTATCCGGCCCGCGGGCCGTAGTTTGGAGACCCCTGATCTATACCATAGCGAACATAATAACATACTAGCTGCACTGTGTACAATATGACGTATACCATTACTAATATGCATATAAGTCCAACGTGGTGTAGAAAATAGGATTAAAGGCTTATAGTTTTCAGTTGGTCTTCGCCGTAAAAGAAACGATCTATAACGTTGAAAATCATATCATATCAATAATTAGCATAAAAAAATAAATCATTGTATGATAATAATATTACATATATTTTTTTACGACCTTTTAGACCTTACATCCAAACTGTCTATAATAATACTAAATATTAGAATAATTGTTGATGACGGGCGGACCAGCGTTTTTATACAATCTCCGTCCGACATCTTAATATGCGGCACGGATGACCAATTATTGGGATGTTATAATAGTAGGATATTATCAAAAAACATTTCCAAATAAAAATTGAATACATTTTAGTTTATCATATAGACCATACAGTTTAATAGTCCATCATATTTGATCACGTGTTATTAAGATTTAATTTTAAAATTATTAACCTTCATAACACAAATTTTTTCGAAGGTACTTGAAAAACGTATGCTTAAAAGAATATGCCCAATCATAACCAACTCCAAAATGATTCCAAACATACAATATTTGGCTTCCAAAATCGTCATTCCTCAATTCCCCAAATAAACCATATAACTGACACATTCGCCTCATTACTAAACAAACCAATTACTGCATCAGAACTTTCTTCTAAGTCACACTGGCGTTTGATCGGGCATAGCACCCCGGCTGTGTTTTTAAAAGAAAGAAATTCTACCTCCTGATTTTATCATCCTCTTTAAATCCCATCTCAATGATTATCAGTTGGCAGTCTGATACCGGAGAGAACTCAGTCACTTATATATAATACAAGCCGGAGTTTCTCGGGGTACAATAAGATCTCCTCTCATATTCAACATCTTTATATTGGATCAACCCACTTCTCCTCATAATTTTGTCGTTGAATATGCTGACGACCAAGCAAACAATTATTTCAGTTAATGAACATTTAATCACTACATCTTATAGCCTTCAATCTCATATTTTTTGATTAAACCTAATGTCAAAACTAGGAAGTAGTAAAAGTTAATAAAAGGAAGTCCATTAGGTAGTCTCGTCGCTCTTACTCTCAAGTACATTTATCCTCGGGTTACATTTAAAAATATCTTAATTTCAACCTCACTAACTAAAAAATACATGTGTCCACTTCGATAAGCGTTTCCCATTATATCCACATTCTCAAAATTAGACTAAAATCTCGTTTTGATATCCATAAATATTCCCTGAACTCAAAATCAAAACTTTCACTCCACAGTGTCCACACTAAACTAAACCTCTACAAAACTCTACTAAAACTTATTTGAAAGGGATCTAAATTAAGAGTTTTGCAAACAAATTTAATCTAAAAGTAATACAAATACCACAAACAAAATGTTTCGTTTAATAACAAACCAAACATTTTTAAACATCAAGCATTGCACACAGATCTAAAAATTAATATAGTTATATATAAATTGCTATCAGTCCTACATATTTTTACTACAGATCACTCCATTATATTATTCCAATCATACAAATATTCTAATAAAAAAAATTAACCAAATCAATTCCAAGCCATTCTCCTTCAATAGGCACTAAAAAGGAATGGTGGAGGGCCTTCTCCTCGTCTAAATAAACTATGTGAATGTATGAATGTAGCCAGGGTGGATCAAGACACCCGACCTCACTTAAGCTTATTGTACAAACATTGTATAGATTGTTTGAACAAAGTAAAAGAAGATATTAAAATTATTCAATTTGTATTTCATGGAAAATCCGAAAAAAATAATTGCCAACATTTAATAATATTCATATAATATAATAAATCGCATTATTCTTATACGACAGATTATAATTTTTATTTATAATTTGAAAATACGTTTTCTATGTAGTTGGTATAGGTATTTTATACTATTTTGTATAGGCCGGTACACTTAAAACGTATTTTCTTTCATGATTGTGTTTACGATAGCTGTATAAAGTGGTAACGCCAGATTTTGACCGACGCTTTTGTTCTCAGATGGGTGACCACTCGTGAATATTTTAGCAATGTACTATAATAATGTCATTCCGAAACTCAACTCGATAATAAATTGTCGGGATTAAATATCACAAAGCACGACAACCCAAAAAAATGAAAATCCTGTTTCAAATTTTACCTGCCTTATAGTTTTGAACTTAATATTAATCATATTATTGTTTCAAACATTTTTAAGAACTTATTTTTTTCAATATTAATCATTAACTTTAAGATTAAAACAAACTATTATTTTTATTGTTTAGTTTTTTTCGTAATCGCATATATTCTACCGTAATAATATTATTAACACGGTGTTAAAACAAGCGAGTCGAATATAATAATAATAAATTCCTCGGGGAAAACTAGTTGTAAATCATTTCATTATGCGTTAAGCATAATATATTAAAGCTTTTAGACTGCACCGCTGACACGCCGCCCGTAGAAAGCTTTAAAAACAGTAATGAATTTATTAGGTACCTATGTGTATATACGCGCCCAGTGTCAGCTCGTTGTAACTTGTAACGTAGGTACCTATATATACCGATCATATACAAACACGAAACCTAATAATTGGAATAATATTCAATTCGTGTAGGCTATATTAAGTATTATTTTTTGCTAAAGAAAAATGTGGACCACGCTACCACACACATCTTATTATTATTATTATTATTATTATTATATCATTATTAGGTACTATCACTATACACGTCGGATATGTATCATTTTTTCCCTTTTAATACAATCCCTCCACTCGACTATGTAATACAATAGACAACGGTACACTTACACTGATGTTTGTGACAAATCAACGTAATTTCTCACTAATCGAATTTATTGTTACTTTTTAGAAATTAAATTATAACATTATACCTACCTTTTGTATTATATCAAAAAATATTTGAATCGCAAAATGTGCACAAGAAAAGCCGGCGGGTCGGTCGTCATCACATAAGCATGAAATCTATAACAAGAGCACCGTATACCTTATATTATAATATGGCCTTTATTATAGGTACCTAGATAGCCTTTCATCGAAGCGTATATCCGCAAATAATATATTATTATTATATCGTACCTATTATAAATTGTCTTCACGACAATGTCAAGATTTACCTTTATAAATTGTTTGCTGCTACAGGAACTCAACACGACGCTCTTCTATAATATTATAATGATGGTGTCCTATTCAAACGATGTAAATTATTATCTTGTATCATATTTATAAATTATAAACAGGTGGTTTCTTTTAATGGCGTACACTCATAATTTCAAAAAATATGGTTTATTTACGAATTCCTCCATTTGCAATTTGTACCTATATCGATACAACTCTGTAATATTTTATACTGTACATCATCTTTTTATAGTATGCATTTGTAAGTGGAACCATTTATTACTATTCATTTTCTGTGGCCAGTGACCTATATATTTAAGATTCTTATCGGATTCTGATGAATGTATTGACTTTAGGACAATATTTGTATTTTTCAATGTTTTAATTATATTTTAACCGGAGCGATTAATGTATAGATTTTATATAAATGCTTGTTTTATGTCTTTCATCACCTTTTTTGCAGTAAAAATGTATCAATTTTTACTTTTTCTACATTTGAAATTTGAAATTATTATTAGTTTTTATTACTCGATCGATACTACGTTTTTCGTCTAGTTAAACAGCTTGAAAATGAAAAAATGTAATACAAGGGTTCTCATAAGTTGTTATAGTAGCAGTTTAAAAACATTAAACATACATAGGCAAGTTTTTTATGAGCATTTAAAGTCCAAATTTTGAATGAAAATTTGCCAAATACTATGTAACTAAAGATTTGTAAAATGTTCTATTTTTATAGTAAAGGAATGAAAATTTAAAACAAGGTTTATCATAAGTAGTCATCCTATACCCAAAAAACCTAAAAAAAATATATAGCCATAGTTTTATTTTATAAATATTTTAAGTTAAAATTTGAAAAATTATGTATTTGAACGTATAATAACAATTTGAGTTATTTTATTGTAATTTAAAAATATTATTTTTGGGTACTTGAAACTTTTAAAGCATATTATTATATCTTATACACTTAACTACACAACATTCAATTGCATTGAATTCGGCAAAAATTAATGAAACCTACTGTATTTTAATAAGGTTATCTTTGGAACTATAGTAAATATAAAAAAAATTTATTATCAGAAAGCTACACTATCCCAAGGATCTAAAGGCTATATTTTATCTCGATAAGTGGTTCTTAATTTGTTTTAATTTGATATTTAACAAACGAATAAATAATATATTTTTGTTTGTTACAAGGATGCTATTGATTACAAAAAATAAAATAGTCATTATGATTAAATGTAATTTAATTTTAGACCTACTATGTAAGTAACTAATGGCCTGTATTACCGATGCTTACTTATTTTTAATCTTTACAAAAATAAACCTAGTCCTAAGAACAAATAAATGTACAATGTTATAATTAATGTGTTAAAAATCAAAGTTAAACTTAAATCTTTTTTTTTAAGTTTTCAACATTACTAAACCCGGTATTGAGTAACAAATTTAACACAAAGTTTGAATCACATGGGTGGTGTAATTTTTCATGGGCAACGAAATGCACGGGGAACAGCTAACTTCTATGTATTTAAAATATACACTTACGTTCATACCTCGTGGGGTCTGCAATTCACCACTGCTCGTATAATCACAGCTTGTGATTATTCACAAGCAAGTCTCACAGGCAACGCTTGGAGATGGATGGCTATAATATAATATAATCGAACGTGTCCTGACTGATCAACGTAAAGCCTAAACAATGATTAGCTCGAGACTTGCAATTTTCACGTTACCTTCGTACCATTATGTAAGTGTGCACTAAGAAAACATTTTCCAAAATTTACATTTTAAAATGGTGCTTCCACAATTATTTTGAGATTCAAGATAATCGGTGGACATTTTAAATTGTTGAACATAATTAACCAAGTATTTAATAACGGATTGAATAAAGTTTGAATCACATAGAGTTGGCATTTTTAACGAGCTACGAAGTGCTAATAGTAAAATAAATTATTAGGTAGGTACTTTAAAGATAGCATTCATAGCAATAACATCATATTATATGTTTAGTAATATAAGCTGACAGGTCTTTGCTCAGAATCATTTTTTACATTCAATTGACTCAAAAGTTAGTTAAGAGCTAACCCCCCCCCCCCCTTCCCATTCAAGACATAAGATGCCTACTACTGGCCTCTAAATACTACCATTGATTAGGTATAATATAAATAATACTGTATATTTTATAGGTAGTCAATGTATATTGTATTTTGTGTTGTAACAACATTGCTGTTCTCCCGAAAAACTTTTGCTTAAATGTTTGACATTCATACGTCGGTCGCCGACGTAGGTATTCATAAAATAATATTTCTGATAATTAAATTAATTTTTAAATCGATAAAGCAGTCCGACTAACATAATATTATATAGTAAATAACGTCATAATGTAAAGATGAAAAATATAAGGGCCAATTTAAAATGGTAAAGTCTAATGCACGTAACATAAAAAAAACTATTTCGATAGTATGCTTTATTATACCTACTTATTATTTGAACTCTCAACCTCAAAAATAACCTTCCACTCTCCACTTCAATGGTAGAAATATTAACTTTTTAAATCAAAAATCTATACTGGAGAGGGGAGTTGAGCCTCAATTAAGTAGGTATGTCTAGTTGTAGTACTAGCAGCTCTTTAGAAATACCTGTGCTATTTAATGACTGTGTAGTGTGTAGGATATATTATTATTATATTATACTGTGACTGTGAAAGTTCTCTGAATATAATATGATATCAGTATTAGTAGGTAGGTACACGTATATTATATTATTAGGTATATTATATACGGATATAAACTAATAACCAAGAGACTTGCGCGGTAGCCTTTATACAATGTTCACTCGGCCGGGAACTTTGATACCGGTTAAAGCCATTATACTAGTATTGTGTAGTGCACTATAGTGCGACTATCCGGTGGAATCGTCCAACCTCCACTGCATGGTGCCCTCGATAAACTAGATGATCCATTTAAGAGTCGACATAATATTAGGGACTCTGAACCATTATTTCGAACACTTTTAACTTTTTGAAAATAATATTTTACATAATATTGATTTAATGTCATTGCAAAACAACATTTTTGAAGAAAAAATTGACATTTTTTACAATTTTTATTCTTATTATTTTCTATGTATTTCGTACTTTTTAATGACAACGTATTATATTTTTAATTAGATAAAACTTTTTAAAATAATGGTTGTATACACCAATAGATCATCGCATATGATACCAGTCTAATATAATATATATAAATTGTCCAAGCTGATCTTTGTTTATTATAATAATAAATAGTAGATTATTTAAAAATTGTTTTATTAATAATAACCCAAATTTACCTGAACGTAAACGGTGAGGGCACTGTGGAAACATTGAAAAATTAAGTAATTATGGAGAGTCATTTTTTCTAAAAATTCAATTAGCAACTATCAATAGGAATGAAATATTTAACAAAATAATAATACATCATATCGCACACGCGATACCCACAGATGAGGCGATAGTAAATAATTAAGGTAAATAATTTTAAAAAATGAATGATCAATTCAAAACTCGAAGAAGCCCGAGGGACACGAGCAACAAATGAAAACTTTGGCTGATGGTGTAATTAAAATATTAACAGGCGGGCGACGAAGTTTTATAGTTTTTACGAACTATAAAGTATTAGAAAAGCAAAAAGTTGAGTATTACAGATACCAACTTAGAACAGAAAATAAGTTTCTGGTGGTAATTAGTGGATTACTCTCTGAAAACTAACCCCTGTGACATTAAAGGTAAATTATTTGAACTAGGATATCTAGCACATCGTTTTACGAACATTAAAATCAAAAAATAAGTAGACCTTAGGGTCTTGTTGTTAGCAACAAGCTTAGTGATCGGACTATTGTAGTGAAGGACACAGCATAGTATAGAGAAAACATAAAATCCTGCGAAACCAGTCACTCTAGATGTTTATTTTGCACAGATAGCTGGTTATTTATATAAAAATCAAAAGGTCCACTGCCTCAGACTCATAAACGAAAAATAATATAACGTGGCTATGTGATGCCAGCATTAACAAAATTAAATGAAAGATTAGACAGGCTTGAAAATAATCAGCCTAAAACCAAAACACAAAAGAAGCAGAAATGAGTAGACCGTTTCGAATCATAACATGGGACTTTAACGAACTTGTACAACAAAGACCACATGAACTTCAACATCTTATAAATAACTAAAAAATTTAATAGATTTAATTTCAGAAACCCACTTCACAACGTGGACCACTCTAAAATTACGTGGCTATTGAATATATACAACAGAACATCCAAGCAATTTATTGCGCTCATGGAGGTCTTTTGGACCATCACTGCAGCCTACCAGTTCGAAAGAAACATCGCAATTTACCGTGATATTATGCTGCCTACAATAGCAGACGAAATCCAAAGATTTTCTCGCAAACACAAGACGAGGATAGTCGATCACCATGTCAATCCATTAGCATCCTTTTGGAGTCCAATTATTAGACAACTCCAAGGACATCAGACGTCTTAAGCGTCTGAAACCATATGACTTAGTTTAAGATTTAAGATTAAGGCAGGAGCCACTTCATTGGAAGTGACTCCATCAACGTGTAAAGTATATATTATAATTTATATCTAATATGTAAAATATATATAATTGTCAAACATATTTTTAAAGACCTTTGGGTCGTTTAAATAATAAGGGGCCAGTGAATTTAAAAAAAAATTTTTTTTGAAATTGTACCATATGAAAAATGTCTTCAAATTTGATTTGATTTGATTTTGTCACCTAAAGCAGTTGGTATTAAAATGTTTGGTATCAAACCGTTATTATACATAAGTTATAAATATATAACTTAATATTTGGTTTTTAAGTCTTGACCAATTAATTTATATACATGACCTATATGGCTATACGTATATGAATATTATGATACTAAATCTGTGTATTTTTCAATAATGAACGTGTAAATCAAATCAAAAAATTTTAAATAAATAACTATTATTTTAGTCTAAGGTATTACATTAGTGGTTAAAATAATTTGTAAGCATTTATTAAATGTTTGAATGGGGAGATGTGTAAATTCGGCTTGACAGTAGATAATAATAAAAAGTTTGATTCCATGATTGAAAATATTTTTTGCTGATAAGATTTGTATGATAAACATGAACACATTTAATAACCAAAGGTTACAGGAAATCACAAAGCTTATGAAAACACAAACATTGGAACAAATAATAATGAGTAACTCTAATCATATTACATATACTATTATTAAAAATAAATAATTGTATAATTACACAACAATTATTATTTTGAAAAAAAAGCTAGGTATAAGCAAGCATCTATAGACAACTTGAAGCAGAATTACAAAGCTTTCAAGAACTATTGGATAATTGTATTGAAGAAACTATTCTTTATGAAAATGAACCACACAGCATAGAACCAAAACTGTTAGATTATAGTACAGAAAGTGAACATTCTAATTTCAGCCTACAATTTTCATCAACAAATCAAGAAATAGGTAGGTGATCACAAAATGTACATATTATTTCATGGTGTAAATGAGATTAAAAATAAGGGGGAACTTGTCCATATGTGTAGGTAATACCTACCACTCAGCTGTATTTTATAATTTACATATATAAAGTAGTAGGTATTACAATAAGTAGTTATAAAATGATTGGTTTTAAAATTAAAATTAAATATTTTATTTAGAAATATTTAGTATTGAGGGTAGCTAAACATTAAAACATGAACAAAATGATAATGTTTAATTTAACATTAACTTTTAAATGTTATATTTAATGATTAATGTTAAACTTTAAAATAGAAATCAAATACCAGATTTACTTAAAATATGTTGATTTTTAAATATTTAATTTTTAAACATTCAAACAAATGTTATCCTAGCTTTATATTAATGGTTTGTGTTATAAATGTTAATTAAAGCATTAATATTAAATATTTAACTATTAATGTATTTAAATGATACTTTTAATGTTTAAAATAACAAAATGTTTATTGTGTAGGTACTTGATTAAAATGTTGATACATTTTTTAAATTAACCGTGAAAAAAAACATTTTTGGAACTTTTATAGAACGTTTTTATAAATAGATAAGTAATAGTTACTTAATTGTTTATTTTTTATTAAAAACAACGAGATAAACATCGATAATAGTGCACAGGAATATTACATATTATATTTATGTACATAATATTGTCATATTGATACAATATATATAATAATTTATAACGTACCGTTACACAACCAATTACCTAAGTAAATATTTGAAGTACGGATCCCGGTTGGAGAGTCGCATCGTCCTAATCCCTATCCAGCGGTTCACTATAATATGTAGGTACTGTCATAATTAATTATGAGAGTATCTAAGATAAAGGAGTCACAGTGTCACGAATATATAACAGCAATAAATTAAGAAGTCTTTTCGAAAACGTTGATAGATGTATATTATATACTATATACAAATAAGTAGGCAGCATATAATATATTTGACTACATCCTACAATATAATTGTTTGAAAGCCATTACCTATATGTTATAGGTATATAACATACGTATTATATACGCACACATCATTTTAAACTGCGAGTACCTATAATATAGACGGAATACAAGATTAATGTTCGAAACTTTGTTTACTCTGTACAGTGATTACGAACACGTGCGTTTATAAGTGCATCGATATTATTTTAGGTACTATTTATAAGTTAAAAATTATAAATTATAGAATTAATTAATTTGAATATTTCCCATATAATATAAATTAATTTTACTTTAACATGTAATTATTGTTCAATATTATGTCGTGTAAAAAGTCTCTATGATCAACCGATGATTAAAGTTAATAAGGATTATATTAGGTATATAATATAATTTAAAATGCATACATTTCAATTACCAATTAAATGCTGTATAATATCCAATTATTGAATTTATCAATACCAAAATTAAAATATATCATTATTATTATAAAACAATAATTTAATAGGTACAACATATTTTTAAAATCAATAAAAATATAAACTTTAATTATGGCCAATGATTTTTTCCCATGTGGGATGGATTAATTCCATATCTAGTTATTTAATAGTCAAATTGTATTTATTTCAAGATCAATAATACATCATCTTAATATTATATAGTATTGATAAATTCAATGAATTATGCATGCATTTTCAATAAAAGATGTTGATAATCTTAAATATTTAAAAAACTTAAACATTGTTCAATCATGGAGTTTTTCTTATTGGTAGTAACCTACTCCCTACAACTACCTATATGGTGTTATTTTATTGTTATTATTATAAATATAAAATGTTATTAAAAACGACAATACGATAAATCAAGTTTAATTTAAATCATTGATACACAAATTAACAATACACACGCTACACGCATATAAATATATAATATTATGTCATATAAATTAAATAAAAAATTCTGCTTCACAATCAATTTTTACTTTGAAGTCTGAATGCTCAAAGCTGAAAGTACTAAAGGGTTAGGCTGAAATATATATATATGAAAGCAGAATATATACGTTCAGAATATGCAGTTAGTAGCTATACGAGTACCCATCATATTATTAAGACACAGATCCTAATTGGTTTACGGATAGTATCAGTAGCGGAACAAGTTCGTACTTCGTGCGTTGTAACTAAATCACATCATGAGTTTGCATTCAATACGATTCCGATGTACCTATATAATATAATATGCATTGATGATAATTTATACGTACGTACACCTACGATATTGTATGCAGTATAATTTAATTATTGGTCTGAATTAAATAGGTGTTTTCGTTAAATGACAACTAGAGCCTAGGGTGCGGCAACTGGAAATATTATTACCAATAACATATTTTGTATTTTTAAACTTGTAGGTGGATACTTACGACGTAGGTAGGTATACATAAGTATACTTATATAGATAGTATAGTATATAATATATATACGCCATGTCACTTAGACAAAATAATAACACACGCACAGACTTAAAATCATATTTTAATATTACACGAAATGTAATAATATTAAATTACAAAAAAATGATAGAATCGTTCCGATTTCCTATATTCAAGTCTTAACAATCAAAACTATACTGCGTTTGTATTATACCTAGATTTATACAGGTGTGCCGTAAAACTTTGCAGGGCTGATTTAAAACAATATCATAAATTACAGTAAATACCATGAGTCTTAATTATTTCTATACATAATATGTCAAAATTAGGTACAATATAGCTACCATCGTCCTTTTGCATTTTGTGTTCTATGTCTGTAGCTTACCCAAGTCACCTAGGCTGCGTATTGCAATATAGTATATAATTTTACAAACATAATAATATGATGTGAATATGTATTAATGATTATAGCTACAAATATAGGTACTTATACTATAATGTGTATTGTATGATACAAGTTAAGACGTTAAGTAGGTTGTATAAGGTACTAACGCCATGATTCATGGCGGCCACTGCGAGCACGCGTGACGACTGTGCGAGGTAAATTACTTATATAATTTATAATTACAATATTAATGACAAAATATCATCATATACATGTATTGTTATTCGTACATAGCTGTACCTATTGTTAATATAATAAAAATAATATACGTCGACGAGTAAAGTTAGACTTACCTTCATGCTACGATAAGGCGATGCGACAAGAGAGATGCTGCTGCATACAGGAATAAGCTGGTGCGATTATAATTTATAACGTATATATTATATAACATAATATAATCCATGTTATTACAACTATTAAGTATCGTGCCATTTAAATCACTGCCACTGTGGACCAATCTACACGCTAACACTAATTATTTCAAAAAATTTTTTCCATATATCGTTTTTACATCACTTTAAGTTGTTAAAAACAACATTTTTCTAAAAATTAAAATATTTATAAATTTTAACTAGGTCATAAGCTACTTTCAAAATTTGATTTTATAGATCGAAATACTCCGAATAATTTAATAGTACCTATTCTGCTACGGAATATGATATTAAAAATGCATGGTGTTATTTAAAAGAGTAAACAACTTAAAAACTGATAAAGTTATGTTCCAAAAATTTTGTTTTGAAAGTTTAAAACTACTTAAAATTATGTAAAAGAGATATTTTCAAAAACGTTAGTGTTTTTTGAAATAATGAATGTCTTGCGTCAAATGGTTCACCATAAGGCGGTAACACGCCCTTTACGCGTTTTAGAAATGATACCTATCACGTCAACTTTTTTTCTTAAACTAACGATTGTCGTAAATCGTAATGACTGTTAACAGTCGGCAGATATTATGCTATACTCTTATACATAATAATAATATAGTAAAATACGCAGAAAACTGGAATACTCATTGTTATCAAATGGGTATAATAATATAAAAACCACGAATTTAGATAATATAGGTATACATAATATTATACACCCATAACCAATTAATTATCATTATTGGGGCCCGGATGTTGATGCCCTAATAAACCTATAAAAATGCATTTATGAGTTTACGACATAAAAAAACTCCCCAGAATGCCCTAAAAATGAAATAAAATACAACAAAATATTATGTTAATGACTTAGACAATGCTCATAAAACTAGTGAAGACGTGAAGTTAAGAGGACGTTATATACCGACATTTGTTGTCTCCGTCTTACACTTGCGTTACACAGCAAATTGTACGCTCAGCAGATCACATTTAGCTCCGTCAGCTTAAAAATTAGAATGAATTTACTGCTTAAAAAATTTAAACGTAAAATTATTATCAAAGTAATCTCATGGACTTTTTATTATATTTCAATTTTTTTTTTTATTTATTATTTTTTAAATGTTTCAGCACACCAAGTGCTATTACATTATTTCAAGTACGTTTACGATTACAATTTAATTTTTACATTTTTACTGATGATAATTATGATATTAATTCATAGTTCTAAGTTGAATAATAATAGTATTATAGTAGTATTTTAGATTTGGTGATTTTTCATAAGCCGTGGTGCTTTTAGGGAGATCCTAAGGAATTCGTTTTGGAGAGTTTGGATTTTTTTTTAATTTTAGTAGGTGAGGCTGCCGCCTAAACAGGGCAGGTATATGTTATCAGTGGTCTAATTATTGAGGTGTATAGAAGGAGTGATGACTTGATTTGTAGTTTACTAGAGGGTAAAGAATTCTCATCCTTGCATAGCCCTGTACGAGTTTTTGTTAATGTGAATGTTCCAGGTAAGTTTTTCATCTAGGTTGACACCCAACTACCCAAGTATTTGACTGCGTCGTATTTTTTATTCCATTGAATGACCTGGTTGTTTATATGAAAATCTTTGGGGTTGTTGTATCTCTTAAGAATGAATATTTTAATTTTAAAGCAAGTTATATGAGTATTTTAAAATTGTAAATTATTTGTACATCTTAAAATACTCATGCCTATAGGCAGGTATTGGTGTATGGCCTAGCAGCTAGCACCTATGTAATGTCAAACTTGGGAAAGTCATTACATTTTTGTTTATTTATTAAATTTTCCGCTATTAAGCATAATTGCGTGGCAAAAATTTAAGTTTATAATGTAAGTGTAGGTACCTACCTATACTTACTAATATTATATCAGTCTTTCAGTTAAAAAAAACGAATTAAAAAAATGTATAAATAATAGTATTATAAATCAATCAATAATGTCAAAAATCACAATATTATTATATAACAATTAACGAATACAAGATTCACTTTTCCATTCAATAATGCAAGTTAAAAAATCAATTTTTCTTTGGTATTTCAGATTTCTGAACAGCACTCTAGACTTAACCAATGCAAACGTAGCGAAATACGCGCTTTGTTAGCAGATTATTTGGTCGTAGTTTAATTTCCTCGTACATACAATATGTCTATCATTTACCTTAGGTACTTAGAACAGCTTACAGGCTAAAGCTAACTCGTTGAAATAAGGAACCGTCAACTGCCAAGACGTGTCCTCTTAGTTTTTCTTCCTCCTCGACAAAAACATGTCTTATGTTATAACCTAATTATGCAGTAATGCCTATTTATAACAAAAATGTGTTGACTAAACAATACTGAATATCCTAATATTCACTTACCAATATTGAAAACTGTAAGATACTGCAGTATCAGTTGTAATACTAGAAATAGTAATATGTTATAACACTTATAACACTTAAAAGCATATTTATTTTATTTTATTTTCCATACAACGGATCCGCTCTACATTTCGACGAGGTAGAGTGTCTTCCGAATGTCGGTATTATCCGCCAGATTCCGTTGTCGGTTTGGTTTTTTATCCATGACATAAAATAATAATATTATATTATAAATTATATTCATTGATTAAATATACAATACCAAATTGAATGCATATTATTGATATATTAATAATATATTATTAGTATACTTTAATATTAATATAATGTATATATTTTAATCAATGTTATATTATTGACATGGTTTTTTATCCAAGCTTTACTCTCAGATCTGCTCTTCTTCCATGACCGTCACACTATCGGTTATCAATGTCGCGCGTCGTTGACCGTTATCATCTAAAATTCTGACGTCGTCGTCGCCGGTGGAACCGCGGATTGCGGAACGGGACAAGGCGGCCTCGTCGCGGTTCGCATTTCACACGGCACTGCCGTCAACGTCAACAAATATCATTATTATTATTGATTATAGGCATTCAATCGTTGTCAACTTACTAGTAACTTTTGTAAATTGTCATCTGGTAAGTCATTATTGTGTTATAATTATTTTTCGTTTTACGCTTGCTGGTGGCGGACATCGGAGCGCCGCGTCAACGTAACTTCCGGACGCGTGAACCTTCCGAATGGCAGGTTACGTTTTTTGATGGCTTCGTGTCGTCTCTGGTAAGAATACCGTACATGAAGTGAGAACAGAATTTCCGGCCATGGAGGAGCTTGCGTGCGTCCGGTGCATGAGCTCCAAGTTCCGGAACCCGAACCTCGTGTTCAGCTTCAATGTATGCGGGCATACCATGTGTGCAAATTGCATAGAAGTGGCGTTCATGAAAGGTAAACACCAAATTATTGTGTTTTGAGTATGTGTTGATTGTACCAAGGGTGAAGGTGATGATATCAGGTGTCCCAATTAAATTGCAACTCTAGGTAAATACCTCTGGTATTTTATTAGTGAAGTAATAATAAACGTTTTCACCTTAAACTTTCAAATCACCGAAATCCTCTCATCCAAAACCTATCCTCCCGAACAATCCCGGGCGACCCTGGCCGACGTTTAAAGCGTAGCTGGTGCCGTGACCTACTAGTCGACTAGTCCACCATCCCGTTATGAAGTGCTATTAATGAATAGCTTCTTCTTCAAGCCAACCATGACCATTGCTCTATAATTGTATTACTCCTCCATTGTGCTTATTGTAATTATATTTTATACAGATTGTACAAATAAAAACAAATATGACAAAAAAAAAAAAAAAGTAATAATATTAAGCATAAGATTTAGACCGGCTACGTCATTACTCATGGCTGTCTACTTTGAATAGTTACATTAACATAGTTCTCTAATATTATGTTAAGATAGTCAGATTTTCATCATGTTTAAATACTTAGGTGTTTTCGAGGAAATGGCAAATCAAAAACAAATTGTTTGTATTATTATTGAATTTATTCAAAACTAATCATTCACTGTACCTAAGTCTTTTTTTTTCATAACTTGTATTACATTTGTCAAATACCTATTATTACAAAGTTGTTGACTACAATAAATACAGAATATAGACAGTAGTCTGGTAGTGCAGTAGGTACCTACATAATCTATGTATTTAGATTCTTTATATTAGAAAGTAGAGGAAAATATAATATGATATTTTTTAACAATATCTACTAAAAGCTTATTGATGCCTAAAATAAAAATAGTTATTTACGTTTACTGAAATTGTAAACATAATTACATGCATTGGGTACCAATTTGTCTTTCAAAAGTTTTTCGTATACTTATACCCAGGTATGGTAAATTACTAGAAATTGATATAAAATATTTGAACAATACCTATCAATAATTGTTATTGACAAAATTTCTACAAACATAAGTTTTTTCCAATTTGCTAGATATTATAAAGTATAAGATCTAATAATTGGCTAGTCGAAGACAGAATTATGATTACTAATAACATATTAACGTCTGTTTAAAACTATGCATATATTAATAATTGACTTACACGGTCGCAGAAATTAAATTATCATAACTTTCATGCACTACCAATTTGTCTAACAATTTTTAATTCTTTTTTTATGAAGCTTTTACCAGTTAAATATTTTATAATCATCTATATCATAATCTTAGACATTTACAGTTTATCTTAACGAATGGGATATGTTGTTCTCATTTAGAAAGTTAAGTACTTACATACCGACTGAAGTCAGAACTAATTTAGGTATATTTATATCTAGATGTTATAGGTAGTGAACTCGGCAAGTCGAAGACAGAGAATTGACAATTTTTCATTACTCCTGTTCAAAACTATGCCTATATTAATAATTGACTTACACGGTCGCTGAAAATTTGTTCTTTGTAATTTTCATGCATTACCAATTTGTCTTACAGGAACTCAATCCAACAAATATAGTATTGATTTTGTTAGTCTTACTTAGAAAATGATAAGATACTTAAGTTCTGACTGAAGTCAAAATTAGCTTATATTCGTGTCTTGGTGTTATAGCAAACTTGGCAAGTCGAAGACAGAGAATTGATAATTTTCCATTAATCCTGTTCAAAACTATGCCTATATTAATAATTGACTTACACGGTCGCTGAAAATTTGTTCTTTGTATTTTTCATGCATTACCAATTTGTCTTACAGGAACTCAATCTAAATGTGGTATTGATTTTATTGTTCTTACTTAGAAAATATACTTAAGTTCTGACTGAAGTCAAAATTAGCTTATATTTATGCCTTGGTGATATAGCAAACTTGGCAAGTCGAAGACAGAGAATTGATAATTTTCCATTACTCCTGTTCAAAACTATGCCTATATTAATAATTGACTTACACGGTCGCTGAAAATTTGTTCTTTGTAATTTTCATGCATTACCAATTTGTCTTACAGGAACTCAATTAAATGTGGTATTGATTTTATTGTTCTTACTTAGAAAATTATAAGATTCTTAAGTTCTGACTGAAGTCAAAATTAGCTTTTATTTATGCCATGGTGATATAGCAAACTTGGCAAGTCGAAGACAGAGAATTGACAATTTTTCATTACTCCTGTTCAAAACTATGCCTATATTAATAATTGACTTACACGGTCGCTGAAAATTTGTTTTTTGTAATTTTCATGCATTACCAATTTGTCTTACAGGAACTCAATTTAAATGTGGTATTGATTTTATTGTTCTTACTTAGAAAATTATAAGATTCTTAAGTTCTGACTGAAGTCAAAATTAGCTTATATTTATGTTTTGGTGTTATTGCAAACTTGGCAAGTCGAAGACAGAGAATTGACAATTTTTCATTACTCCTGTTCAAAACTATGCCTATATTAATAATTGACTTACACGGTCGCTGGAAATTTGTTTTTTGTATTTTTCATGCATTACCAATTTGTCTTACAGGAACTCAATCTAAATGTGGTATTGATTTTATTGTTCTTACTTAGAAAATTATAAGATTCTTAAGTTCTGACTGAAGTCAAAATTAGCTTATATTTATGTTTTGGTGATATAGCAAACTTGGCAAGTCGAAGACAGAAAATTGACAATTTTTCATTACTCCTGTTCAAAACTATGCCTATATTAATAATTGACTTACACGGTCGCTGAAAATTTGTTTCTTGTACTTTTCATGCATTACCAATTTGTCTTACAGTACCCAACTTAATATAAAATAAATACTAAACAAATTAAATTTTTTTTATAATTGTTTGGATATTGTAGGTATTGTGATGTTTATAAAATTGTATTCGTTTTATTTACTTTTATGGCTATATGAAGATCAGACTATTTTATTATTTAGCTTTGGTTCAATTCTATGCCTAAATAAATACAACCAAACTAATCACCATTATTTTCTACAGCATTGATTATCCTTTTAATTATATTTACACGTTATAGTTCCTTAATGTCATATATTTTTATTTATTTTAACTTAAAAATTACTTATAATGATTTTTTTTGATGTCTTTAGGTTCTGGCCCCTGTCCTAAATGTCTCATTCCTCTACGACGTAATGGTTTTAAACTTCAGCAGTTTGAAGACGCTTCAGTTGACGTGGAAGTGGAAACACGAAAAAGAATATTGCAAGATTTCAACAAAACTGAAGATGATTTTGAATCTTTAGATGATTATAATGATTATTTAATAGAAATTGAAGATATTATTTACAATCTAGTTAGAAATATTAATGTAATTGAAACAAAAGAACGTATTGATCAATATAAAAGAGAAAATAAGGAAATAATTATGAGAAACAGAATGAAGTCAAAGCGTGAAGAACAAGCCTTAGATGATTTAATTGAAGAAGAAAAGATGCATACTCAGTATAAAAGAGACGAAGTTTTAAGAGATGAAGCTGAACAAAGAACTAAAAAACTTCGAGTAGATTCTGAATTGATTGATAGTTTAGCACGTTCTAATTCTGATGCTAGAGACATTGTTAACACATATACACATAAAAAAGAAGAAATCCCTGTCCTGAAACCAAAACCTATTTCTAAACCTATCAACTTCACAAAGTTTTCAACTGGTGTCAAATTCAATCAGTCTTCTATACCAATCTCAATAAAAGAAGGTCCATTATTCAAATATGAGCCAGTTTCTCATCAACTTAATGGTCCTTCCTGTCCAGATATTACACAATTAGATTCATTAGGATATATGAAATACATCAGAAAAGAAAGTTCTCAAGAACTTGCTGGTGGATTTTTAATAAAAACTTCCTGCTTGCATTATGTACAAGAATGTGTTTCAGCATTGTATGAAAGAAAGACTGGTAAAGTATAATAAGTTTAATTAAATTCCAATTATGTGTTCATTACCAAAGCTATACAGTTGTATTAATTAATTTATATGTTAAGTTACTTAGTATTATATGACCTTATTTATATGTGTATATTTTATTTTTAATGTCAATGTACCTATATACAAATTACAAATATATATTTTTTTATGTATACATTTGTTTGAGTTAACATTTATAAATATTTTTTTTTAGTGCCTACTTTTTTAATATGTTACCTACTGGCTACTAATTGTATATTTTGATCCATCTTAATTTATCTTTATATTTGTTTAAAAAATATAGGTTAATTTGAATAAAATTTAGTTAAATTAATTCTTTTATATATATATATTATAAATACAAGGCCTCGACTGCATTGGTCATTGGCTGTTAATAGTGTAGCTTAATTTTTATTTTTTAAAGATGTAGTGTAATATCAGATTATTTAATCATCTAATTATTTATAACAGAATAATTATAGATACTCAACTTTTAATTTTAATTGTTAGAATATAATACCATTGATTATAAATATTAGTATACTATTTATAATGACAATACTCATATTATACATTGTGTACCAGTAGTTTATTGTTTATACATATTATTATACAGGTATAATTATAAATTATGGTAAAATATCTATAGTTGATTAAGTTGAGCAAAAATAACAATATATCACAATATGATGGTATGTAAAGACTATGTCTGCCCATAGAGTACATAAAGACTATATCTGTATGATTTAATAAAATAGGTAGGTACTCGTGGCAGAAAATAACCAAAAACTATATTTTGAAAAAATTATTTCGTTCTAAATTAATTTACTCAAAAAAATATTGAAATTTTAAAAAATAACTTTGATAATTATTTTTACTACCAAAATTGCTCTTATAATCAGATTTATAAATTAGCTATTATGAATTTATCCAACAAGACTGATATCAAATTTAAAATTTTTTATTTTCAGTGTTAAAAAATAAAAATTTACTTTTTTTATGTTTTACGTGTAGCGCAAGTAACTAGATTATACATAAGAAAAGTTTTAAAATATTGATTAGAAATTTCGAAGGATCCTGATATTGTTACAATAGCAATTGAAAAATATTAAAAATACATAGGCACACATTTTTTTTATAAGCATTTAAAGTTCGAATTTTGACAAAATTCATCGAAAATGATCAATCATTGTAATTTTATTTTTTACTGACATTTTAAGTTCAAATTTGGACGAAATTACATATTAAAATCAATTTTAACGAGTAAAAGTATATATTATAATATTTTTCTAGCATCATTGATAGTTTTAGGTTAACAATTAAATAATATGAATAATATTAATTCAACTTAGCAGCTACCGTAAAATAAT
Source organism: Nasonovia ribisnigri (assembly GCA_027563435.1). NCBI lineage: Eukaryota > Metazoa > Arthropoda > Insecta > Hemiptera > Aphididae > Nasonovia > Nasonovia ribisnigri. The sequence goes on along the minus strand of JANEHU010000147.1, from coordinate 349,688 downwards.
AATATCAATATAATTTAAAATATCTTAGACTGACATACCGTCTCCGCTCAGAATCGTTTTTCGTATAGGTACAAATGTACAATGATATTATATCATTGAATTACAATTTAATACCATCCATTAAACAGTGATGTATACTTGTAAACTACTGTACAGCGGAGCGACATCCACTTGATCCCCTTTTTTGTTTACATATTTTTGCATATTTGAACGAAAATCAGTGCATATTTCGTACATTTTTACTGCATATAATTCCGTGCCCTAGTTATTACTTATTACGTATTGGATTATTTGAATGATATTGAATATTATAATTTATAATAAACCACTATAAAACTCATAAATGTATAAATAATATCGATATATCGTTTATTTACGGCGTGTAGGTGTCCATTTATAGTAGTTATATTATTGTATCATAACATTATCGGTCTAATGTTCATTCTAAATAACAAAAGAGTCACGCAACACGTTCTAATTATGCGAAGAAAAAATAACTGTATCGCGTCGTCATCACAATATTGTCCTTATTACAATGTAGGTACTATGTTCTATGTAATGCCTACCTATATGGCTATATAAAACTATATAAGTAGATAATATACTGTGCACAATGGTCCATAATACTATAGGACAGAGAACTGTATAATAGTTCATATAATTTTATTGAATATTGATTAGGTACGGTTTTAACGGTTATAATCTAGCCGAGCTAAATATTACTTATTACGAGCAAAATCTGCTGAAATACGCAACAAAAGAATATTATAGCCTATAGGTAGCTGCATTAATAATATTTCAGTATTTGCTTTCGCAATTCGATATAGGTAATACTAATAACTAATTAGTAACAATAGTAATAATTATATACAATATACTACAAAAAACAATTATAGAGCAGAGACTATACAGTTTATAACCTATGAACCAATCAGCAACCGTTCATGGTTCATAATTCATATTATATATTATGTGCAACATAACAAAATATAATTGGTACCTACTTACATATTATTATATTATATTATTTTATGTTCTGAGCGGAGCCATATGATTATATTGATTTTACAATGATGTGTGTTTTTTTTTTACATTAATAACTATAGTTTTAGTACTTTTAGGAGGTTAAAATTAAAAATTTCCAGACTCCAAATACTTTTCATGATAATTTCTTATTAGTAATTACTAATTAGGAATAAGAAATTGGAGAAAACGGGCATTTTTACATAAAGCCAGTTTTTGACAAAATCGAATTTTTATTTTGTTGTAATTATTTAAATAATTATTATTTATCTTAATTCAAAAATGATTAAGGAATAAGTAATAATCGTAGTTAGGTACTTGAGATTTCCAACAAGCGTTTCTATGCAAAGTATAATTTTATAATTTTAAAAATATTTTAACTCTTTGTGATCTATTTATTTTAGGCAGTTAAAATTGTCGATATTTTTTTTTTTATTATTAACCTGTTGATAAAAAAAAAATTTCTATGTCTAAAATGCTTAGAAATATAATACAAGGTACCTCATATAATTTGTTATTACTTACTGGAATTAAAAATAAAAGTTGAGCGTGAATCCACAATATTTTTTTATGAGGTTTGAATTTAGAATTTTTATGAGATTGGACATTCTGCACACACAAAATAACAATTTATCATCAAACGATTTAAATTTTTTTGATGTGATTCAAAAATGATTAACAGTAGATATAGGTACTTGAAATGTTCACCAAAACTATTTTAGTTATTTTGTTGCATAATAAATAATTCAAAATATTTGACTTGAGAATTTAAAACTTCTACGTAATACTTGTGCGTATTATATATTATTATATTTTATTACTATATATAAACACAATGGCAGGTGCAATGACATTTTCAAAACATTTAGATTAATTGTATGCGATAACCTACCTATATTTATACCAGGAAACACGAACCTATTCACTGCAGTTCACACCGTTCTACAGCAGTCAACAGTAAGTCGGTATTGACTCAAAAATTAATGATGACGCGTTCAAACATATATATATATGTTACGGGCAATGTGGAATACCGGGCAATGTGTACATTGCCCGGTCAATGTAGTCCTGCCCGGGCAATGTGAACCACGATGTTTTTTTTTAATAGTTTATTCATGTTTCATATAATTAATATTACCATTACTATTACTATTTAAAAGTTTAATACTATTATTAATTTTATTAAATCTTATCATATTATAATAAAAACTATTACAAATATTTTGATGAAATAACAAAAAAAAAATATTAAATATTATCATTTTATTTTTATTATAAATTATTTTATTATATTACCTATTTATTTGCACAAGATTTAGAAGCATGGCACTTGGAATTGCATAATCTTTCTGCTTTTCTACACTTGCATTTATTTGTTTTGCAACCCTGTGTACAAGAACACCGATCATAACCTTTATTTATATGAAACATGAATAAACTATTAAAAAAAAACATCGTGGTTCACATTGCCCGGGCAGGACTACATTGACCGGGCAATGTGTACATTGCCCGGTATTCCACATTGCCCGTAACATATATATATATACGTATAACCTTGGACTGGAAGTTCATCTCGGTACTCGCAAACCATTTAAATTTTTTTAAAAACTGTGGTTTGAAAACTAAATTAAGTACCTATATTGAAAAATAATATTGTTTTTTATTCAAATCGAAACGGTTGCCGAGTGCCAAGATAAACTGGGCGTCTAGCTTATACAAACTCTTCGCCGTTACAATATTAGTGTGGATAGGTACTTAATATTTATATATATAATATAATATATATATTTAACATTTATGTTATATATCTATATATTATAGGTATTTGTGTATTATTGGACTATAATGGAAAGTACGAAACGCCCAAACCCTCTGGTCTGCAGGAGGAGAGCGAGGCCCCCTCACCCCGCCAACCAATTACATCCACACCATCCCGTCGTTAGTGAACATAATATATTTTGCAACATGATTGCTATACAGTGAGCACACGTTGCTTTTTTAATTATTATCATAATATCATAATAAAATGTCTACATCGGATTACACATAGAATTAGATACAATATATATATATGTTATTGTACCCTTTACTGAAAAGTAAAATATATTTTTTATTAATAATTTATCAAATAACAATAAAAACTGCAATTTTATTCCGAAAAAAATATTTTCATGTACAAAGTAATGAAAATTAATTAAAGACTCGATAAATAATAATGGAAATGCAAGCACGTATACAGGGGGAAAGGGGGTTTGAGGGTTAAAACCCTCCCTACCCGTTTTTTTTTTTTGTAAACGTGCTTATAGAAATGTAATTATTAAATGTATTATCTCTAAGGTATTATAAGTTATATGGTATATCGTCTACAATAATGAAGTTTATTCACTTTTTGTAGTTTCGTTTTTATCATTACAGCAGGACACGCATATTATAATTTTGTGCTCGTTGCGTGCTCCTCGTCAGTCCTCGTACATCGGCAGGTATAGAGGTACTCTCGAAGTCTTTGACGATGTCAAACGATAACCTATTGTGGGGAACGACAAATAAAGTTATTATTTACTTTTATAAATATTTGTAAACATGTCATTCGGAGATAATATTATTAGTAGTATAATCGGATTAATTCTATAGCATTTACATACGATGACTGACGCTGGAAAATTGAAATGTTATTTGTAGTTTGTGTGAGCAGCGCACATATTATTTGTGTAGGTACCGACGCCCGGTTATATTATACGTTATTATTAATATGTCATTTATTTTCCTCTGTCTGGCTTTCAGAAACCCGCAGTGACAATCTCATTTCGATCCGCTGCCCAATAATTGGAATGTCCCCCGCCCCTCCCGTTCAATTATCCCGCTTCCTGTATTTTGTGCAACTTTGACGAAATAATATATAATAATATAACATAACACACGAGTACAAGACACACCACACACGTGAGACGTGCCGAGTGCCGACACGCGTCTTGATTGAGTTTAATTGAAATGAATGTAATATATCGTCGTCTATATTTTGATATTTTGTCGAAGCATAATCATATTATTATATCGTATCACGAGTTCTCGTTTCTTTTTTAGTTTCAGATCGGACTATTATTTATTTATATTATATTATTATGTCTATGAAATCGAAGCGATGAATGTATTGATTTTGCAACGATGTGTCACGTGTCTGTGTTTTTTTTTTTTTTGTGTGTGTCTGTCTGTGAGCCTTTTGGGGCAGCAAAAATGCTTTGATTTCTACTTCAGAGCATCTTTTATTGTAGAAGAATGAATGCAGTTGGTACTTTGGGGGTAAAAAAAAAATTCAAAGTAGTTTTCAAAAGCATCTGGAAAACCCAAAACAAATTAAGGAAAAACGGGGATTCTTACAAAAAACCAGTTTTGGATAAAAAATTGTTTGTTTTATCGATAACTCAAAAACGAATAACCTTAGATAGTTGTTTTCACAAAATGTTTTTATGTCTATTTTAGTATTTTCCATACATAATATGATAAAACTTTGCAAGATATCTTAACTATTTTTTAGGTATATATACAGGTAACATTAATACATTATTGTCGATAAATAATTTTTCGCTTGGTTTAAGCAATTGAAAATTAAGAGATTTAGCTTCCTCGTAGATTGTAATTAATGTAATTACAAAAAAAGTAAAGCGTAAATTCATAATAATTTTTATGTGTATCTGAAGTTAGAATTTTGACAAAATTCATCAAAATCACGGAAATTTGAAAATTATTTTGAGTTAGGAATTCATAAAAATGTTTCTTTTTATATCTAAGACATAAAAACTATAAATACCAGATTCCTCTTAAGTTTTTCAACCTTGAAAAAAAAAATTGTATTTTGATGTGGGTAATTCACAAACGAATGAATGTAAATAGGTACTTGTAGTTCTTACCAAATGTTACTTTTAAAATTTTGTTTCGGTATATTATGATATCGATCTTCAAATTTTAACTTTTTGGAGCTATTCATAGAGATTTAAAATTATTTTAGTTTTTTTTCTATAATTGCCGTCAAATTACTTGCAAATGTAATACAAGGTTCCTCATAATCTGTTATAATAGCCATTTAAAAATATTAAAGATTCATAACCAACATTTTATTTTTATAAGCATTTAAGATTAACATTTTGACAAAATTCATCAAAATCATAAAAATTTGCAAATTATTTACTAGTTAAAAATGTATAAAATGTTCAATTAATTTATCATCCATAACATATCAATATAATATATATACATGGAGCGTTCCATTTATATGGCTATTCTAACATTTCAAACAGTTTCAGAAACAGAAAAGAAGTCTGCTTGAAATGAGAGAAGTCGCTCCGCCATGTAGTGTATAGTGTCATGATGTAGCCTGTTGTAGGAGTCGAGTGTACTGCTCGTTGCGCCTAAATAGGTAAATTTCATTATGTATGTATATAATTATATTATATAAAAATACAAAAAACTGTTTCGAGTGGAGACGGTCTGTCAGTATTTATTCCTAAGGATATTTTAATGCTTTATATTATATAGACATTTATATTGCTGTAAGTAGTTTATTTTTCTATTAAGTTATAGGGTAGGTTGAACTAAAAATTTTTCCAAAAATAAATTAAATATATTATTATATTATATTAATTTTATTACCTATTATAATAATAGCTAGCTGTTATAATTAGTGTAATTATATAGCTGAAAAAAATATATATACCTTTTTGACTACCTAATGGCTAATACCGATATTTTATCGTTCCTAGCTAGTATTTAAAATTTTTATTTTTTAATAAATTGTGTGTGCCTACCTATTTTTTGCAAAATACTTTTCGAAAATTGTGGAAGTCTAAATATCGAATAGGTATTGAACAAATTATTTATTATTTATAAGCATTTATAAAGTTTGGATCATCGAAGTGAAGTACATAGAAGATTCCTCTCAAATTGTCGGTTCACTACTCCACTCCAGAATAAGAAATTACATTTATAATAGATTATACCTATACTATATGTAATTAAAAACAATATTGAAAATTCACTATATAGAATTATAGATCTAGAGTTCTGTAAAATCACAAAAATTATTTAGTATGGGTACCTGGGTACCTACTTACTATTAATAAGTTAGTATTTAAGCGTTTAACCATTTAATATCTTAACTGTGTTACCTATACTATAATATTATGTGCACTTGCAGTGCAAAATGTAGATACAACATACATTCAAATAAAGTAATAATACTACACATTCGGCCATTGGTTTTTTTAACTACACATGTAGCTAACCTATATTTAATCACTGAAATCGCTTTTTCGTCATAATCTTCCGCAAATTCTGTTGCGTACAACACTAATGTTATAGACATACAACATGATATATTATATTTATATATTCTAGGACCGTGACGTGTTAGAAGCTTAAACAACACTCTATAAATCAAAACTCACAGTATATTGCATGCAGATAATAAATACGTAGTAGGTAATTAATAGGCAAGTAGGTATAAGGTATGTACCTACGCATTCTATTGTAAATGATTTACAGAGTTAATTTTAGAGACGATTTTGCGAGCAGCGTGTGTTCTTGACGTTTCGATTTACGTGTCAACAAACGACCATAGCGATATATTTTATATGCGTTCACAAGAGCACCAAGTATAGGCAGCCTCCCCCCCTGGCCCATATTAAATTTTTTTTAAATTTAGCACATTAAAACGTGGAATAACTTTGATTAGAAGAAAATGAATGGAGATAGGTTAGAGTGGTTAGACGGACTTTGTATGTTTAGTGTTCATAGAGAAAAAGTTCAACGTGACTCTAATTTTATTAAATAGTAATCTAAATATTTAGTAGGTATAGGTGTGCAAAATAAATTAAATCTACAGTTCTTGTTTTAAAATGTTATTTATATGTTTATACCTATATTATACTAAGACCTAGTCAATAATACTTTTATATATATTCAGATACTCACATCATTTTTACACTTTTCCATACCTTTTATAATTTTTTACTAATTCAAGCACAGTAAACACTTAATTTTTTTATCCCAAGTATAAATTACTATAGGGTTTATTTTAATGACTATAAATTTATTTATTAAATTATTTAGATAAATAAATTTTGTTTGTTTTAGTTTTTTTTTTTATATCAATTGATTTATTACCCCTAGTTTTTGATAGAGGCGCCCTCACGCATGTACAATTACCTATGTATAATGTATATCCTGTAACCCTGTAGCATTGAATTTTAATAAAGACGATTTAGTTCAATAATTTCATAGGTTAAGGTCGAAGTTTCAAAGGGTTTAAACTTCCAAGGTCAACAATACTATTATATAGACACTTATGCAGGTATAATTACAAAGTTGCTTTACTACAGTTTTACACGATTGAACTATATAGTATTTGACTAAAATGTCGATTATTGACGATTACCTTTAGGTATGTACCTATATAATGTGTATTCGCAACAAGTGAAGTAGGTACAATAACTATAGGTACCTAATGTTTGGCAGGATTCTTGAAGAACTGTCATACGTGTGGCACGAAAAAATTTACACAAAATCTTATTATATATATTATGTAGGTACCTATATACTTTTGTTTCTAGGCATAATTATGGTACAACGTACCCTACATATTGTAATAATAATATAACAAGACATTTATTTAGATTTTTATTTCATTACCGTTTTTTACCCCGTACTATCAGTAGGTAACCTACCCATAAAAATAAAATTGCGTGTACTATAAATTATATATAAATATGCGGTCTGTACTCTATATAATACGTCAGTACAATGACACACGCTACATTATATAGTACTATACTGTAAACGTGTACGAAGGTCGGATGCATGATGTGTAACCATCTACGACATTTTTTGTATCATTTAATTTTGCAAATTGTAGTCTTATAATAAAACTAATAACTTTTCTCTGAAAAATATCAGTCACGGCCGGCCCGTCAAAAAAAAAAAAAAACGGGAAACTACAATAATACTGTAATTGCGCTGTATTTTTGGTTAAGTTTGTCCGTCTCCGATAATATAATAAATTAGTAAATATAATGACCCTCACTCTAAATATTAAATTGAGTAATACATTAAGTTACAGGGTCGACCTCTCTCCTGCACAAACCACCCCGTGTCCTCCTCGTCGACAATAGAACCTCTGGGGATGGAATAGAGTTATAATAGGTATACACTTATGTAAGCTTCACACAATAATAGTATTATAATATATACCTCTTCCGGTATCCCTAGTTACTTAACATATATATTGTGTACCTATATAATAAAACATGTTCTGCTGCAATTAATTATTGAACTATATACCTATACATATCAGAATTATGAATACGACTACGTGTAGTATATACATATATGTAGATAATAAAAGGTCGTATATATGCAATCGAGGTGTGTAGGTTTAAGCAAACACGTAGGTACATATGTATAATATATATGTATGTATATGTAAATATGTGCACTCTACGTTTATATATAATTTATATAGAACAGAGCGTAGGTTATGTAATTGTGTCAAGTCTCAACGGAAGGTAAATTAACATTGACAATAACGTCGAGTAGGTACGACGCCGAATACATATAGTATCGGTATTTGGTATCTACGCGTGGGTTACAAGTTATATAAGTATATACACACACACAAACACATACATACACATAGATCATATTATATTATTAATAATAATAAAATAAGGAAATAGTTTTGGAAAATAAATCAATGGACAGATTATTATAAAATACATCGAATATCTATAAAAGTATCTATGATATATAATACCTTTAACGTGATCTGCGATAGGACCAGAAGGTATCAAACGAAAATTCGAAAACCCTGTACAACGGTCAACGAGTATACCTATAATAGTGATAGAGATGGATTCAGACACAAAAATCAAGCAATAAAGCAGTAATTGGTTTTACAAAAATTAAATTGATAGTGTGTTTTTTGTAAAAATCTCCAAGGGTTTTGTATAGGTTGTACAATAGATTGTTAAAATTGAATAACTCTCAGTATACAGTGATAAATTGTCGATAAATTCAGAAGTATCAAGTAGGACCTAGGTATATATATTATTTCCAAAGAGCTCTCTGGAAAAATATATAAATAATTGTAGGGCACACCACGATATATGTATCTATATCATACATGGAAGTGATTGAAACGATCTAAGTCAGACGTCTCAGATAGTCAAACGTGAGTATGTGATCAAAACAACATTTTGTTAAATATAAATGGCAGCGTATTGTAATAATCAAACAGATTGTATTTATATTTATGTAGACATGCGTAGGTAGTTCTAGTTTTAGATTCTGTTTTTTTTTTTTATTATTATAAGTTACACTAATATACAAATAGTTTATTTAATTTGATACAATATATAATATAATAGAAGCTGGTTTATCTACATTATAATATTTCACACTCCTTTGTGTTTATTTAACAATGTGTTTACCCATTTGCAACGTTTTGAAGAGAAAACATTTTCTTACTATTGTCTCCGTGGTGTCTATATAATAACTAATAAGTACCTACCTACCTATAATATGTAATTGCCGTGGGTATATTATATTATTAAGTATATTATTATTATTATTATAGTTATACTATTATAATGTAGTAAAAATGTGCAATAAATAATATTAATCACAATGCACCAGCATTTCAATTGCGATTTGCAAGAAAGAAAAATTAAAACAAATAAGTCTCGGGCTTCTATAAGAAGGCAACTTCCCACAGTCTTTAACCCCTCGAAAGTATTGAAACCACTCCTGAACACATATTTTAATGTATATAGTATACTTATGACTAAATATATCCATCCTTGTGATACACTAAACAGAATAATAAAGGATTTATATTTTATGTGTATAATCAATGGTATAATGTAATTGTATAATGTGTATTGTGTAATACCTATATAACATAGGTAATCAATGGTACTCGGAATAAACCTTATAACCTATAGACCATAGGTGGCAGAAAAATAAAAAAAGTTTAAAAAAAGTAGAAATATTGATCAAATAGTTTATTATTATTATTAATAATAAATATTAAATTAATAAACACTTGAAAAAGTGATAGGTAGGTTCACAAAAAATAATAAATATTTTATTTTACATATAGGTACCTACTTATTATGGTATTATACAAAAAACATGTATCGTTACTAACTATCACATTTAATGTGATTGATTTTAAATTTTCATAATGTTATTATATTTTTGTTTCTATAATAATAAGATCATTTAATTTTAAAGGGATTTTTTTAAGTGGTTTATTAGGGTTTGTATATTACATTTTACTTAAGCAGGAACAAAAATTTTTTGTATAAAGTTCATAAGGAAAATGTTAACACTTTTCCATGGTTAACTACCAGTTTTAAGCTTATAACATCATATTTCATGGTAACTGAAATACCACATAAGGGTCAGAACTCTACGACACATATTTATAATTGATAACAAAAATTGTTATAATATGAGGTAATATAAATGAATAAATGTATCTATTCGTCAATATTGGACATTACGACTATAAAGTTCGAATATTGCACCTCAATAAACTATTAAAAAACCACTTCAATAAAACAAAAAAGCAGTGAAAATTCTAAAAATGAACTGAAAATCCCAAACAAAACACCAATTGTTATTTACTTTATTTATTATTTATCTAATAAAACTTCAGAAGCTATAAATCAAATATATACTTTAGTAGATAAGAATATAACTGTTCCATATTATAGTTTGTAAAAATATGACATCATAATAAAAAAAAAAACTGCAATATACTATAAATTATTATAAATAATAGATCCCAAATTCTTAAATAATGTAAAATCATTTGGATACAAACTTCTGACTTTAAGTATTTTTCTTAAAAAAAAAAATACAAAATAATTTAATAATCCCAAAATACACTGGAGTCTCCAGTCTGTCTGGAAACGTGACGGAGCAAATGATATAAGTAGAGTGATTGAATACAAGACGTCTATAATAGGTACAACAACTAATTTATTATCCTGGTCATATAGATTTCATGTTTTCGAATATTAGGTACCTACATGAGAATTGATTAAGATCGATTTTATCCATCGACCATTTCCATTATCATTACAAAAACATAGATATAAATAAGTATATCACATTTAATTAAAAAAAAAAAACTCTAAAATGTAACTTAGGTAAATGTAAAAGGAAGATTAAAAAGCTTTAAAAAAAAATGGCTTAAAAACCAAAATAAAATGTAGTGTACTAATTCTACGTTTTAGAAAATAAATTATTTATAGCTAACATCGCTTATTTATATCATATTGCAGGACCAAAAGAAAAAATAAGAAAACACCTATCTACAACGATCAACATTTGAACTTTAGTCATCACCTAACCGAGAAAATAATTTCAAAAATATAGATTTCGTCAGTCATTCAAGAAATCAACTTTATTATCTTATCATTTATCAAAACAATATTGTATTTCTCCTAGGAACGTTTAGTAAAAGCAAAGATAATATAATAATGGATATGCCATTCGTATATAACAAAATAAGGGGTGGGTAGACCGGAATGTGGATGAGAGACAGGCTGTTATGGTGCACTCACTCCAGCAAGGGGTTTTATCATTAATTTAATTTGTTATATAATTGATTAGACCTCTTGAAACCTTAAAATATCAAAATGTTCATTATTACGTTATAAATTCTGACTTCACACTATAGGTATTCTTTACTTCGTAAATATAATACTATTGGTGGATGTATTGAATTTTCAAGAACCGATAAATAATTTCCTCATTGAAACAATCAACGAATTTATTAATGTCACTGAGTAACCTCCCCCAATATTTAGATAAACAATTCCAAGACAAAACGGACCAGGTTTTAACATTTTGATTATATGAAATAAATACAAGATAATAATACAATTATTATGAATCAAACTAATGGGCAAATGAAAAACAAAAACATTTGTGGACGGCTATGGGCCCTTCAACTCGGAGGGCCCCAGTGCTCTGCACCGCCCGCACCTGTGATTTGTACGGCACTGACCTACGTGTTTCAAAACTGCGCATGTATGTCTGTGTAATAATATGATCTATACGAGTTCTCTATACTATGCGTAATGTTTGGACAATGACTCATTGTATTGATATAAGTGTATTACATTAGGTATTATAATATTGATTGATAACCAGTTTTGGTTTGAAAAACGATAACAAACCATAATTATAATTTATGAACTTTTAATATTGTACACGCACCTACTTACATGTGTTTATATAACAGTGTGTTTTATCTATACTATTATGTGCCAAATGAGAAACGAGCGATTGTTAATAATTGCATTGCGTTTCGTCTTCGATATGTTAAATAATAATAGTCGTTGAGATTATTTTTAAAAAAATGTGTCGTACAATTATGTATAAAATATATCTATAATGTCTTATTATTAGTTACAGCAACATTTCAGAAATGAAACAAATTATAATTTCCTTGAACTTTTTTTTTTTAAGGCCACAGTCAATAAATATGTTTATGGTTCGGAGAGGGAAGAGGAATGTAATTCAGAAAGGTCATCAAACTTTTTTTTGTAGAGAGTAACCTCCTACGAAATAAATTCATGCGGTGACAAACAGATAAATTGACTAACTTAAATAACATGTTAAGCCTTATTTAGCATTTTATAGATTGATTAAATAAATAAATGTATTAGGTATTTACATATAGATATGACATACTAATAATAATGTTGATAACACAAAAATCCTCAAGAAAGGAATGCACTGTCCTGCTGATGGTATATAATATATATGGTTCCTTGATGCGGCAAGAACACTATCTGTGTTTTATGTAGGTTTACGACAGTTCAATTGTTTATCAAGTTTAGAGTACAATGTACATATGATATAACGTAAATAAAAAATGCACATAAGTCACTTTAAAAGAAAATTATCGTAAAAACCCACGTCCCTATATAAACACAGATAATGTTCTTACCATCAAGTTTTACAATAGCCAATAGATCGATTCGCTCTAATTTTTAAACAAACGAAGCTAAACGTGATTTTCTGAACGTAAGCTCACGTAGTATGTGCAATGTTTCAGTTCAATCTACGAATCTACCATAATTTAATATCTTTAGATATAAATATATAATAAAGGTTAACACCGTCTTTGCTCAAAATCGCTTTTTCTTGATAGTATCTATTATATAGGTATCTAGTAGATAGGTACCTATATAATATTTTATAATATATAACAATTTATTGCTGAATTCAACTTTAACACATCCATTAGGTATAATTCCATTACACTATTTGTTATTACAGTTACCAGTCGATGGTACATTGATGGACGATGAATTTTCAAAATCTCTTATGTACACTAGAACGACCTCTCACATTTTTATTAAAGATGATGTTTATAAATTAAAATTGCTGGAAATAATTAATACTCGTTTAGTCGCTTATGTTATTTTACGTTAATTCATAAGGTTTCTGCAACAACGGTGATTTTCTGCAAATTAAAACGATTTAATATCGGAAATGATCCAAAGAACTGCAAAATATTTAATTAACAGCATATTACAATACGCGTACCTATGTTTAAAATTTAAGGTTTAAACTTTAAGCACACGTGTATCTTTACACACTTTTGTATGTAGACATTATTTGAAATACAAATAAAAAACAACAATCAGTAAGCACATGTTGTATTACGTTTAAGTTTTAATTATAGATTGTTGAATTATATAATTTATAATAAATAGCTGATTCATATTTTATAATCTTAACTCAACAGCTGTGTAAATATTCTCATATTAACCATTATTGCAAGACTATAAAAACAAATGATAGGTATAATAATATATTAACATATTATAACAATTATTAATTAACTATGTAAATAATTTACATAGAATTTAAAATGTAATTAAACATTTAAGTGTTTTAATCGATTTTTCTTTGTCATCTAGTGGAGTTTTCAAAGATAGGAGTGGGGAAGAGTTAGCAGTCACCTTCCAAATTGTATAGTATTTGTATAGTTCATTTTGCTATATAACTGAACTATTTCTGATTACATAATTATTGTTAAAGTTTTAAATGATAAACGAATGATTAATACATACCTTAATAAACATACTAATTACTAGAGTACGGATCTTAAAGCAATAAAAAACTAAAAAAAGCAATACAGCTGTCTAAATCTTCCAAAAAAGCTTTAAAAAAAAGCATTAAAAATAGGTTTTTTAAAAAAAAATTATCACAAAAACAGTATTAAAATTATTTATTAGTTCACAAAAATTGTTTAAAAAAAAAGGTATTATAATAAACTTATTTGCAAGCCTGCTTCTCCGAATTTTCCTTCTTCATAAAAAGAAAGTCTACGGGCTTAAAAATTATCTTACCTTTAAATTTGAGTGTGAGACATAGGACAATTTTCTATAATATTAAAAGTAAGTAATGTTAAATTTATTATTATAGTATGTAATTATTTGTTAAGTACCTATGTTAACGAGGTATGTTATGTAGTGTTATAGTAAACCAGAGACCACTGACCATCCGCATCGTACGACGTTCTCTTATACAATTAATGAACATTTTTAATTTTCAATTTTTATTATTGTTATTTATTTTGTTTTTTTGTTTTGTAAAATAATTAAATAACAAATTTAATATTTCACTGACATACATTTTTTATTACATACTTTTATCTAGCAATATCAATTGAAAATATTTCTTTTGCTGTAATTTGTTTTATTACAATCAGTCAAAATCTAAAATGAATAATAAATACGTATATTGTACATATATATGTTATTACAAATTTGAATTTTTCTCTTAAATTGGAGGGAACCGTTATAACTATTTGAAAGGCAGTAGAGCCAAATAGTGAAATAAATAATAAAAATCCAATATTTAACAATATAGTGAAATATTTTAACCTTCAAACACTAAAAATATGTATCTATGGACACATCGTGTAGATTACAATATTGATTTATTTTGCGTAGAGTAACTGAAATAGTGAATTTGTGTGTTGTACTATTTAGTACCAATATAGTGTATACTATTGTATACTATTTTATCATATTTGTATTGCTTCTAAATCTCACAAATAATGTTTATATAGGTACATAACAAACATATGGGTGTAAAAACTATATGCAAATAATATATAAAACTTTAAAGTATCTAATATATTTACAAATTAGATACAACCCACAAGTACCAACGTCCAACAGGCTACAACAGTACAACACACTAGATAATTGATCAACATATCTACCTACTCTTTGTTCTTTGACTTTTCTGTGATTTAATAAAATATAATAATATGATAACTCAATACATAATTGTATAGTTTAAAAACTTACTATGACCTGTATACTCGCAGTTGTATTATGTATTATTGTATAAAATATATTATACTCTATTGTAATTTAAATTTGACTGAAGTAATATATTATAACAATGTATAGTGTAGGCATATCGCCTATATGAATAGTATGATTTTACAATTGTAATTGTTGTAAATTTGAAGGGCAAGTTGGAACTCAACAGGAAAAATAAGATAAAACTATGAAGTGACCTAGGTTTAGGTACCTACCTACGCGTTATATTTTATCTACACTATTTGTCTTTCTATTGTCAAAATCCACGGCGATTCAATACGTAGATATTTCATTATAGACATAAAAGATATACATAGACGTAACACAACAAACTATTTTAGTGTGAAGGTGTATAACATCTGATAAATTTCTCCAAAAACTGTTATTTCAAAACATTTTCTTCCCTGTTTATAATATATTTAATTGTGATGAAAAAATCGAAGGTATTTATAGTACGTCCTATAAACGTAACTTGATTCCCGTATTGTTATTCCTAGTATATTTAAATATTCGTTTTTTGAACTTTAAATATTATTTATTTTTTTAGGATGATAAAAATTATAATACCTTGTAGTTTGTACCTAAACTTTATTACAACTATATCAGAGTATAAACTCACCACCAATTCAATTCCGAATTATAGGTATCTATAAATTGTTGGCCGATTTCCTTCGAATGACAGATCAAATGGTTTGAACTCAAATATTCAATTGCATATACCTAGGTATACCTACAGGTTTATTTTATTCGAAATTCGCATCCTATTTGCATATGGTTACGACGATTTAGTGTAAAGGGCATCAATTAAATTTATTTTAAAAGTAGGTATATGACATTTAAGTTAGGCCACTTTATCTTCTTCGGGCACCGCTTATAAAATATGATATGTATCACATCATTATATAAAATGTCTTACAAATTCTCAAATCACGCATATTTTCATAATAATATTTTTTATTTTTTTATTATTTATTAAAGCTTTGGCATCTAAGGTCATTTGGCCGTATTATTATATTATTTAGAAGCATAATTCATAAATATTGTATAATGATTAAATTATATAAGTTTTTAACTATTGGAAAAAAATCCTATATAAATAATACAAATATATTATATAAGTGATGATGATTTTCGATTACATACACCAAAAAAGTATTAAAAGTAAATCGTAAATATTGGCGAAAAAAATATCTTGTATAAACTATTTCTTGTATAATTTTTGAGCTATCATAGTTTACAATAGAAGCTAATAATAAAAAAAAAGTATGTTTCCATTTCATATTTTGTTTTTATATCGTTTGTTCACAGACTACAGTAGATATATACTTTTTAACCATAAAATATTTTACCTTTGTATTTTTTATAAGATTTTAGATTATCAATGTACCTTTAACTGTTGATGAAGGCATTCTTGCTAATCAGTAAGTATATAAATATTTTTTCAAAATTAATGTTATATTATATTTAGAGAAATAAGATTTCCAAGAGATAATAAAACAAATGCCCAACTTAAAAAATCATAACATATAAATTCCAGTTAAATACCCATCAGAATCTAGATATGATGAAATAAATAATGCAAGAAAACCCAGCGAAACAAAAATAGTACCAAAATGGCTAAGGCTCCATTTTGTTATGGAAGCCCAATCAGTCTCTCCAAACAACAATAACAAGAAAAGTTGGAGGAAAACCTTCAGTATTTACAACAGCTGAATTTCAAACTATGGAAAGTATTTAGAACAACAATAAGATAACATTATTAGGACTAAACTATTGGAACAAGTTTGTTTATTATAAATTGTATTGTATACTTACAAAACCCAGAATTTCATTTCCGTTATAAATGCAGTTTTAGACGGTAAAATACGCAGTACACACAAGTGTATTTACCCCACAAAAACTATTCAGAAAATAACTAGAGGTAAAAATGGTCATATCAATTGGAAGTGCCATTTCATTTGATGTCAGCACATAGCTAATTTTCCAGGCTCACCAAAATAACGTTTCTCTTTTAAGATTGTTATTAATTATATATATATATATACGTATACCGTATACGTGATACAAATTCCACTAATTTCCAGTGAAAAATAAAATATAATTTATCACCCAATACCCCAACCCCACTCAGTTAAATATGTGAGGGGACAGTTGCCCCCCTTGACCCCCCCCAGATTACGCCTATGGGTGCATTTATAATACATTGTTTAATACCTAGTTCATATTTTGTTGAACACATAAGATTTTTGTAGATACTTAAATAAAATATGAATAGCGTTTGGATCCAGACTTAAAACTTCATATAATTGTGTGGTGCAGAGATTTTCCTCGCAATCTCTCTAGTGATGATGTGTTTGACTAATAATGGTTATTGCTACGGTAGGCAATATACCTATCTAATATAAATCAGCTATAAAACCTGATCAAACAAATTTCAATGGTGGGGCTGGTATAATACTACATATATATGCCGCGCGCCACTGACAATATTATGTAGGTAGGTATACCATGTAATTGTGTTTATAACTTACATTAACCGCAATTACAACATTATGTGATGCCATTAATTGCCATATTATATATTTACCGTTCAAACAGCAGGAAACCTGTTTCACAGTTTTTTCATGAAGAAAATAGTACCATCGAATAGGTACAATTTATAATATAAAAATGAGCGAACTAGTCCAATATCTCGGTTATATTTTATAGCGAATAACCTAAAATGTATATAAAGTTACCTATTATTAAGAATTTTTTTTGAAATACCTATGTAATACTCGTAATAGGTATGTATTAATAGATTACTAAACGAGTAAACATCTAACAACATAATAATAACGTAGGTATTCAAATTCTTGTGTCATCGCCAAAAATAAAAATAATAATGATATTACTATATTATTACTATAATATTATAAATTATTTAGGTATGATGAATAATACTATATAACTATATAGGTAATAAGTAGGTACCTATAGGTTTATGTGATTGAAAGTTTGTTGATATTTCCTCATCGGTGAAGCCCGAAAGCGCAAATCGACATTTTTTTTCGATAGCTCAAAAGCGCAAAATGAATTTGCGCTTTTGTACCTTGGTAGTGGGATAAAAGTGCAAAAATAAATGGTCCACCAATGGTCCAGAATCATATCACCGTCATTTGAAAGATCAATTTTATAACCCACACCCATCTATTTATAATTTTATCGAAGTGATTAAAGAACACCAAGCAGAAGTTAATTTAAAAATACAGTCAAATGGTCGAAAAACTACGAATCGCAAATCTAAAGCCATCTCCAATACAAAAACTTGGACCATGTATAATGAAAAAAAAATTTCCAGATTGGAATATTTGAAGACAGTGGGCTTCAAATTTCAAATTTAATTTTAAAATAATACTCAACATTATATTTTTTATTTTTACTATTTTTATTTTATTTTTTATTACCAATTTTAATATCACTGTGACACTGTAAATGCTTAATTTAATATTAATAATAACTACGATTTTAATTAAAGACACTTTTTTTATAAAATTGATTAGCGCTTATGGGTTATTAAAAAGGTAATTTTTTTTGCGCTTATGGGTTATTTATTTTTGCGCTTTTGGGTTGCGTTTGGGTCATATTTTGCGCTTATAGGCTACACCCTTCCTCATTCAATATTTTAATATTACTGTATTTATTGATTGTTAATCAAAAGTGTGAAAAAAAAAATTAAAGATTCAACAAAATATAATTGATATAATTATACACATCACATTTATTTAAAGTACCTATTCATATTTTAATTTGCAATGTATAATAGTATAATAGGCATGTAGGTAGGTACATAATTATTACATATTTATATATCATATATAGATAATAATTATAATATATTATATTATATTTTATATGAAAAAATTTAAATATGTATATAGGTACACTATAGTACTATACACTTTAAACATCTATAAATAGTTAATAATGGTGACTGAAATAATATTACTGTCACTATTCAAATATTTAAAACACTTAACATTTAACATTTCTATGTTAAAATATAATTACATCTATAATTACATCTATAAAAAACGATTAGAATATAAATATTCTTGCCTTATTATTGTGGAATGTAGAATACGTTGAAGTCGTTTTACGCATCATACACTGAGGATCAATCAATAAGAAGGGTTTGAATCCTATAGGGCTCTGGTTCCGCTATAATGCGTGGCATATTATACATTTATACCTAGATAGTATACACTTTACAGGTAGGTATACCGTGTATGATAAAAATATATTGTAATATACAATAAAATATGCATTACCACGTTATAAACGCAGAATTCTCTTGTCTCACCCCAATGACGATTTACCCACTCGAGGATGCCAAGCAATATTCACCCTTATATACAATACAAGTATATGTATATGGTTTAGGTTATACTGTTCATTTAACACAGTATAAACGGCGAGCAGCGGTTAAACTACTGAGGTTCTCGGAACTGTGGACACGGTGTTAAAGCAATAATATTACGTAGTGTCAAACATACGCGTCGTCGTTTAGTTTGCAAGCGATTCGACGTCAATATTTCAAATCGAGTATATAATATGACGTATCAATAATACAGGTATAATTCGTTCAAATGGTTTGGAATAAGGTTCACCCGAGACGTAAATAGTGTATGTCGAGAATCAATATAATATTTTGTCCAGCCGTCCAGGCCAACAGGTGAGATTATCACCTGCTACCTGCAGAATCATTTTATAATGTATAATATTAGGTAATATAAATATGTGCCTAATATTATTCATTTTCCAGGTGTTTCAGTAGCCAGTAATCAGTGTTACTAGAACATAATATTATTCTTGTGATAGATAAATATATTATATTCTGTAGCTATAAAGGGAATGAAAAAATATCAAAATTGAAGTATAAATATGTTGAAATTGCATTGAAAAATACATTAAAGTTACACAAAAAATCATATAATATCATAAAAAAATAAAATTGTTAATTACTTGAATCACATACCTAATAAAATATAATAAAATAAAATTTAATACAAGTCTAAAATAATAAAATGTAATACAATAATAAATACAATTATTATAGTAGGTATACCTATATAATTATAATAATAATGCTATACAAATTTAATGTTTTTACTAGGTACACCTTTTTCTTATATCATGACTTACGCGGCTGTTAAAAAATCTAACACGCACCGATATTGGCCGGTTGTATTTGTATACCTATAATATATAAATTTTGTAGACGTTTTTCTACAGTCCAAGTTTGCCCTAGTTTTTTAATAGTTCTCGTATCTCCTACAGAATCTTAAGCTAATTTCGCTTCATCTGTGGAAATCTGCGCTTTTATTTTTATAATTAATTTCCAAATTATTGTACACTTATGACCACAGAGTTTTTTAAATCGGTTATTCAACCCTTCAGTCATATATTTGTTCGATGCCCCCCTAATAAAATTGCATTGTGCGCATTCCACGAAGAATGTAAGAATATAGGTGGAATTTTTCGAAAATGCAACGTAGAAGTCTGAACTTACACGCCTATAGGGTTATAGCTAGGTACCATATTTACATAATATGAATCGAAATAAGTAAAAAGGTCTTCTGCATTTATGGAGGCATTATTTTTTTAGACATATCATTCCGTCCAGTATTTTATCCTGCGGTAGAATAGTTAATTCATCAATCATGCCGCAATATTTTCGAAAGTTATTATCTTCTTTAAAATTTCTTGGCAAACCAAGTTTCTGAATTTTTCTATGTGTTGGTTGACACAAATGATAAAAACATCCGTTAAACGTAATATTATGAGTTCCGAAAATATTTTTTGCAACATTTATAACAATTCAAAATTTAAATGTAAAAATATCGGATCTGGGTACAAATTACAAGCTTGACATTCTTTTAATATAATACTAAATATTTGCTCATAAGATGTAGATTGACTTTTCTTCTGCAGAATGCAAGATGCTGATATCACAAATACGGAATTTATTTGTACACGAATAACGTATAATTGCTTGAAAAATTCCGGAGCAAGGCCAAAATATCCGTCAACAAATCAGGTATCATATTTGGCCAATAACGACAAATATATTATATTTTTTTATTTAAGAAAAAACAAAGACTGCGGCAACTCTGGCCATTGGTCTGACAGTGACATATTGTAACGACAAATAGTTATCACTTATCAGTGGCGAACATTAAAATTCTATCACAAGTATTCAGGCCATTGTCATATACAGCAAAAATCTGAAATTTTTGAACACCTCCAACGAATAAAATTAGAACATTCTTTGTGGAAATTGTACAAAAATCCCTTATGCGCAACCTTAGGATATTTTTTGTTAGAATTAATTAACTTCATTTTTTTATTTTAAACTTTCTTGTAAACTGAAAAAAACATAAAATTCGAAAACAAACGTATATAAACGATATGATACTACAATACCATAAGATATCATCCAAAAGACTGGCAACAGTCTCATTACCTATATATCATGACTGTGTCTGATGTTCGGTAAGAGGGAATTTTCTAGTGTACCAATTATATAGGATCAAAATATACACGGCTTATGATAGTTATATTATGTTATAGATAACAAATATATTTTATACCTACCTATACATTACACACTAAATAGGTACAAAGTACAACTCTAGAACTGTATAAGATTAAGATTTTCGGTGCATTTTTCACTGAAAGTTTTTTCCTTGTGTACAACTTTTTTAACCAGGACTTTTTTTCAATTAGGGGGTGGGGTCATATTTCCCCCCTCCCCACCCGAGACCAAATTTTGTACACAATACAACATGTATATAATAATATGAATAAAATATGTGTATGTTGAATGTCTGTTAAAAAATGTATATCCCCCCTCCTTGAAAAAATCCTAGATATAGGTACGCTACTCATCCCAGGTATTTAAAATATTACGCATTTAGGTTTAGCCACTTAGTATTACAAGACTACACAAGGTAATCGGTAAAATAAAGGGAAAAGAAAAACATGTGTATACAAATGGTACATTAGTTTGAATGATATTTGATAAAAAACTAAAAAAAAAAATGTTCTGTTAACATTGTTTAAAATATGAATTAAAAAAAATAATTCTAATTTCTAATTTTCGGTGAACCACGATTGCGCCCAGCTTACCTTTTTCCATTCAAAAAACGCAATACGATATCGCTCGACCAATTAGCACTATCGCGCCCGTCTATAACCTTTTTTACCTGCATAAAACGCAACACGATTGCGCTCTAATATATGTATATGTTTGTCCCGTATATGTATATGTTATATAACAATTTTCTAGTACACTATTTAAAAATACAGTCGGACTTGGTTTTCCTTGGACTTGATTTCCCCATATAAGAAGCTCGAACAACCAATGGACCAGAATCATTCCACCGACATTATAATTCGCAGTTTTACACATCAGTACATCACATCCTTCAATTCATGAAGTTATTAATACATTATTAGACATTCAAAGTGAAACATACTTAAAAATTATTAGTATTAAAACGAATAATAAAAACAAACCACGAAAAGAACAGATTGTTATTAATGTTTATAAATCTTCTTAAGTATACAGCTATATATACCCACAGGCCACAATATTAGATGGTTGTACGTAGAAGTTTTAGCAACCTAATTATTTTTAAACTTTTCCAAAGTCATTATTACATAACTTTTATTTTGACAGATTCATATTGTATACCACGGCCTGTATTGCTGACTGATAAACCTATATAGGTATACCTAAAAAATAATAACACTCTAATTATTTTAAATTTTTGGGGCCTTGAACGGTACCCTGAACTCGAAATCACTCGAGAAATCGAAATTAATTGGTATACATCGTATATTGGAAATACTCGTATATCAATTAATAAAGTGTGTGGTAATTTATTTTACTACAGTGGTATGGATATTTTACTTGGGCATGGAGCTCCCCAGATTCTAATGCCCCTCTCAATATCGAACAAAATTCTAAAATAATGATTTCAAATATGATATAATATTAAATATAGTAAAATTATAACTTTTTTTCAATAAAAAAGTAACATATAAGTAATATATTATGATATTTTTTAATCAGCAGTAGAACACAGCACATATACGCTATATATGACTGGTGTATTAATTAAATTTAATAGCATATTACCCGTGATATGCCGATATACCATTAGTTTTACATTTTTGTACGCGAACTGCAAAGGATATGGAGAAACACACATTGTGTAGACGGTAGTCTGTAGAGTACTCATTGAGTTTAGTTTTTGATTTCTGTATAAGCATATTATGTAAGCACTCTAAAGAAGTAGTATCAAGTATTCAAGTTTCAAGATATTTCTATATAATATAATGATATACTCACGGTTGTATCCACTATTACCCGTATTATAATTAAATTGAAGGTATTCATCGAAATTTTATACTACTTATACAAATTGAAAGGGCTAGTAAAAAAATGTTATTAAAGCAATTTTTTTTGTTTTTAAGTTTTAACTGTTACAGGCCTAGAGCCCAGATTAAGTTAAATAAATGTGAAAATGTCCCTTCGATGGGAAAGTAAGTGCAGCCTAGTATATATATACGTTTGTAGTTTGTCTCTACGACCTATTATGTGCTAAATACAGTCCACAGGCTGATAGCAAGTATTTATTTTTTCTTCAATATTGGAGTTATTAAAAATATGATTTGGAATTTTCAAGCATACGTCTTATAAAGACGTATTTTAAAATTTTTAAGATGTTTTTGTATTACTTAAGGAATATCCAAATGAGAACCATCCTCTTTTATACTCTAAATTATTTAGCACATAATTTTTCTGAAATTTTTGACGTATACCAAAATCAAAATTTGAACGATTATTTTTTAAGTTATTTAACTTTGTGTGACCTAACTAGGATATTTTTCCATGTAATAAATAGGAAATTAATCACTAAATAGTTTACAGTAAAAAAGAGGAGGTTTCTCATTTTAAAAATATAAATTTGTATCGCCATAGGACGTACCAATGTCCTATATACGAGTATAGTACAAAAAAATCTCAAGAATTTTAAAATATGGTCTTTAAGTTGGTATATTAAAAATTCTAAAATTCAGAATTTAAAAAAATGCATTAGTAAATGAAAATATAAAAGTGAACATTATGCTTGGTGGAAGCAACCTGTATATAGATACTAAAAGTACCTAACAGTATAGCTGTACGCCTTTACCTATAGTATTACGTATAGGTATTATAGAATAATATAGACTGCACTTGTTTTTCTATCGAAATTACTTTGAGGCCAAATGGTATATGACAAATATCAATTGCAGACTCGAGCAACATAATGTTTTGTAATGAAAATATGTAGTCAATTTATTTAGGCTTGCAGAAGCCAGTAACTCATGAGTCTGTAACAACTTTACAATCCAAGAAGTAGACAAAAATTATAAAGCAGTAGCACTAACTAGATAATATTCAAAATAGAGTCCAAAATATTTACCTAGATACGATTTTAATTTTTTATTTAATAAATTACTGACTTGGAATAATATAATAATCAAATGCCGTAATTATTTTTTTATCAAACATTATAAATATTTAATTATGTGTACCTATATTCATAGACTCATAGTACTTATCTACAGAGTACGTGTAATACGCTGTTTTGGAAGAGCTAATTGTTTATTACATTTTAGCTCCCCCAATAATATCTAGAACGCCGTGGACATAACTACATAATATTATTACAGTCTCTTAGAATTCAGATAAGTATTATTTGTTTACAATACAAATTAAAATATAGAAACTCATATTATTCAATTTAAAACGGTGGCTTTACCATAAATTGCGGTGTAGGTACCTATTTTTCTTGTTATGAATGCAACTAGTATAGAATCTACGAAAAAAATCCCGCAAACTATACCTAACTGCTAGGTACTGTATTAATAATGATAAAAAAATACAAAATTTGAATGATAATTATTATATATTATTTTAATATTAATAAATAGGTACATATTATATTATATGATATTGCTATATAAATATTTATTTATTAATTTATAAATGGATAGGTACCCATTAGTAATAAAAGTACAGTATACTTAGGTAGTAAGTATAGAATCTCAATTTGGCAAATATAGCAGTGGAATTAAATAAAATATTGTAAATTTAAGTATCAGTTGGATACTTTTAATAGTCAAAACATATTTTATATTTATTTATTATAATATAATTTTGATGTCTGATCGAAAACAGTAGGTATAACTCGTATACGAAATCGATATTTTCATGAAAAGTTGTCCATTTCATGAAGTGTAAACATTAAATAATATACTGTGTGTCCAAGAAAACACTTTCATA
Organism: Nasonovia ribisnigri; assembly: GCA_027563435.1. NCBI lineage: Eukaryota > Metazoa > Arthropoda > Insecta > Hemiptera > Aphididae > Nasonovia > Nasonovia ribisnigri. The sequence goes on along the minus strand of JANEHU010000147.1, from coordinate 323,873 downwards.
TTGATATCATTTACATTTTTAAGCAATTTTAAATATAAACAAATAAAAATACTTAGGTATTTAAAAAAACAAAAAATGTTACGCTCAGCAGAACACGTTAGTTTAAATATTAGAGTGAATTTACCTCTTATAAAATAATTTAAAGGTAAGATTATTATCTATAGACAATACCATAGGCTTTTTTAATATTTTAATTTTAAAGTGAGTTACGAGTATTTTAAGGTGTACAATGATATTATATAACTATATAAGTATTTGCTTCAGGGATTTTTTTTCCGATTAGGTACCTACCGGAAATGCTGGCATACGCTACATTATCGGTGCATTCAGCATTGGTATAAGGCCTGTAAAGGTAATAATAATATGATATTTTGAAATAATATATTTATATTGTAATACAGTATTAAACGGCGTAGGTAACATTAAATAATAATAATAATAATAACAATAAAATACGAAACGCTGTTTTGTGGAGCGCGACCTACAGGCCTGCCGCAGCTGCTGTTTTGCCGCTTTAGCTGATTTTTCTTGTTCACTATTATTACTATTATAATAATAATAATACACAGCGACGACGACAGCCGGTCGGTCGAGTCGTCGGTGTTCCGATCGTGCGGCGGAGGGCGTGTTTTGCGCGCTTTACCACTCATTCAACGACCAAAGACTGATTACGCGACGGACGGCCCAGTGATAACGATCAGTAGGTGAGCGCGCTTGTGTGTGTGGTTTGTCGGAAGGCACAGTCGGCCGTCGTGCGTGCTCGTGACTTATTTATTATTATCAACGCCGTCGTTTATCATAATAATAATAAAATATAATATTGTTATAACATTGTGCGTCATAATAATATCGTTATTATTATATTATACGAGTGCACTACCATCCGGACAGTCCAGTTTCCAGAAACGTCCTCCCCCGGACCCGAGGCTAGCCACTACACTACTATAACAAGAGGTAGGTAGTGCGACCGAGTCCGGAGCCGTTTTATGTTTTGGTTTACACGAGATTTTTTCCCCTCCGACCGGCGTCGGAGAGTCTGATCCGGGTTAGCGTTCTGTAGCCTTTCGCGGTTCTCGGTGGGTAGCTGACGAATACGAAACTCTTAGACGCATCGGTACGAGACCTTACTACATTTTTTTCATATTTTTATTTATATCCTCAGGATCGCATATCGTCACCTTTCGATTTTTCCGAGGATTTTTCCCTGTGAGAAAACATTCGCCCGTCCGGAGCCGATCATAACTACGAGATTTGACCGCTGAAACGGACCAATTAAAAACGAGTGCAGCGGTAGAACACCTGCCGCCGCAGAGTTTTCTTTTTGTGCTCAACATCGTATGACGCAGTGCTCCCCAACTACCCTACTACACCCGTTACATCGCAAAACATCCCCCCCCCCACTCGGGGATTTCGTTTCCAATTAACAGCGTAAGTTATTTATTTGCTTGTTTTATATGTCCGACCTAGTGCTTGCTAGATTTTTGTATTGATATATATATATGTATATATGTATTTGTATGTATTGTGTATTTTCGAGTGTATTGTAGTGTGGATAGAAAATATGTTCACCATATGCCCGCGACGCATTCCAATACCTACCTATCACATAATGTATTATTACTATCTACCTACCTACCTTTTTTTTTTATCTGTTTTGAGCCAACTACAACAGGGGTATTGCTTTTGCATTGCTTTCCCATAATCATCTGCTTAATGCTAAGAGTTATGCTTACACTTTACACATACAACCCTAGCTAAAAATATTATTTTTGATGGGCCAAAAACATGCACATTTTTTATTACTTACCTGCCAGTTTTGGTAGTAGATTACATAGCTTTCCAAATTGTTTGTTAGCCCATCAGTAAATTAAACTATAAAATATTATGTTATGTTTCGTTAAAAATTCTTACATCCATTTATGGCCACTAGTACCCTACTAGGTAGGTAAGTATTTGTATTTTAAATACCTATATTTTGATGTTGTCATAATAATACCAACAGTGGGTTAGGTCTTATAATTATCTATTATTTACTGAAATTTGTACCTAACGCTTTATACATTAGGTATAGCATTAGGTATATAAAATAAGAATATTTAAATACATTTGACTACCTAATTTTAACATTTATGATGGCTGCCTTTTATTTGCGAGTTTTACAATTATTTGACTAGGCAACAAAACAAAATTGTCTGGGACATAAACAATGTACACTAATCAAACTTATACCTTACAAGGTATATTATCTCACACATTTTATGTTATGTTTTGTAACAATTTATTCATCATTGACCATTGTTCCTCTTATAAAAATAGGTAAAAATATTTGTGATAAGTTTAGCTTAAAATATTAGATTAAGCTTGAATTGAAAATTGAAAATAATAATATTATAATCCATTCATCCAAATATTCGATACTCCAATTAAGGCTCCAATGTTTAATATTATTGTATTGTTTGTGAAATTTACTTTTGTTTATAACCTAGGTAGTATAATATTATTATTTTAGAATATAATGGATACCTGTAAAGTTAATTTTAATTCATCAGTTAAAACATTTTATGGTTGAACAATACCACACATAATATAAAACTAGAATTTGTTTATTTTTATTTTTTGCAAATATAAATAATACCCATTACCGACCTATAAAATATACCTAACTACATAATATTAAGCATACCTACATTTTGTAAAATAATGCATGTATAGGTAGACACTTATTTTATCATATTTAAAAGGAATAAAATTAGGTACTTGTAGTTAACAATATTGTCGAGTATTAATAAACTATTTAAACATACATTATTTTATTTAAGTGCTTCACTAGTTACACTTTATCTTAGAATGCTTGGATACAATTTTATGTTATTTTGTTTTCCATTAATTATTAAATAGGTATGTAAATTTATCATAATAATTACTTCATAATAAAAGTATAATTATTAATTGTTTATATCTGCAAACTGCAATACTATGTCTTATATTATTATATGTCTTTTTATATTTTATTATTTAGTCTTAAAATGTAGGTACCAAGATGGTATCTAGGTACTTAATCAATAAAAATATGAGTTAAATCTTGTTATGAAAATCATATTTTTGTCTATACCCACTCTGCACCAGGAGAGAACATTACTGTTTTGCGGCTATGCACATGCAGACTGACAGCCGTGACCGCTCGGAGGCCCAATTACCCCACTTAATACCATGGCAATATAGGTTGTATAAATATATATTATAGCATCGAACGTACCGAACATTAACAAACCATTGTCGTTGAGTGGGGGATCAGATACGTTTTGGTTGGGACTCGGTAATGTTTCTCTCGTGCTACAGAGTATAGTTCGTTAGTAATTAGTATATTTTAATATTTCCATACACAATTTAGTACCTAAGTTACAAATTATTAATTTATATCACTTTGCAAATTGGTTATAATTAATAATTTTTCTAATTAAAAATGTAAATATGAGACTGATATAGTATAAATATAGAAGTAGTTATAAGTTGGTTTATTTAAACTAACTACAGTTTCAATATATTTAATAATTATTATCTATCATAGGTAGGCTACCTATAACCATAAGCATGCATAGACTTATGTAGCAGATGTAGCTACTATTTTTTTGATCACCCACCCCTTCATACTGCCCCCACTCACTTGCCTCCAAAAAAGTATACATACCTACCAAAAATGCATAAATAAAATTTACTTAAACAGAAAATTAAAATGTTTTTAATGTGATAATTCTTCAAATTTCAGCAGTTAAATTGAAAAGACTTATGGGTAGGTATAGTCTTTTTTGACCCTTTTTGGGTGTGGTTATATCGCCTACAAGCCGTATGCACGTTTGTACTAACCTACCTATAACTTATAAATAATGGAGTATTGCGAATTTAACAAATTTAAGAATTAGGACTAAGATAAAAAAATGATGTTCGTACCTATATGTTATAAGTAGCATGTTACTAGTTATTTTTCCTTTGCAAGGAAAATCATAGATATGTTTTTCGGTATACTGCAATGGTAAAATATTTAGTAGCATGCTACATTTTGTTATGAAATTAATTTAATTTTTATTTGAGTTTTTATGGCACTAAATACATGATTACAAAAATTGGTTGGAAAAAAAGGTGTACTTAGCCCAAAACCATATCTATATGTTAAAATGATTCAAACCAGATAGATGTAGTATTTTTATATTTTACTATTGTTCTAGGGATTTACAAAAAAAAAAAAAAAATATGGAAGAGAAATTAAATTAAGCAATAAAGCAATAAATTTGAAAATATGGGCAAGGGTAAGTAATATCTATTATGATGTATCTTTTATTGCTTTAAAAACATTCATAGACATTAGATATTATTCTATTCATTTTATCCAATTATACAGTTTTATAATATAATATATCATTTTGAATAACCCTATATATTTGTATTATATATACTACAGGGTGATTCACAGTATGTTCACCACAACATTTTTCTTTTAGTTCTGCATTCATTCAAATTAAAAGTTAAAGTTACTTAAAAAGCATTACAATTTTTAAATACTTAAGTTTTTTTAAACCATTTAAAATTTAAAGAATGTCTAATGGTAATGCAAACTTTTTTTGAAATGTAGGTACTACCATTTTATTTCTGTCAATTATTAAGTAGATATAATGTAAACCATAGCATAGCGTATTCTACGGTGGCAGTCTGAGCTGTACCTGTTATTTTCAAAAGATCCTGGTTTTAAGTTAGATAAGTTACATTTAAAAAAATAATTTCTCTTATGCATTATTTTAATTATTTATAAAAATATAATCTACAAAATTATGTAGTATCTTTATTAAGTAAATAAAATGTTTTGTTGTATTGATTTCCCTACTTTTGAAAACCCTATACTATAAAGACTTTTGGATATTATTGTTGTATTATTTTTTTTGATTTTTAGCATGGTGACACTACCAATCCAAATCTGTAGATAAATATTATTTCTGGAGTTCAATTTAAACTTTAAAGGCACTCTAAATACTGTAGATTATTAATTGTAAATAGATAATACAGACTTTTTTTAAATTATATAAATATTACATTGGGAGGGAGATAAAAAAATACGGCCATGGGTCTATACTTGCTTTTTTTGGTTCAATAAGGACCGCCAATCATTAGCTAGGCTACCACCTCGGATGAAGTGTAGTCACGCCTATGGTTTAAACTTATGTAATTTGTAGCTATATACTTACGTATCCTGGGCGGAAGCCCGTTATTTAGTAGATAAATAAAAATAAAAAAATATTCATTACAAGGATACATGCTTTATACCTTCATCACTATAATATGTTTATATTATGAACTTTAGACAATACGTTTTACACCACACATTTTATGATGTTTAAAATAATCATCAGCTGGACTATTTGTACACCAAAATTCACAATTTAAATTAATATTAAGTTCTTTTATATCAAATGAAGAAGTAGAAGAAATGTAAGAAATATATTTTTTAACATTTAGCGGTGGCACGTTACATAGGATCCTAAGTGTTGCTCAGGGATTGCCCTTAAATATGGTTGGGTGGTTTTGATAGAAAGAAAATAGTACATTTTATCAGTACAACAACATTTTGAGAGGTAGGTCACCTAAAATTATTAGAGCAACACCAATTTTTTTTTTTTGATACACGACCACTGATATTTAGTTCTAATATTTTGGGATGTGGTTTCTGGTTAGTGTAGCTATTTTATATTATAATACCTACTATCATTGTCATTTAATGTCCACGTTTAAAAAAGAGGCTAGTTATTTTGTTTTAATTTAATTTAATCATACATTATAATAAATAAAATAAAATAAACAATAAATATATATATACCTAACAAAAAACAAGGTATAAAAATTCAAACAAATGTCTGTTCATTCACTATTCACTTGAAACCATTTACTATTTAGGTTAGGTTTTTCAAAGGATTACATATAAATTAGTAGTTGCTACTTGGTACTAAAGTATTAAATTATATTATTTCCTGTCAGTATTAAATTTTGAGGTGGTGATGAGTGCCGATAGTAGACATCTAAATACATTTGGCATACCTACATAAAAACATTTTGTTCCATTTGGTTTGATTTCATTATAGCTCGTATAATTTTTATAATATTAATATTATGTAAATTTTTTTCTAAGAATGTTATGACTTAAAAAAATTACTATTTTAAGGTTTTACAGGACATGCTACTGTATGTCATATTATAATTTATAAATTGTGCTGAAATGTAACAATTCAAATTACTGATTTCAATGTTTATTGGATGAATACCTAGGTAATGATTGATGCATTGTGTCTATAATATTATCATCTTCTGTTAGAACAATAGGGTCTATTAGGTAATATGAAAAAAGTAATTTATTCATTATTTTATTACCATTATATTTTCATTTTATTAAAATTTGATGTACATTGTACATATTTGTAAAATAAAATAGTTCTTTAAAATAGGTATAAAAATTAATACATATATTTTTTACTTTATTTTTAACCACATATTATATTTGTCACGTTATGCTAATACTATGTTATCTTGTTATTTTAATTTACTTAAAAGTATGTATGTATAAATTAAAATTACAAGGTTTTTATTACAACGAGGATATGAAATAAATTATCATATTATTCTATATTTATTACGAGTTAATTAAATCACACGGATAAGTATACAAATAAATTTACTATGCAAGTGTTTGTGTAAGTAAAACCGCAAAATATAATATATAAAATATTATTTATAATTTATTAGGTACCTACATAGAAAACGATCTTTGTTTTAAATTACATTTTTCTATTGATTGTTGGTTAAAAACACAATTATATTAACATAAATATGTTTTTGGGCTTAATATACAATTAATGATTACTATATTAATACATATTTATGATCCATACATTTTCTTAGAAGTGAAAAATAACAAATAGCGTGTTACGTTTGTCAAAACTCAACTTTTTTTTCGATTTTTAAGAATATATATTTGTAATTGTTTTATAAGAATCGATTATAATATTATAGTTGTATGATAATATTATCATCACAATATCCTATCGTATTTGCTGCAAATCGTTTATAGATCAAATAACAGTATAGACCCCACAGTATAGAAATGATTGCTATCATGGGTTATTGACCGTACGTGAATGAAGAGCTATTTATGAGTTTGACATTACTGTTTTATCTAAAAGTTCAAGTAGTTCAACTGCTCAAGTATTTTTGTCAAAAATGTGTACACTGTATATAATGTGAATTGTGAAGACGAGTTCTGAAAAAGCCTATAGTTAGAAATAATAAATAAAATATATTTAATACCAAATTAAAGTATAAAATATTTAAACCTAATACATGTTTGGCCGTTTGGGCCTTGGGGTATAATTGTATAAACCATGTGCTAATATATTTACATTTTATTGCCGTAAAAAGTATAGTTTTATGAAAAAGACGAGTTTATATATATAATATGTGTAAAATATTAAATCGTATTTTAAAAATTTAGAATGGAGAAGTGTATAATAAAATTTAAATCGTGGGGTTGGGGATCCCCTTCACCCTCTAGAAAAAAATTCTAGATACAGCCTAGATATATTTATACATTTATAATATGCTAAAATAATTCAATCTCAAGTTTAAATTATTGTGTTATAATCTGAGAAAAACTTGAAAAATGTTTGCATTAACGTGCTGAACAGAAACATAATTATATATGAAGATTCTTGACAATGAGTTGAATTTTAAATATTAGAACTTTTTTACTTTTTTCTGTACTTGATACATTTATAATGTTTATTGCAATTGAGGAAACCAAGAAAAATAAATTATTATTAGAGGCAATATAATACAATTATTGAAAGTTATTTATAAGTTATAAAAAATTGGTTTAGTAAAATAAAATAATTTAATTGGCTAGATTCCAAACGAGATTAGATACTTGGAAATTATTCATTAGTTATAAATTTATTAAGAAATTAAAATATTTTCTCAATCGAACAAAATCCGTGGTTGTTATTTATAATATTATTCACAGTACAACAGTTTCCTATATTTTTGACAACATGGGCATAGGACGGTCGAATGAATGCTGAATGTCAACCAATGCCTGATGACCGGATGCAGTTCGTTCATTATCTCATTTGTTTTGACTTAGATAAAACAAATAATAAATGTTATTATTCAAAAAAATAATCTATTCGGTATATAAAAAATATGTAAAGTATTAAAACATTTTTTTTTTTTTGGTAAATATCAAATTTAATATTTAATTTTTACGATTTTTTGTGATAACATTGCATCATTCACCAATAAACTAAAATACCTATGTGTTAAGAGATTAAAAAGACTTAATGACCTGAACGTGTTGTCTCTATCCAAAGCATAATATTACATTCAGAATTGTTCTTATTAATTTTTACTGTTATATATTTTAATATTAGAGTGGATTTGAAATGCTCATAACTTGAAAATGTAAATAATAAAAAATAAAAAAAAAAATAATAAAATAAAAAAAAAAATAAAAAAAAATTAATAAATAATTTTTTTATAATGAAAATGTCAAAATCTTTGAATCTGAATAAAATACGTTAAATCACTGTAATAATAAAAATAACTGAATAAATTAATTATTCTGAACGTACAATTTGCTACCATTTGTCATTTGGTATGTTTAACTATGTTACAGTGTTAGCAAGCAGACATCCATTTGAGTACCTACGCCGTCTCCTTAAGAAGACGTCGCACCAGTATGTGTTGTTTCCGTCAAACACACGTACGACATAGCAAATTTTCGTTCGCTAGTTTCAATAGGGTGCTGTCAGTTTTGATATTAGAGTGAATTGACCTATTATAGTATTATCAAACTTTTAGGATGCATGTGTTCTCTCGTTGGTTTTTTACGATATTTTAATTTTTACGTGAATTATGAGCATTTTAAAATATTAATACTTTACATACCCATATCTCACTTAAAAATTGAAATATCATAAAAGACCAACGAGAGAACACAGATAATGTTATTACTTAAAAGTTTGATAATAGTTTGATAACAATTCACTCTAATATCAAAACTGACAGCACCCTATTGAAACTAGCGAACGGAAATTTAGTATGTCGCGCGTGTGTAAGACAAACACATCTCGTCCTCTTAATATTTTTAGTGTAATAATTAATTATGAAACTAACATTTCTAAAGATTTTGTACGAAAGTAAAAATAATATCCAAGTTTCTGTGCATTTTTTTTATTTATATACTCTAAATAATTTAAATAAGGAACATATACAGAGTAATAATTATGATTATTTTTAATTACATAAATCATTCAAATTTCTTTCAATATTTAATTATTTTTAATCGTTAAAATACTTTTAATCTGAATATTTAGTTTTGCATTCCACTTCGAAGATATAATAAAAATATTATTTGAATAATATTTTAGTTTAGATACACATAAATTACATCGTATGTCACATGCCCGTTGGTTCAATTTATTTTAATAGAAACAATAATTGCAATATAATTAATACTTCCTTTACGCTCTCGTGTCAATAAAAAACTGTCCAGCTATCTAACAGAAGGTTAAAATAACCTATATGAAATTTTTGACAGCTTCTTTTTCAAGAATAACAATTTGCATTATAATTGTAACTTATATTTTATGTAACGTTGTCGCTCGACCTTTGGCACTCCTATTCATACTTCATAGTTCATTATGAATATTTTATGATGTATTGATGTGTATTATTAATATACAGTATTTTAGTATAATGTATTTTTTTTCAAACATCACACCGGTTTGGTTTCCTGTTACCTATATATATTATGGTGTAAGGTGATTACCATAGTTTTGTAAATTATGATCCAAGATATTTACACTTTCCTTTATAGTTTTACTATACGCGATTATATTTTGATTGTAACACTTTCCCCCTAAAATATACCTGTGAACTAAATAAAATTAATAACTTGTATTCGTTCTTAAACCAATTAAATAAAAAAAACTAAAATGTATCTATAGCGGTGAATTGAATATTTTGCCTCACAGCACACATAAATTGTTTAAATAAAAATATATCCAATAAATTATTTTTTAGAAATTATCTTATATTTAACATCTTACGAACTATTTCATGATAACAGTTTTGATTAGAATAAATTAATAAATAATATTTTTGAAATATCGTTTCAATTTTCTTTCAGTTTTTGGGAAAATAAAACCTTACTTTTTATTATAACTGATATGACATTTTAAGTATTGCATGGCAATATTTGCAAATGGTAAATAATTAAAATATATTTGTTTTTAAATTATATTCTATTTAAGTTATTTTATTTAAAGTTTTATATTGAAGTGATTTGTTTTCATTTACAGACTGTTGATATAATGAATATCAGTTATCTATGGCAAAAATGAGGTATGCAGATATGCCCAGAGATGTTTCTATTGACAATTTTCCTTCGCTCAACGTGTCTGAGGTAACACTTTCACAACAATATTCATTTAATGTATTTAATCTACTTGATATTATAAGTTTCGTAGTTTTTAAAATTGTATCTATCGTGATTTTACAGTGCATACATTTATGTTACCCTATAATAGGTACTTGGGTGTATACAAAGACAAATTATAATATTGTCGGTATATTTTTTTTCAAGCAAAAATTAAAACAAGTAAATTAAGAAGGGTGATAATTAATATAACAATCACATTGTACTATTTTTATACTTAGATTCTTTTCAGCAACTGTGCCGTGAATGAGTAGATTAGTAGAGGTTTGTATTATATTTTTTTGATATAAACATGAAACATTCAAGGTTACAAGGATTTTACAAAATTAAACAAAAACTAAATATTTCCATTTGTTATTAATCACTGCAGTATGGCTCGAAAAGTAATGTGTAACTAATGTCATAATATATTAATAATTAGTTAGTTATTAGCTTATTATTTAATAATAATATGCTATTGTAAATAAAATACTCATGGAATTTTATGCAATCCCATATTTCAAAGAAATTGGTTCAATACAAATGTGTTTCATGATATGAAGGTTCCATTTCAAAAAATGTTAGCATATTTCGATATTTTTGTTCAAATCGTAGTATTATGGAACAAATTTAATTTTTCTTATTATTTTATGACTATATAATGTGCAACTAGCAGCCACGTATACATTTTACGACAAAGATAAGATTTGAATATTGTAACTATTTATTAGATTACCACATAAAAATAACACAGCACATCTATACTTTTGGAAGGTATCTAATTTGTAAATTTGAGAGTTTTTTATAACATTAATCTCTAGTGGAATCAAAAATCATGATGTTTTATTTATTTTTCACAAATGCGGCACCTTGCACGATAAAACGTGTCAAATTTCCTATTGCAAATTTATAATAAATTATTATTGCAGTAATTGAGTGAATTACTATTATTACCATTTATCCAATATAAAGAAATAGTTTTTTTATTTTAAGGATTTTATACTTGCTCAAAATTTTTGGATTACAAATTTGAAATTAGAGAAAAGTCCTCTTTTCAAAATATATTTTTAAAATAGTAAATACATTTTTTAACTGAGATATTAATAAATGCGTTGTAAGTAGTAAATATAGCCGGGGCCTAATGCTAGTGTTTCATATAATTTACAATATTTATGTATTCTTATACACGAATGATATGAGTATAATATTGTGCAGTACCTACCTATTACGTATTACTAACGTATTAAAGCTCATTGAATCTTGAGTAATTTACGATTCATTATTCAAGAATAACTTTGTGGATATCATCATTTAAATCAACATTGGTGTAAAATTATATAGCATGCAAATATCGATAGGTGTATATGATTTCGGTAACGGGTCATGAATTAACTTTAACATTTTAGATTGACAAATGATAAATAATATAATAATATTTTGTTATCGGTAAGTGTTAACGGAGTTCATTCTTCGGTAATCGGTGTCATATAAAATAATAAAATGTATAGTCCTTATTTTAAGTCAGAATTATTTTCTAAAAAACTGAATTTTTAAATATTATGATGTTCTTTATGCGTGAAGTAATGTGAATTTTTTGTCGTGTCAGCTGTATTCATAGTTTATAGTTTCACTCGATTTATAAAAAACATTCACAAGAGAAAAATACCCTCGGCCCGAATAATATACATTTATATTTTTCCTTCCGTCATTTTACGGATATTGTTATTCACCTCCCCCCCCCCACATATATTTTCTTCAAATCCTGTTAATTTAGCATGGATGCACAAAAAGGTTTTCTAATTAAAAATATCCTATGCAATATGTATACCAATTTTATTGTAAAGTCAATGGTATTAAATGATTATTATAATAATACATTAATATATAATAGATACCTAACTCTTATAAGTAATAACTGATATTATGCGGAGGTACGAGTTAGTATTCATAATTACAATTTTAAATATTATATAAACGACTAAAATAAGTGGTGGATCGGAAAAAGTTATTGATTATACAGGGTGATTTACCAAGCACGTAATTTTTTTTTGAACAATGAATTTGTTTACATTTTGATTTTTTAATTTTTAACTATATTGAGGTAGTGAGATATCATATTTTCAAACATCTAGATATTTGTACAATTTGAAAAGCGTCCTGTAGTAAATAAACTTATTTTTTCAAACGTGAAAATTTTATTGAAAATTATTGTGTAGGCGGTATGAGATTATTTTTTTTTAATATTGATGTATATAGATATCAAAGTTCAAACTATTAGTTTCCGAGTTATTATACTTGAAGTACTAAGGATCGGTGATGAACTCTCCGGACATGCGTCGGATGCTTAAGAATAAAAACATAATTAGTAAAAAATAAAAAAAAATAAAATGATTTTATTATCAATAATATATTAGGTACGTAGGTATTTAAAAAAAACAATCTATGATAAAAAGGTCATCTATTTCTGTTATACTACGAATTAAGATGTTCAGAATACGCCTCGCTATACCAATGTTAATTTTAAGTTGGAATGTTCTCCATTTCAAATTAAACTATTAACGCTCTCACTGCAGTTTTCTATTGGTCAATCACGGTCGATGTATGTATATAAACCAGTAAACCACAGACTATTTTCATATAGGTAGTCTGTGTTTAAACTATAATAGTTTATAGGTCTATGATGTCCATCCTAATTCGTGAATAGTTCAAAAACTATTCACCGTCGTTTACCCATTGGCCATTGTTACTAGGCAAATTTGAAGAAACTTGTCACAAACTGATAAGTTTTTGTTCCATATCCTTTATATTTTAATTCGTGATCGTAATTTTTACTGACTGAGTGTGCGATAGCTGTGAGCATAATACAACGCTTGTCATAGATGTGAAATACCGGCTATCCCGAGACCTGATCTTCACTAGCAAGTAGCACCCTGCTCGCTTTTAGATTTTAGATCAAAGGCTGCTGAAGTAAGGTCGTCTGATGGCTGGGTGATAAATTTTATACGAGTCGGTGGTGGGACGATGGTAAATAATACTACAATAGTACCTAAAAAATACTCTTTTAATGGTGTAAAAACCAATTACCAATTTAAAATTACTTAAACTATGTAATGGTGCGTCTTAAACGATCTTTAATAATAAAATTTAGTTTATTGGTGTCGTAAACGATTTACCAAAATTAATTGATCTACAATTTGTTGTGCTAACGCCTAATCACTAATAATAAGGGCCATATTTGTAGACCCATAAATTAGAGCCTTTACCCAGCGGCCAGCACATGAAATATGGTGTATTACGAAATCAACGGTTTCGTGAAAGGAGGTTCCAAGAATAATGGTAGAGATCTATGCATCCATCAAATGATTCAATAATCGATAATTTTCTTACTGGTAATTGATGAAATCAACTTTTTTTGAATAATTAATATAGCAATAGTAATAAATAATAATAGTATTTTTATACAACTTTTTTTTATGTGCTTTTTAATAATATTTTATTTAACATGCTTTTTCATCAATTGATATTATGTTATAAGGAATAATAAGTTTACTAAGTTTACTTTAATCATTTGTATAAACTATTTGTATACGCATTGTTTTGGTAGATCGATTACGACACCAGTGAGCTATTTAGTACATTATTTAGTTCGCACAAATTATGTTTGATTAATTATGACATCGTTGTCCGTTACCTAAATATTCCAAAAATCAAAAATTAAAATTTTAATTAATGCATTCTACAAGAATAAAAAACTACAGTCCACAAACTAAAAAAAAAATGTAAACCTATAAATACACGTACTTACTTGCGCCTATGTTATTATACTTGTATAAAGTGTGTAGGTACTTATGATTTCGTATATGTATATATTTTAAAATAACGTATAGGTACCTATAAATCATATATTATTTAAATCGTAAAACTTTACTCGAGTGATGAATAATAAAATAAGGATATACTATATAATATACTATACTATATACTATATAATTCAACGATATCAGCAGTATTGTAGTATTTGTAGTGTAAATAAATGTATTTATGAATGTATGTAACCTTGACATTGGATGGGTGCAGTACATGACGTGGCAACTGAAATTTTATAAAGGCTTGATTTACCAATTTGGTGTGTCGAGTGCAGCGTAGAACGAATATCATACAGTATTATAATAGGTAGGTATGGTGTTATAAAAATTATAGTAATTTTTATAAGTTAAGAGTGGGTGATGGGTGCTGGAATGTTTTAAAACTATAAGTCAGTGGTGTAATAATTGTGGCAATGATATCATTTTGTCTCCCTCTCCCCCAAGATATGCCTTACTTTTTATTAACTAATTCTTAAGTAGTTAATATTATTTATCAATATAGTACCTACAGTTTGTTTCTAAACTATAAAATGAGTCTTAAGACTTGTGTAAAAACAAACAATTAGGTAACACTAACTATAACCTAGAATACCCTTTGGTCCTTGTCACTGTGTAAGTGTAAGACACATACACATTTTATCTGTCTTAAAAAATTAGGTAACAAAATACTAGTAGCCAT
The DNA here is from genome assembly GCA_027563435.1 of Nasonovia ribisnigri. NCBI lineage: Eukaryota > Metazoa > Arthropoda > Insecta > Hemiptera > Aphididae > Nasonovia > Nasonovia ribisnigri. The sequence goes on along the minus strand of JANEHU010000147.1, from coordinate 308,818 downwards.
TAGGCAGTAGGTATATTGATTTACGTAACATTCAAACTTTACAAACATTTCAAATTCATTTTTAATTCTATTTTGTAAATTGTTGTTTTTGCTTTAAATATTTCTTTGAGAATCTTTGATTTCCAGTTTTTTACCTTATTTTTATAATTTGAGTTGTTGAGTACCTTCCTAACCTACAGTCCCCTAGACAGGAATTCAATATGGGAGGGGGAGTTATCATAATAATTACGTATTTTATAATAAATACATTTACATATTATATACTTTCCATATTGTGGGAGTTGAATCTACTATTATAAGGTCCTGCTAACCTACATGGTTTATTTTTAATTTATTTCCTCATTTTACCGCAAACATTATATGGATAATCTATATTATCTTTGTTTCCAAAATATTATAATGTATAGGAATGTGCCATTAAAAAATATCAGTGTTGTAAAATAATTATGAATTTATATTTTGTTAATTGTTACTTATTACCATTAAACTTCATAATAATTGGTCTTAATTTACCAACATATTATTTTAGGTATATTATCATGTTATAGGCTCACGAATTTAATGTAAATCACAATAGGTTATTTTTACATTTTAAATTATTTTGTTACAGGTAGATAAACATGTTCTCTGTTTCATTTAATCAAATTGTAGAAGAATCTATCTAATATTGTTGACCTTGCTCTACATTTAATTAGTATTATTATAATTGGGTACCTAAATTATAACGTTTATTTTAATAATAAAAAATAAATAGTTTTAGTTTTATGGCAAGCATGTAACATAATATTATGTTTATATTATTATGTATATTTCCCCAGTATTATTATCGTTTCTAGATATGATAAACATTAACTAGTAAAGATAATGCATTCAATTTGTGAAAATTCATTTTGTTGTTAAGTATTCTAATTTCTCTCATATTGAACAGTCTTATAAGTTATAATCAATCATATAAATTGTTGATTATTTATCACATTATTTTTTCAAATTGCATCTTATTTTTTATTTCTAAAAATGTTTTGTTGTATACAGAAAGTAAAGTCAAAGGCATACGACGATGATGATAAATTAGAACATTTAGTTTCCAACACAGAGTATAGAAAATTAACCACATACAACTCTTTGAAAAAACATCCATCAAATCTATCAACTCCGTCGTGTGAACAAAGGCATAGAAGACGTCTTTCAGAAACATTAACATGGTGAGTAAACTTACTATTTTGTAAATACAAAATGATTAAATACTTATATTATTTACATTTTCAACAACTACTATTTACTATTTATTATAATTATTTTGGGTATAAACCATCAAACGATAGGTTAAGAAAATAATATTACCTATTGTAATTATTATTTATTATACTATTACTTATTCTTATTGAATACAGTTTATTCGTGTACACAGGTAACTATTATTATACATTTATACTTAACTCATTTAAAAGCATTAACTACCTTAATTTTTAATAAGAAAAAATTATATTTGAAACAAAATTATTTTATTGAAATTTTTGTACGACTGATTTTAAGAATTAATGTTGAATCAATGTAAGTAGATATGAAAACAATAAAAGAATCAAACGAACTAGAAAACTTGCAGATCAGCAGTGATTGGTTAACTAGTTTTTACATTATGTTGAAGATAAAAGTTAGCAAAAAATGGTAATACAATTACATATGTTAACGTCTGATAAAAGCAGATTATACACAGTCATTTTATCCGACATCGTATTTATGTTTGAATGTACCGGGACCAAAGACATGATAAATAATTAATACCTACTACGTAACATTATATACATTATTGGAAACAAGTGATTTGTTATCATAATATTTGGTAACATTTTGGTTTTAGTAAAACTACTAAACTTCTTTATATTACCTATATCCTATAGTCTAATATAATAATATAATATATTGTTAATTTATTAGTACTTGAATGTTAAGCATTCATTATTTTTTGACGGTTCAGTATTAATATGTTTTTATTTTTATTTTTTTACAGTGGCTTAGCAAGACAATGTAAAACTCATAGTCTTCCTTGTAATATGACATTAAAACATCCTTATAGTGTTTCACCGGTCGATGAAAAAGATGTTGATAAGACTAAGGGTGTTTTGTCTCCTGGTATACTTCCAGAAGATTGGGCTGCCCAACTCACATTATTAGATTTAAATATATTTAGTCAAATATCCCCAGAAGAGTTATCTTCGTGTTCTTGGAACAAGAAACAAAAATTAGAAGTTGCACCAAATGTAGTAGCATTTACTAGGCAATTCAATCATGTAAGTAAAAAGTTAAATAACAAAATGTTTTGGATGAATTTTAAACATGATCAATTTTCAGGTATCATTTTGGGTTGTTCAAGAAATATTGAAAGGCACCACTCCTAAACTGCGTGCTGATCTGATCACTCAGTTTATAAAGATCTCCAAAAAATTGTATGACCTTAATAATTTCCATTCATTATTCGCTGTTATTTCCTCCCTTCAAAGTGCTTCAGTTTATAGGTGAGTTTTGAATTCCTAAAGTGATTGAATTCAAATTTCCAAATGTGTTATATTGTTGATTAGGCTATCTAAATCATGGAACAATGTTTCGAAGAAAGATCGGCAATCATTTGATAAACTAGCCAATGTTTTCTCAGAATGTAATAACTGGAGGAATCTTCGGGATCACCTAGAAACCTTACGTTTACCATGCATACCTTATTTAGGTAAATAATAAATATATAATATAATAATTATATTTATTTGCATTAATTTTTCTAAAAATATTCACACACATCTAGGTGTATTTTTGACTGATTTGGTGTATGTTGATATGGCACATCCTCATAAAAGTAGCGGCTTATTAGAATCTGAAGCAAGGCGTCTGAAAATGAATAATATTCTAAGAGTAATATCACATATGCAGCAGAGCCGTTATGATCATCTGATACGGTTTTCTAGGATAAATGATTATTTGAACTCTATTAGATATATTGAAGAACTGCATAAGTTTGTTCAAGATGACCAATATAAGTATGCATTACAATGTAGTAAATTATGCCTTAATTATTTTTAACTTTTCTATTTCATATATATTGTGTTTAGATTATCATTAAAGTTAGAACCTTTATCCTGCCAAACAGAAAACTCTAGAGGTTCCAAAGAATCCGTCAATCAAGTGTTGTTAGATTCATTGAGTTTATCACCAGCAAAATCAACCGATTTAATGCGAATAAGAAAATTTTCTTTATGCAAGCAACAACAACAGAAAACAAATTGTTCAAAGTAAACAGATACAGATATTATGATATAATACTTAAATCCAACTTACTTTTATTGTTGACCTCTAAAAATTATATTAAATACTATCATTAACACTCAATTTATAAGTTTAAATAAAAACAAATTAATAATTGTGTCCATCGTCCATATGTTGTCAATGACTATTGAGTCATTTTAAACATACATTTATTTTTTAATCAGATATCGCAGTGCAAGCCTACCACGTAGCTTTCTTAAAAAACCTGTGAATCAATCTGCAGTGTGTAATAATAATAGGTAAGCAGTTAGGTTTTAGAGTGTTGATTCTTTGCGCATATTTTTATTTTTATTTTTATTACAACTGGTAGTTCTTGCTGTTAACTATTTTTGCTTTTGGCTGAAAAATATAATCAATGTGCTTTTTTTCAACTTATTTTATTTTTGGTTTGGTAGTTTCTTTTTTTATACAACTAAAAATGTACATGATTTTTTAGGTATTCTTAATAAAACAATATTTTTAATTGATAAGATTTTTTTTTAACAATTATAATTTTATGGGTTAAATTATATTTTTTTAAATTAATTTTATGGTTTATTACATAGTTTCTGTTCGTGTTTATAAGTAGAAAAAATGGTATACCAACTTTAATTTAGTTCAACTCTTCTTAAATAATGGTGAATTGTTGCACTATTGATTGGTATAAAGCAGTAACTATATGTAAGAATATGTGTCATTGTCACCGATACATTAATTCATAATACATATTATATTATGTCAATAAACTAAATGTATGGTATCAAACATAAAATAATGTATAATACCTATTGTGGTGACTATTAAAAAATGCTTAGTGTGAAGTTTTCAAGAAGAAAATTAATATTATTCTGTTTTTATTGTAGACAATGGGTCTGTATTTCTGTAAACATATTTTATAAAATGTATTTACTTTTTTACATAACTCATATCATAAATGTTTACACAATATTTATATTCTTAATTGTAAAACAAATTGTATTGATTCAATTAGTTTTCATATTAAGTGTTCGATATAATGATAGACATCAATTAAAATTTTTTATTTTATGTTCAATTCACTATATTTATCATTTTATTAGATTGGTTCAACTGTTGTTCATTTACAGTCAGATTTTATATTTTATTGATGTCATAATGCCAACTGACAAGAACAACATTGTAGTATTACTACTTTTTAATTTCTTTATTAATAATTCAAATTCCATTAACATGTACATTGTACATGAATTAATGACTATCATGGGATTAATAAAATAATTTTTTTTTATGGCTTAACACCAGATTCTTACCCTGTATAGTATATATTATTTATCATCATATTTCGATATAAGCATATGTATCTTTAATATATGTTTGAAAGTCTACGATATTATGTTCTTTGTGTCACTGAAAAATATATTCTTAAGAGGACTCCGCACTTGCATGTGTTGTCTCTGTCTTATGAACGTACAACATGGACAATTTTGCTTTCTCAATAATACATTTTACTCCATAATTTCCAAAGTTATAGTGAAATGACCTTAAAACATTTAAAGGTAAGATTATTATCTAGGGCATTGTATAGGTTTTTCATTATATTTAAATTTTAAAGCATGTTATGAAGATTTTAAAAACAATTTACAATTTTAAAATACTCATTAAAACATCCTTATAGTGTTTCACCTTATATAATTTTATCATGGGTCAATTAATTCTAACTTTAAAAATACCATAGTAAAATGGATTATTGTTAACATAAAATCTACTATGTTGTACACTTATACAGTTATACGTTTGTATACCTAACCTGGTTGTGGCGTCCTCTTAAGTTGTTATATGCAGATGTAATACTGAGACAAATAATTCAGCTAGTATACTAAAATGTATGTGTAAAATAATAACTGAATAATATTAATAAAAAATATTTTGAATATTTAATCAAGTACAAAATACTGCTAAAAAATTAATAAGACAAATAAAAGTTACCTACTTTAAATTCCTAATTTATTATTATTCACAACATTCTAAGAAAAAGTAATTTCCTGCTATTTTGAATTTAAAATTAATTAATTGTTTGATGTACTTAATTATGACTTAGTATAGTATATCAATTTTAACTTAATAATTTTATATTTTTCATGTGACACAGTATTTCTAACTGTTAAAGTATTTAAAGAGTTAATTTATAAACTTAATAATATGTTTATAGTTTAAGACTAATAGTAAAAAAAAAAAAAACTGTTAAATATATATTGTATAAAGTGAGTAGGTATAATAAATGTATTTAATAAATATTTAACTTTTAATAACTAATAAGGTATTTTTACTTTTATTTATGTTGATGCATTTATTACTTAGTATTTCCTAACTTATGATTTTACTTTCTAAACTTCTAAATGTACACTTTTTTAGTTTGATCCATAAATCTGATGAAGGAATATTGTCAACTGTAAACTCAAGAAATTTACTAGACGACTCGCTCATAGAAGAGAACACATTAGATCTGTCTAATTTAAATCTATCACCCTCTCAGTGAGTACCATAAATTGTAGTGATAATAAATAAAATGTATTTCTGAAATATATTAAAATGTACGTTTTAATAGAACATTGAAAGGGGCCCATAAAATAAGTTTAGAAAGTTGTTTAAGGCGTAAAGTGGTTTTGAAAAATGGACGAAAACCAGCTGTGACAACTTGGCAACGTTATTGGATACAACTATGGGCATCGGTATTAATTTATTACTCACCAAAGTCATTTAAAGGGTAAGCGTATTAATTTTATGATTACAAAATATCAATATGTATGTATGTGGGTATAATATATATTGTCTATTTTACAGTTGTAACAGAAATGATTTTAAACGAGAGCCTTGCAAACTTTGTCCGTTAAAAGGATGTACTATTAGTCTTGGTGATAATCCAGATACATTTTTAATCAAGCATCCTGATCAAAGTAAATATTTCAACTTGATTTGTTTTTATTCTGAAGTAATCTATATGTCTGACCAAATTTTGTTGATTGTTTTAGGAAATACATATAAATTTCGAGCTGAGAGTGACAATACAGCATTACAATGGTACAGACGATTGTACCATGCAGCACAGTCAGTACACCAACCCGACACTAAATTACCCGATAACCTTATAAGTTTCGACTGATTAGTTTTAACATTTCATGTGAGTTTTTTTACTTAAAAATAGGAAAAAAATCAATTATAAAATCAGATTATTTTATGAACACAACCTTTGAGGTTTATAATTTATTATAATATAAATAATATCTATATGAGAGTTAAATTGTACTAAAAGTGATAATCGTTACCAAAGATGATTTTTAGATAGAATATACATATAAACATAAAATATTAAAATAAAGTTAGGTTAGTTTAAGTGGTTTAATATAGATTGAACATTTTGCAATAAATTTAAAAAAAATAACAATATTTTGAAACACATATCAGATGTTTTAAAATTAAAGACTTACTTTTTGGAAATACATATTATACATTTCCATATGAAATACAACATTTTTGTTTACATTTCTTGCCTCCTTTGACTAAAACTAAAATAAATACAACTATAATATATCTTGCCATTCAAGTAATTATGTTTTAATATACTTAGTTGAATCAACTTGTACGATTAATTTTAGTTGTTTACAACTTTAAATGTATCTATATTTACCAATAATTAATATTTTAATTGCTTAGTATGTCTTTATTGCCTTATGCTATGTTGAACTTTAGTATGACGTTTTATACTTTTTGTTACTCTTCTGAAGTCTGACTTTTTTTAAAAACTTTTTATTTAATTCAATGGTTTAAATTATAATTTTATTTTATATTTCAGTTTACTTTGATTGCAGTTGGTTCTTGTGAAAAATTAATTATTATCATTAATCCAATAATATAATTCAGTTATGATTATTTATAACTCTATTATATTATAAATTTATTATTTGTGCATAAACACTTGCTACTTGTTCTCCCACTAGTCTTTGTGTTTATTGGACACTAATCAGAAAATTTAAATAACATATCCTGCATCTTAAAATTATTAAGTTTGGTATGGCTAATGTTATTAGTTAATTGATTGTTTGAAAGTATTTTTTTTTTTACTCTGGCTGTTGTTTATATAACTATATGTATTTAGTTATGGTTAATCTTATCTACAACGCTTAAATTAAATTGTGAAAATGCACACATAAATAGTCCCTAAAATAAAACAAAAATGGCCAAAGCCTAAGTTCCTTTCACTAAAATATCTAGATAATTATTATTATGAACTAAAACTGTTCATAATTTATTTTTTTAGAAATGTAATTTAAAAAAAAAAAATGTTACTTTTTTCAAGCTTACTTTATTTTTGTTTGCAAAATAAAATTATTATGTAGAAAATATGTTTTTGATATCTTAAAGCATATATTATAATCATATTCATAAACATCATGATTGAAAATAATAAAGTTAGAATAGCTATTTCATAAAATATTAATTAATAATTATTGTGTTATAAATAATCAATTATAATGGCATATACGGAGTAGGTTGTGAACAGCCCTTAAATATTGGAACTGTTTATACATTTTATACTTATATCATTGAGTGTAAAATAAACCTATTTACTATAAATTTAAACAGTTGAGAAATTTTTGGTATTATATAAAATAATCATGAATCATGAATCTTATTTAAGTGTTATATTTTTGTACGCTCCTGTTCTATTCATATAATATTATTTTTGAGTAATATTTCATGAGACTATTAAGTTTATTTATTATCTGTTAAAATTTCCCATTAATTCATGATTCATATTTACTTAAAAAAATTATCATTACCTAAATAGTAAATTTTATAAGTTATATAAATATATTTACTCAGTAAAAATAAAATGTTGTATTTAAAAAATGTTATTAAAACTATAACTAATTTTTCACTGTTGACTGCCGTAGATCTATAATTAGCCAGTAAAGCTTAAGATCTCTAATAGCACATAAGTTGTGATAAAATAAATAATAGTAAAATAAAAAACATTAATAATGTGAGTGATACTAAATGAGTTTCATAGATTAATAGATTTTTATAATTTGTGGAATTTGCGCAATGTGCTAATAATACTGTTTTCCTAACAATAACTTGAGTTATTTGTTGTAATTAATTACATTAGCAATTTTGTTTTTTTTTTCTGTTATAAATGGATTCAGATTTTGTTGTGTTCATTTTTAATTTAACTGTTATATTGTTATCACTTATCAGCATAATATAAATTATTTATAGGGTGGTTAATCTATGATAATATTATGATTTTATTACTCGATCGAGAGTCTAATATTGTAGCCTGTAGGTAGTAATTATTATACTAAATTAACTCAATCTGATTGTTTTTAAAGTATTAATTTTTTTGAAGACGACACAACATTGTCGTCAAAAGACATACAATGTATACTTATGTTATAGTTAGAGGTTTGTATTGTTGTGCTAAGAACTTAAGTTGTTTAGATTTATAAATCTGAGTATGTTTCAAACCAAAAGTTTTATTTCGTTAAGTCTAACATTTTGCTGAAATAATAATTTTCTTATGGACTTAAAATATTATATATTTGCATAAATCGATCTCAATTCAAAGAATACAGTGATGTCTTTAAACAATACAATTTTAAAATATTTTAATGTATTTTAACAAAATGCAATTAAAAAAGTCAAATCTTAAAAATCCGTTTTCCAAGTTAAAACAAAAAAAAAATGTAAATACATTATTATAGTATAAACCTTATATAGTCCATTTTAAAATTATTATCTGTCTGTTGACTTATGAAATGGTTAACAAATGAATACTTACAACTTCCTTTTCCTACCAGCATTTAATTGAAATTACTATTATTGTTATTATACATGCCTGATGCTTTGTTCATGCTTTTATTCCAGATCAGTTAGTGATGATATTATAAATTATAATAGGTATGTAATTTTTAGCTCCACTATTTGTTTTGTTATATTGTTGTGTTTGAAATCGGATATAACCTGTTGATAATTATCGTTTAGTAATATGATGATATAATGTACCTATGTGTTAATTTATTGATGTTCAGAAATGCACACCTATTCTGATGGCCTGATGTATGGTTACTATTTTATATATTACATAGTTGTGTACTTGCGTATTATGACACTTTATTTATTTTATTCTTTTAGATGTATAAAAGCAATAATTAAACGCTTAAGATTATTTATTTGTACAATAATTATGTATATTGTCCATACACATGCCAAAACAATAAAACGTCCTACATAATATTCTTGTCTTATTTTTTTTTACTACCATCATTCAATTTAATCCAGGTCAGTTTGTTGTTATAATGATCTAATTGTATGTATTGTCACATTAAAAATGTTAAATTTGGTCTACTTAAAATTAATCTATTTTATGGACTCAGCAAATTTTTTTCTGCTCATTCTACAGTAAAACGACCAATTTTGGAAGTGTATTTTATTATTATATATATATATATATATATACATATATTTATGATTTATTTCAAAATTTGAAGTCATAAACTGTCACAAATCCATATTGTTACTCAAAAAGCACAGGCAGATTATTCATACTACAGATAAAATCATCATAATATGATACATGATTTAATCTATTCTGTGGTCTTACTACCATGGTTCTGTGTTACTAATTAGTAGTTAGCTATTAATTCATAATTGTTGATAAAACATTTTAGAAATACAATAAATTTAGTTGATAAATTCTCCGTTTAGAAATTTTAATCTATATACGATTTATACTTTTTTTAATATCAAATTAACACAAGTAGGTAGATATTGTGGTTTTCAATACCCTTGCAGTCGGCGCGACACCTCATAAGACATAAAACATTACAACGAGTCACGAGTGCACCATAAATATTATACCTCTACTATGGAAATGTGTGTAATCATGTGACACTTTTAAAAATTACTTGTAATATTTTTATTTGAGTAATTTTTCCGTTAAATTCATGATTTAAAACAGATTTTTATAGTAGTAGTATTGATCAAATATAGGTATATATTTAATCAATGGTAGAAAATAGTGAACTCCTACCATGAATTGAAGCTTCAAGGTCGGTTGACAATTGTATGGTATTTTATATGGCAAACAAAATTAATTACGATTTATCTTGTATTGTATTTTATTAATTCTAAACTTTTTGTTTTTAAAATAATTTAAAATATTTTATATAAATCATTTTACATTTACTTTTTTATTTTACCATTAAAAACTATGTTATTCCTTATACATTTTGTATGATGAATGAAATGTTTTGCCAACCGAAAAAATGGCGGCCGTCTACAGCTGAGCTTCACTTGTAACAATGTAAATGATATAGAAGTTCCTTATCTAGAGTAGTATAGTGGTTTAAAATATATTTTATAAAAACCATGAGATTGAACATAGATTCCAAGACGGCAGTCTCTGAACGATGCATCTAACTTAACCTAACCATCTGGATGGTAACTTTTTTTGGTTAATCTGGATTCGGATTCCTTTGAAGAAACTATCTGTTAAATTTTAAAACTTAACGATTTATTATTGCAACCTAAAATCGTACATTGAATGTACTAACATATTATAAATTATAATTATGTGTAACAGGAAGATCTGATAAAAAAAAACGATGCTACATAAACGTAGGTATTTCAAAAATTGTGAAAAGTGTATGGTTAGTAAATAATTTAAAAAAATATACTCATGTCAGGAAATTCCCAAAAATAATATTTTGAAAAAAGTTATTTTCAACAAAAATTGATATTTAAAAAAATGCTAAATATGCTTGGATTATGTTTTTACCAACAAAATTGTTCTTTTAATCAGATTTACAAATTGGCTGTTTTGAATTTTTTATTTTATGTTTTAATATTTTTTTTTAATATTATACGTGTAACGCATGTGACTGTAAATTATATAGGTATTGTTAAAAAAAAATTAAAAATGTTCATTAGAACAAGTTATTTTATCTGTCAGGTCTTCCTGTTACACTCTGTATACATCTAAAGCATAACTCTCGTTACTCAGTAAGTATATAAGTATATTATATTATTACGCAATTAAATCAGTGGCGTACCTACGATTTTAGTAGGTATGGTGGGTCAGCCGAGCCATGAGAGGCCTAGCTGTGTAACAAACCAACTATTACATCCAAAACCGATCGTTTTACTTACCTACGATTTACTTTAAATAATGGTCAATGCCCAATGGAACTCTGTTTGTATCATTATTCATTAAGATATGTATTATAATTTATAATGTATTTAAATGTAATATTTTTTGTTGTTTATTATTGTTAATCACATTAAACTATTACCTATCTGTATATTTTATTTTTAATGTATTGTTTTGCATATATACCTATTATGTAGGTACCTATTTATTTATTTGTACTGTGACATAAATAAAAGTTTGATTTGTTTATAAAACTGAAAAATGTTTCATTTATTTACATTATATTATGTATACTTAAACTACATAGCATAAATGACAGATGTCAAAAATCTTATTTGTAATTATTCTTATATAAATAACGGGTTGGTAGAATTCAAACAGATATTAGCCATACCAGTTACTTATTATAGTGTATACTGCAGTGAAAATACTTTGTAAGGTAAACAATATTTAAAATGATGTGGTAAAATTGTAAGAATAACATAAAAGAAAATTATTTTGTATATTTAAAATTTGTTGATTCAATATTTTCTTTCAATTAAATCAATAACACAAATGAGACTATTTCAACACTTATATAGTGCATTCTACATTCTACATTATTTTCTTCTAATAAAACAATTACAACAATAAAGTTGAATTAAATTAAATTTTATTTGATCTAGGTATGTTATAAACAGAGTTAATTTTACTAATAGCTGGAGTTAGGCATTTTAACAATAAAATATTTATTATAAATTATAGTAGTCATCCACAGTAATAATTGTTTCAAATACGGTTGTGGTTATTTTAACTGAGAATTGAAACTGAGATAACTACTAATTACCTATTAATAAATAATTAATACATAATTAATTTATGTATTTAAAATAAATGTTACGATCAATGTTTAGTTTTTGTTGAATTAACACCAAATTAGGACTGGCTGGTAAACGACGTGCATAGCATTGAAGCTTTCGAGAGTTGGATCAACTACACTTTTCTATGTCATTATTATTAACTTTCAGTCTTAAATGATTATAGACAATAAAAGGTATTATTGTATAATATATTATATTGTATCCACAACTATGTTTGACTTTGGTGCGTTTAAGTTTTTCTTGTCACCCATGGGCCATGATAAACTATCAGCAGTTTGTGCGGCCCGTGGAGGCAAATATTTCTCCCATTGTCAACATTGTGATGAAGGTGAACAAGATCCAAAAGGATGTCTTGCAACCGTTGGAAGCGCTGAGCACAAATATGGCTTGGTCATTAAAGAAAATCGGAAAATTGCAAACTAGCAGGCACAGGGCAGCAATAGCTATGCGGTTGGAGAGTTTGGATTTGATGGAGGATTCACATTTGTTGATGAGACTGAAAAAAAATTCACCGGCACGGCGTCACACAGACATTTGTTGAAAAGAAACCATGTCGCGTCAGGTATGTTGTGCTACGGTCTTGCATCTGAGAAACAATTAAAATTCTTAATATGACGAACAACATTTTTCCAAGTCCAATATACAAAATATTTTCGGCTATTGGATTTATAAATACTATGACATTTACAAACATTTTTATTAAAAACATTATTACCATTTTTTGGGTATTGCCACATTTTGAAATATGTCATACTTCTAGTTAAAAAATTGAATCCACTTGAAGATACAGATCGTAAGTTGCAACATATTCTTTCATTTTATTATATTTTTAATGTACAAATTTATGTGGAGTGCCGTGGAAAACCTCTGAAATTTATCGTAGTAGTGTTGTTTGGAATATCAATTGTCGTTGTTATTTGAATTAGTTTTCCAAATCCAACATATATTTTTGCTGCCATATTGCGCAATATAACTGGATTTTTTAAATGTTTCATAATAAACTTTACAACTACCCAAATTGTTTTAAGATACGGTATTATCATTTTTGGATACATCCAAATCTCGTTTATTGTCTCCTCTTCCCATGTCACTGGAGGTATTACAAACCTATACATTTATAAACACACCAATAAGTTTCACATTACAATTTTTAGTGTGATTGAAAATGTAGTGTATTAGTGTTTGAAATTAATTTTTCGGAATGGAATACTTAACTAGGCACACATACGACATACCTATAGGGTATGAGTGTATAACCACAGAGTGAACGTGTGATTGAAACGACTGAATTTAAAAGGGTGTTACACTCTAGCTAATGTTCTTCTTAATCTTACAAACGTACAACAAGCAAATTTGTGTTCAACATAATTAATTTTGTGAAATATTTTAATATATTATGATAAAATAATAATAAATGTTATACATTTTAAATACCGATGAAACATAACAATATGTCAATAATACATTATTTGATATCAATGTATTTTATAATAGGTAAATGTGAATATATGATATGTTTGTAAATTGGAGACAACACATTACATGGATGTATCGTCATCTTAAGCTGTAAATACGGAATGAGTAAATTGGGCACCACTCATAAAACACATTTTTTTTGAAAATAATGTGGTTATTTTATCAATGTTTGCACATTATTTTTCAGAAGTTGCAATTAATTGCAAGTCTAGTATAAAATAATATTGAAAGGCGAGATTCACACTACCCTCCTCCCTCATATGAAATTACTCCAAAATAATACCAACATTTTGCCAATAATTTCCTAGCCCAATATAAACATTTTAAAATCGGTGGGCCAGATTATGGCAGCCTCCTTCCCCCAGCTTTTGAATTATATACTTTCACATGGTATAAACACTTTGAAAATAATTACAAATATTGTAAAGTAGTTTTTTTTTTGTCACGATTTTAGATGAGAAAAATATTGTTTAGTTCGAGGAGTTAAAATATATTATGAAAACTAATTTGCAAAATGAATATAAGTACATAATTTTCAAATAAATTGAACTTGGTGGGATTTTCATTAATTTACCTGCCACCTGCGTATAAAATACATGCTTACAGTTACGTGTTGCCTAATAATTATTATCCGCAAGACCGTAGCACAATATACCTGACGCGGCATGGTTTCTTTTCCACAAATGTCTGTGTGCCGGTTGAAACCGGTGAATTTTTTCTCAATTTCATCAACAGCCGTCGATCCTCCATCAAATCCAAACTCTCTAACCGCATAGCCACTGCTGCCCTGTGCCTGCTAGTTTCCAATTTGCCGATTTTCTTTAATGCGCGAGCCATGCTTGTGCTCAGCGCTTCCAACGGTTGTAGGTCATCGTTTTGGATTTTGTTCACCTTTATCGCAATGTCGACAATGGGAGAAATACTTTCCTCTACTGGCCGCACGAACAGCTGACGGTTTAAATTGGCTGACATGAAATTTGATACGCTAAAGTTGAACATCGTTGTGTACACAATATAAAATATTATACTTTTTATCGTCTATACGCATTTAAAACAGATCATTAATATTGAAATTATAATATAATATTTTCGGCTCTACAATAACTGGTTTGTTGACTAGTGTTATGGCAATAAATTGGAACGGAACAAATTCACTTTAGTTGCTAGGTACTCATTTGATTTGAATTTGTTGTATTCCTAGAATAAATACATTTTCACATTTAATTGTACAGGTTACTGAAATCAACACAAGACCAATACAAGAAATACAATAAAGGTTTTGATGAGAAGCATTGTACAGAATCCTTTGATTAAAAATGAATACACATCCGTGCCTATAGTAGGTACATATGCATAATTCAAGTACCCACCTACCTACCTACTTATTTCTTTGTTTGAATATAAATATATAATAATATTATAGATATTCATAAAATATGCATTATAATATTTTGAATGCATATTATTATATATTATGCTATTATGGATATGTTTTAATAAAGAATGTTAATTTATTTTCAAACACATACAAAAAATTAAAGGTACGTAACTGTGAAATAAAAAAATACAAATAATATTCAGTGTACATTCTGTTTTCCATAGCAATAAAACCTATTGTTGACACATTTGCATAAACGTGTATTATACAATTTTAATATTTACGGATTGTATCTAACTTGTGATCTCAAAAAATTATTTTATAGTATTTTAAAAACAATAACAATTTCATATTTTATGTAGGCAATATGTGCCTCTAAAACTGTGTTTTTTAAACCAAAAATTTATTAAAAATAGAAATTCACTTAACCAAATGATTTCCATACATCAGAAGTTTTGTTTTGAACCTGTGCATTGGAGTTAACCTCAATGGCCGTGCCCACTGATAGCCCGATAAATATAAACATTTTGAGAATCGACCTATATTTACTAACAAACATAGGTAATTGGACAAATTTTAAGGGCTAACTTCATATAAAATACTTTTGGCTCGTCGTTACACCGTGCCACTCTCTTATTAGTTTTCAAAATCACTGAAACGTTTGAGACTATAATTTAGTAGGTTATATTGAGCTTAGGATATTTTTTGTAAATTAATTATTAAAAAGCTCTCAGATTTATAATAAGAATACTATATTTTATCCTGTGCTTACCTAATGATCGAAGCCAGATTTTTTGGGTAGAATACGATTGCGTACGTTATCACCACAATACTTTACGAACATTATATAATATTAATCACAAATTGGGACAGTGGTTAAAATCGTTTTTTGAACTAGGTACCATTTCTACCATTCGAACAAGTTAAAGATGGTTTTATTCAACTTATGAGTTCATGCCCAGATGAAACTGAACGTCATGTATTTACTGATTATACTTTAAAGACCTAAATTGAACCTGGCTGTTTATTTCCACCTGAAATATGTGCAAAAGCCCATCAATTATACCTTGGTAAGTGTAATTAAAAATGTTATTTTAGAACAGTAATAGCTACAAAAATAAATTAAATAAATAGAACAACAAACGGCCCAGAAAGCTTTCACAAAATGTACAATAGGCAATTTCAATATTTCCATAGTACCCATCCACCAATACATGTGGTTATATCAATACCTATACTAACAGAAATCCAAGTCGAAACGATGACGAAAATATATTACATTTTAAATAAAAATATGTCTCCATCTGATTTGAAACGGATTAAAGCTTTAATTAAAATGCATGATTAGTATAAAATTGATAAAATTATAATAATATATTTATCTAAAATTGGCTCTATTTACCAAAGAAAACATTTATTTAAATTTTTTTTTTTGATAGCGTTTATGTGATTTGGTAATATTTATAAATTATTGTGATGATAATTTTTAGTTTATAAACGTATAACTTTTATTATAATTATTATTGTATTGCTATCGATGTTTGTATATTAACATTTTTTACAAATTTGGCAAAGTTGCATACGCAATCGTGTCGTTTAATGGGTTTCCATTATTATACAGCAAACATACGTATAATCGTGTTCTCAAAAAGGTAAATCGCACGCAATCGGGTTCTATCCGAATTTTAATGTCCAACCATTTATCTCTATATCCTATCTGTTTTCTTTTCTTTTTTTTTTTAACAAGTCACAGTTCTATTCTAGTAAATGACGTAATCACTTAGGTACATATTATTATAAACATTATAAATGTTATCATGGTGTCATCAACAATATAATTCCTGACGTCATTTGAGCAGTTTTTATAATGTTCGTGATCAACAATATTAATTATTATACCTATAGGTAAGGGTCACCATACCCTACAGCGGTGGCCATAAAATTGTGTCTTGCTTCATTTTTCCGTAACCGCTACCGCTGAAGTGTGGATTAACTGTGGATCTAAAATAGTCAACATTTCCAAGGTCAATCTATCTACCTTGATACTAATAGCAGGTCTTGCGTTGGTCATTAAATATTATAAATATCTTACATGACGCGACTTTAACATTAAGCACCAATAGCACCATCCTCAGGTGGATATATTTTATTCTCAATTTGTGGGCATTTGCGTGCCAGGAAAATATGTTGAGTACAACTGATAATTAACCGGTTACTCCCTTTTTTATGTTTTTACATTGATACCTACCTATACCTACTACACATACGCATATAAAAATACGGCCGTTCAAATAATGTTTCAGTTGATGTGTGGACGTCGATAGCACAGTGTCGTTTTTATAATATTTAAAACAAATTTTAAAACGAAAATGGAAAAGTGGAATAGAAAAGTTGCTGTAGTGACGGGCGCTTCTTCTGGGATTGGAAAGGAAACTTGTCGACAACTGGTTGAAAGGGGAATGATTGTTGTTGGTTTTGCTAGAAGAGAAGATAAACTTCAGGTAGGTAGCTGAACGCTATATAGTTGATAGTAGTTGTAAATTAAATCAAAGTCTTAGGTTTTTAGAGCAAACTCAATAGATTTAACTAAACATTTGTATTTATGAATCAACATGGGCTTGTGTTATTTTATGTAATAGGTCAACGTATTTCATTTTACATCCGAGTACCTATATAGGACAACTGTAGATCAGCGTTTCTCGATTTATTTGATATGGGATAAACGAAAAATAGTTACCCGTTGCAGCAAAACATCATTTACTACTTTTTTAGTTAATTATTAATTTATGTGTGATAAAATTATTGTTTGTGAGTGATATAACTTGTCATTTTAATACAGAGTTCTTAATATTAGTTGTTCTTTTCGTTATTAAAAAATATTTAAAATACACACTAAACAGTCTATAATGAGCGTCTATAGTCAAAATGTTACAAAAGTATTAAAATCAAGAAATTATATATAATTATTTTGTGGTTAAAAATGTAAGAATTTTTAAATGTTGACAACCAAGAACCGAGGTTCGAGAATTAAATACAAGATTCCTGTTAAGTATTTCTACACTTGAAAAGAAAATTGACGTAAAACCACATATATTTTGTATCAGCAACTTAAGTTAAAATATTGATGGCATTGGGTATTCAAACGTTAAACGATTTATCTTCAAACAAATTGTATATACTCTTAAAAAATGTTTTATTTTATTTTAATTAACTTACGCCCATTCATGCAATTTGACAAAGTATAAGGATATTTACAGAAGGTATTAAGTTCTTATATAATAATTAACAGAAGTTAAATTAGATTAAAATGGACAGAGATAGTAAAGAATTCAAAATATTAATCTTAAATATTTAAGACATAGATACTATGACTTGAACATTTCCTGTACACAATTGACATTTTCGTAATAATTTATTGATATTTAAAAATTAAAAATTATAAGCATTTAAAATTAAGATTTTTTTATAATTTTTTTTTAAAGTTTAACCTCAGTCAAAAAGTTAGAATATTTAATAGATTTATAATATTTTATTTTTATAGTAATAAAAAATAATAATAAATATGTAGTGATAGTTTGTTTCGCCCAAACAAGTCCAAATGATCACAAAATTCGGCAAAATCACAACATTTTAAAAATTAAGACTCGAAAACGTAATACAAGACTTCTTGTAAGTTTTCTTACGAAATAATAAGCATGGTAAAATAAAAATAAAAATAAATTCAGGCATTTCTAGTTGAAATTTAAACAAGATTTGAAAAAATAAAAATGTTAAGTTATTTTTTTTTTATTGTTTTTCAAGAAAAAGTTAATAATACTCCGTAGGGACTTATTTTTTTATTTACTATTCTCCAGTTAGGTAATTTAATAGATTTTATAACCTATTTATACCACGAATAAGTTCACACCGGTCTACAGTAAATTAGACAGCTATAGTATCAATGTATAGAATAATATTCTAAAAAATATTAAATAATTTATATAATTCTTAATTTACAATAGACTGACTTCTTCGAATTTTAAAATTGAGTTTTCTAATCCAATATTTTTTTTTTTTTTTTAGGAGTTAGAAAACACTTTAAAAGGAAAACCGGGTAAATTTTATTACGTTAAAGTTGATTTGTGTTCGGAAGAAAACATTTTGGAAGCTTTTAATTGGGTGAAGAGTACATTGAAATCGGTTGATGTACTAGTTAACAATGCAGGTGTTTGGAAGCAAAGTGATTTATTAGGTAAATTGAATTAATTTAAAGTAGGTAGGTACTTATCTAGTAGTTAAATAGTTAAATATAGTGATACACACAAACAATTTTGTTTTGGGTTAGGTGATTGCATTTTTTTTAGATTTGAATTTTTCGCAGAACCCCATTAGCCATAATTGGATGGGCGGTACTGGTTTGCGCACAAATACCAAAAAGACAACTTTTTTGGGCACAAAACTACCACTCGTTTGGGAACAGTTGAGCCGTAAACATGCACATGGGTTGCGCACAGTTACCTTTTGGCCTGACCTTTTAATACCCTCTTAATAAGTAAATTATTAAATTAATAAATTATGTTAAAAATGCATATAATATAATGTTTGTGTAAAATGTGTTAATTTTAATTTTAATATAGTGATATACTGATATAGACCTATTATAGTCGATATGATTGGGAAACGTGTCTATTATTTTCCGTAATAACAGTTTCCCATTATTTGTAAGTATTTCATTCGGTCTATTTCGCCAGATCTATATTTTGTCCATAAGCTTATGCGATGTTCGACTGACCATTTCGTAAGCATTCGTTAAAATGGATTTTACAAAAACTGTTACGAATAAAGGTGTTGTGTGTATTTTGTTTAAAGAGCAAAAATATAGAAAATATTCTTCTTATTAACTTAACTTTAACTTTTTAACTCGTTAGTGCCCAGCCTTGCATTTTTGCACCTTTGGCGCTTATGTCATATAGTCTTATTTTTGTGTGCGCAAACCAGTTGTACATTTAGGATAACCGTGTGCGCAAATGAGTTCCGATTTTTCAGGTAAAAATTATAAAATGTGCGCAAACAAGTTGCAGCCACATTTTCATATCATTAAAATTTTTTTCAACTTTTATACTTCAAGGAAATACAAATGATTGGAAACAAATGTTTGACACTAATGTCATAGCTCTAAGCATTTGCAGCAGAGAAGCCATAAAAATTATGGAGGAAGTAGAAATCAAAGGGGGTCACATAATAAATATTAACAGGTAACTATATAAATTTTAGTTTAATGAAATCGTATGAATGTTAATTTATTTTATAATACATTTAAAAAAAAATAAATATGCACATAATATTATGATTCAGCCATTCAGTACTCAGGTGCTATTAGTTTTTTTAGTTTTATTGGATAGATAATTATATTAATTGCTGAATATTAATTTAATGTTAATCAGATAACTCCAATTATGAAATCAAGGTATAAATTGTGGTTTATTTCTAAGCTCCTAACAATAATTGATGAATTATCAACGAAATATAATTAACTTAATATGTTCTAGTGTTGGAGGTCATTACCAATTTCCATATATGAAGGGTATTGCAGTTTACAGCGCTACCAAACATACTGTTACTGAGATCACAGAAAGTTTTAGAGAACTGATGGGCATGAAAAATTTACCTGTCAGAGTCACGGTAATTTATTAGTTTTTAGGTTAATGTTAGCAGTACTTATAACTCTATATAGGTATACCTATTATTGTGTTTACTGCCTTTCCTTAGTTATTATAACTTAGTGCTGTCATAATCAATCTAAATCTACTCTATTGATTAATCGGTTATAAATTATTTGTATAATACATTCTTTAGGTAGTTGTTTAATATAATATGGAGTTTATTATTATTTGTTGATGGTCGATGTTTAAAGTTTATTTTTATTGTAAAAAATAAATCGTTGAATTTCAGAGCATCAGCCCGGGTGGAGTAGAAACCGAAATGACTATGGAATTCAGTAAATTGGAAGGATTTAAAATGTTGAAATCTATTGACATCGCTGATGCTATTGTATATGCGTTGAGTGCACCACAACGTGTTAACGTAAGTTAGGAGGACGTCGCAACCGCATGTGTTGTCTCCGTCTGACACATGTACGACATAGAAAATTTTTGTTCACTAGTTTTAATAGGGCAGTGGATTAATTGCAGGGGGCAAGGGGACACTTGCCCCCCGAAATTTTTGTGGAGGGGCAAAGGTATCATTTTGGTGTTAATTTTTAACAATATGGGTAACATCTAACCAGTATCTGCTACCTATACAGTTTGTTTCTAAACCATAAAATGAGTTTTAAGACTAAACTGGTGGTGGGGTCAGACTGGTCAGAGTTTTGGTTATGATGAATACTAAATAAATTATATTGCCCCCCCCTCTCAGATTTCTATCCAGTTACGCCACTGAAATTGAATTATGAGCATTTTCAAATATTAATATTTTATATACCTACTATCATAACTATTTAAAATTTCGTTAAAACTAACGAGAGAAAACAGATAATGTTGTGAACTAAGAGTTTGATAATAGGTCAATTCACTCTAATATCAAAACTGATAGCACCCTATTAAAACTAGAGAACGAACGTTTGCTATGTGGTATGTGTGAAATACATGTGGGTGCGACATCCTCTAAAAAATAATTTTTATTTAACATTTTGTAGCACGCATATTATAATAATATATGCTACCTATACTTTGTGTTGATCATTGTTTTTCAAAAATGTTATAATTAATAGTTATCACTAGGGCTCGGAAGTTGTATAGGAGCTAAAAAAGATAAAATATGCACGAAAAAATTGCAAAATATGCATTAAAAATGTTAAATATGCAAAAATATTATTCTAAATTCCAAAAATTAAATACTTCAGATGTTGTTTACAAATTAATTATATATATAAAAATTATTTATAACTAAAAAAAAAATATAACTGGTTGGTATTTTGACATCTTATTGAGCTGAAAATAAAATTAATAATATTTTTTCAGTATTTTTTAAATTAAGCAAAGTACCAACTTACTGTCCTAAAAGGTGATGACATACACAAAAATAAAAAAAATAAAAAAAAAACACATCATTGTAAAATCAATACATTCATCGCTCCGCTCAGAATCTAAAATGTAGGAAATGTTAAAGGGCTAATATAAATTGCTATAATTATTTCATGAACTCAATCGTCCACTATTATTTTCTTTGTACCGTTCGTATTTCATGAATTACGTATTAGTGACATATACCATCCCGTTGTATTATACGCCCTAGTCCCTAAGGTTTTAGACCCTTCCTGGGCCGATGTTGTTTTGCGGGTGTTTCGTAACAATGTATGCCCATTTCCGAAATTCATACGACGTCCCTTCGCAGTCCAAATGACGATTAACACATCTAGGCATTTATTTATCGCCTCTCAAATGGAACCGATCGAGTTAGGTTGCAGCTATGTTTGGTCTTTAAGTTGGTGTTCATATGTTGGCAACACAGATACATTTTGTGATGAAAAATTATGTGTTACAATAAATTGATGCATTTATTAGAGTTTCTGTCCATAAGTTTTAATTTTTGCAGGTCGCTG
Organism: Nasonovia ribisnigri; assembly: GCA_027563435.1. Taxonomy (NCBI): domain Eukaryota; kingdom Metazoa; phylum Arthropoda; class Insecta; order Hemiptera; family Aphididae; genus Nasonovia; species Nasonovia ribisnigri. The sequence continues at coordinate 286,043 of JANEHU010000147.1, read as the reverse complement.
AAATCATCATAAGACCAACAGGTGAGAATACATTAAATTTAGTTAAGACTGTTAAGAGTTTTAAATAGATATTGTTGCATATTCAGCATTTATGTATGCTGTTACATGTAGTATAATACAGTATAAGTATCACAATATAATTTAACGAATTACGATCGGTGGGGACTGTCCATCAGTTATTAGTAAATAGACATTTTTTTTTTGTATATCATATTAAGTTTGTATTATATCATTCTGTTTATTCATATTAATAATGCAGTTATCAACTAGGAGCGATATCTGTGATGTGTAATTCAAGTACATAAACAACACACGTATTTGACTGTTTAAAATAATAATGTTTTAATAAACACTGGTTTATCTATTATACAAATATTCATCAGGGGGACGTGGTGGCCGAGCGGTCTAAGGCGTCGGTTGCGACGCAGCCGACACCGGTTCGAACCTCGGTCACGGGCGGCTCCTCTCTTCGGGCAAGTCACGGTGTCTGGAGAGAGTAATCGCTTTCCCCCTCTCGGGCATGGCAGATACCCACGGGTGCCCACTCAAAAATTCTGCCACACACACGTGTACCAAATCTACCCAATCCAAAAACCTACCGTACCCTCCCCCCACAAACAAACCACCCAATGAATGCTAATGGCCACAGTTGCCGGGCTTAAAAAGATCAATATTCATCCTTACCTTTTGTATTTCTTTAATTTTTTTTTTTGTTCATTTTGTTTCTCCTCTTATAATATATACCTATTGATGCAAGTATTATTTTTATAATATAATTTCATATGTTTGAAATTAATTTACTAAAATAATTATACACTATTTATTTGTTAATAATAAAGTGCATTCATAGATATACAAGATTCATAAATTATACGTTTCTTATACATTTGCTTTTACATAGGACATATATACCTAACCTAACCTTATTTCAAAAATATTGCACAGGGGACTTCAAACTTTTTTATTCAAATCTCAAAGGCCTACACGTTGACTGCCATACGGTGACCGCATAAAAATAATTACGTATCAATAATTTTTAGGCAGCCAGCTGCCGCACCATATCATTCATAAGAATCCATAGGGCCACGGGCTGTCACAAATTCTATACATTTTGGAATCATAATAAATATTTTAGCGCTGTATTTATACCTTTTAAATTCATACTGTGACATAGTGGAAGTAATCACCGTTTAATCTGTACATTAGGTGCATTTCCCTGGCACCCCCACTTCCGAATTTTGAATTGAAACCAAGGGCTTTCGTTTGTGATACGTTTGTGCTGGATTGTGCTCAAATTTTGTCGTTTGTGCTACAACCCTTAAAGAGTTATAAGGGATAATGATTGGGGGTGTCAGAGAAACGACTACACCCCCACCTCTGAATTTACAAATTTAAATTACGCCTTTGTGTTACGTTTGTGTTGGTTTGTGCTCGAATTGTATCGTTTGTGCTGCAAACCCTAATAACTACAGGGTATCATTAGTGGGAGGGGTAGGTGTGCGTGATTATAATAATCGATATATCGATCTAACCGATTTAATCGATTTTTAAAAATTATAGATAATCGATTAATCGTATAAAATAACCGATTAATAAAAAGGTTTAACATTTGTATTTTATATTTTTAACTACTAGTATAATTTTTTATATACCTACTTAAAAGTTGTGAATTTGTGATTATTATTTAATATTAAAACAACAAGAGACAAAACTGTAGTACCTACTGTACAAGTAAAAGTTATTTTATAATTATTTAAATAAAAAAGTATTAGGTATTACTTTTTTAAATGTATCTATTCTAATTTCTAATTATCTAACCTTTTAACTTATACCTATGTAAGACATGTGACTAAATGTATTGGTATGTTTTATTAGCATACATTATAATGTCTAGCTGAATAGCAGATAACATTTGAAATCCTAAGAAATATAAAATCAAAGATGATTGAAGAAGCACATAAAAAAAATGTATCAGCTTTAATTATTAAAAAATTAATTTATTGCTATTGAGTATTATTTGACATCATTATAGGTTTACTTCCGAGCAGGGGGGAGTGAGTCATAATGCAAAAAATGCAAAATATCAAAGAACAATTTGTGTACGTGAAATATCAGTTTTAATTTAAACTATTATTTTATAAACCTTTGTATTATGTAAAGTGAATCCATTGCCTGAAAGGATGAAGCGGTTACATTTTTAATTTTCATTAACAAACGTCAATTTTTTTAACACAAAGGTTTCCAGGTACTAATGTATTTGTATTTTACTCTGAGACCTAAGTTATAATTTACAACTCACAATTCATTATTTTATAATATTATTGCATTTTTAATCATCATTTAGTTATTCACCTCTGAACTTAATATTGTCCGTCCAATGTTCAGCATGTAAAATTTTGACATTATTGCTATTATTGTGAATGTTCACATTTTTCCTTCTTGAGTACCTTAGGTAGGTATCTAGTGGCTAGTTGTTTTAACTTGCACAGCCACCTTATTAAATAATAATATTATATAAAACTATACAAAATAAAAATACATACTTACCTGCAGATCTGTAGTAATATATAATGTCTAACAAAAAATACGTTTGTTAATAAAAATAAAAAAAATAACATCTTTAGGAGTGGGCGTGAGGGTTACTGTACGTAATAGTATGCACGTTAACCTATCAAAAAAATTACAATTTTCCAGGGTTCCTGACCACTAACCTATTAATATCATAAACTTAATAATAGAATTATAAATTTGAATACTTATATGGTGTTTTTAGTTTACGTACATAACCATGACAATATTGTGAAACCGAAAGTTTCCGGGCTTCATTTATTTTGGACTAAAAATAAGATGTTTCGCTTAAAACATTAATAAATCAAATATGGGTTGCAGCACAAACGATGAAACTCGAGCAAAAACCAGCACAAACGAATGGCATAATTTAAATTTGTAAATTCTGAGGTGGGGGTGCAGTCGTTTCGCTGACACCCCCAACCATTATCCCTTATAACTTCTTGAGGATTGCAGCACAAACGATAAAACTCGAGCACAATCCAGTACAAACGAAAGCCCTTGGTTTCAATTCGAAATTCGGAAGTGGGGGTGCCAAGAAAATGCACCTTAATTATTATTCATTTTTATGACGTTTCATACAACAATCTACACACGTATAGAAACCGAATCTTAATGAAGGAATGGTTGATTATTTCAAGCATTTCGTTAATTAGTGCTTTAAGCAACTTTGTAATCTTAAATTTATTGTGTGGTGTATGTAAGTTATGTACAATAAGTGAATTTACCACAGCAGTTCCTAATAAAATCTCCGTCGCCACTTTGCGGTACCATCTAATTGACCTTACTCGACTGCTATAACTCGATAGTTGATCTTATAGGTCAATCCCAGCCTTACCTGAATTGTAATCAATTATAATTTTTGGTTTAAGAATTGTTTTTATTTTTCTTCCTCATATCTACCATTATAATGTTATGAAGCTTAACTCTGTTACATCTTAATGTACCAATTAAATGTGTTAGAAAGTATTAATTATTTACCTATCAAACTTTTGTCAATAGGTTATTCTTATGGTGATGCCGTTTTATATTCAGTATTATCGCTCGTAGATTGAATATTATCGGTATTGATGTCATAAATTTTTTTTTTAAAAAAAAAAGAAGTAAGCATTCACCTTGTCGTTTTCGTGATATTATCAACAAGACGAGTACGATCGACTCGACGGCATGGAACGGCAAACGAAAACTAAACTACGTAATAGATATCTAGGTGATAGAAACAGAATATACGACTTTAAGTCATTGCAGTTATGTATAGGTAGGTACATTGCAGATAAGATTATTCGGGACAGTCACCATTGATTTAACCGTAACAGTCTTTTTACGGTCTTTTATTGACGATAAAATAATCAAATTATTTATTAAGTTATTTATAATACGTAGATACCGATGACATTAATAGAAATACTTTTTTTTTAAGTTTTACGACACAAATGTCAAATATTTAAAAACGACCCAATTTTTTAACTAAGATGCTAGGCAAATACCCCATGAATAGCTGACCTCCCCCCCGGAGGTCTTCGCCACCACCCTTCCTCTGCTAATAAGGAAAATATTGTTTTATAAATTTAATTTAAATATTATATATATAATTATTTCAACTATTGATATTCGGCGTTTTGGCTAGGCAATTTACTTACCATTGTGATTTATAATTGATGTCCCGTCTTAAATTTCAGTGTTCTCATATTGAGGAGAGTAGAGCCGGTTTGAAATAATAAATACAAGTTGTCAATTATTACAAATAACATTGTATGTTTTTTTCATTATTTTTATTCAACGAAGGTAAGAATAATGATAAAGTAGTTGGTTATATACTTATGCAGGTATTCGTATTTCATGCCACCACATGCATAGTTTTTTCTTTCTTTTATTCATCGATTATTCTGATTTTTATTTTACTTATAGGTGTACAAAATATATAACAACTACTCAAAGAAATAATAATCAAACAATTTTATTTGGAATATAAGATTGCATACACTAATAACTGCCTGGAAAAACACCCATCTTTGGGAAACATATCCGGAAGTAAGTTGTATATAGGATGATATATTTATACTATACTGCGGTTGGCGTTGCGAGCATAGCTTCCAGGAACCAAGACAGATCCGAGGTGAAAACGATGGTAAGCTATTTCAGAGGTTTTCTGCTGACACTGGGGTGAATGTGTCAAAAGGCCTATTCTTGTATATACTTCACAGAGTGAAATGTTTGACCTTTTGTCGGATCTGGTTGGTGGCAATCGACTTCTGATCGGTCAGCAGTGCAACCAAATGTGGTGGTGGAGACTTAACTACTTGAATAAGTGTTAGCTGAGGGAGTTATGTCAAATGGTTGATCGTTTAGAGCAGTTTTTCAAAAATTATATAGGAAAAATTGGAGGAAAATAACTCTGTATTCAGAAAAAAACTCCAATAAGTTGTGATCAACAAGAGAAATGTGAGGATTTTGCTTTGGTGCTATTTTTATATTAAGTGGTCTGAAAATCGTTGTAAATATCGAAGTATAAAATGTAAACTATGTGTGGATGTTTAGAGGATGTCAACGCAGTCAACGCACTATTTGCTTTTTCTCTCTGATCCTAATTCAATAAGCTGAAAAATATTGTGTTGATAGTTTCAGTATTTGAGATGACCTACTATTAAACTTTAATTTTATAATATTTTATTATTACATTAGTAATAGGTACATATACAATTAACAAGGTATTGTACGTTAGACTTTTTACAATATTGTGCATATTATGAATTTTTAAAATATTACAAAGTAAAAATACTCATAGGCATATCGTACATTGTGCAAAATATAAATATCTTTAAAAAAAAATTGTCGTTGGATACTGGTGTAACGATTTACAAATTACTGGCTTGTCATTTGTATAGAGAATGAAGTGAAAAATGTCAGTGAATATTTAATATATTTCTCTAATAATACAATTCAATTATATTGAAAGTGTTTTTTATTTTATTAAACAATAATTTGCTGTAAAATAGAATAACAATAAGATTTTATGGTAAATGTGTATTAGATAGTAGACGTGGGTTAGTTTGGTGTCCAGGGATACCAATACTTGGCACTTGCAAATTATTTAAGATTTGTAAGAATTACATAAAGGTAGGTAAGAATGGACTTTTTTTGCAATAGATAGTTTATCAACGTTGTTTGCAAATACATATCTGTAATAAGATAATAATTATGTATACATAATATTATTATTTATTTATTCTGACCCAGTGAAATACGTGCTACCTATGCGTCCATTGTTGATACATGAGGTGTGGATGTGTATCAGTCTCAATTGATATCTATACAAGATTCTTAATAAAACCTAATGCATTTTCGCTTGTTGGCCTTATGATTATTTCAACGACCTGCAAAAATTAAAACTTTAACAAGAAAACACATTCATCAAACACAAACAGTAAAATTAAACCGAACAGAACATTGTAGAGTACAAAAAACTTAATACACAAATACATGAAATAATTATACATCAATAAATTATCGATTATAGACACTCAATATTTTATAAAAGTATAAAAGCCCATAACCTTATAAAAGCACATAGAAATAACATTTCGGATAACTTTATTAGTTTATTGTGTAGAGTGTTGAGAATGAAAAATATGAAAGGTATAGGTACCTATTATTAAATTTGTACTTATTAGACTTACGTTAACACGATGCGGTACACTCAACGCGTAAATAACAGCTTCAGCAATGTCAATCGGTTTCAACATATTCACTCCTTTCAATTTGTCTAACCCAAACTCTACAGCCATTTCAGTATCTACTGCACCCGGACTGATACTCTAAAATTAAAAGAAGATATTTTTAACAACAATATATACATCGAAATTAAAAAAAAATATTTGTGAAATGATAATTTTAGATTCTGAGTGGATCGACGAATGTTTTTTTAGTGTTTGTTATCACCTATTTGCCTTTTAGTGAATGTTTTAGTAAAGTGCTAGTAGAAGTGCTTTGATTTAAGTAAATTTAGTGTTAGTATTTACAAAAATAAAATTCTCAAGAGTTTTCAAAAGCTTAGGGAAAAACAAAAAAAAACATTTAAGACAAACGGGCATTTTTAAGCAAAATCAGTTTTTAACATGATAATGGGGATATATATTTATATATATTTATACAGCCTATATTTACTTGAAAACAAATAAATTACCGTGACTCTGATAGGTAAATCTTTCATGCCCATCAATTCTCTTAAATTGTCTGTGATTGAAGTAACACTTAGTTTAGTAGCGCCATAGACTGAAATATCCTTTAGATATGGAAATTGGTAATGACCTATAATACTACGACATAAGTCAATGTTAAAATATTATATTACGTTAGTAAGACAATTGCTAGAAGCGTAGGTATAAATTACAGTTTATATCATGATCTGAATAAACAAAATTGTTTTCAAAAACAACTGTGTCAGAATAAATCTTTCTTTAATGTTGATAATAAAATGGTATATATTTATGAAGTGAAAACTTATCTTGGATGATTCTGCTCCCCACATGTATTTTGGAGTAAATTCGTGAAAATATCAGTGACACTGACACATTTAACGCTTCCAATATAATGTCAGATACATCATAAAATCTATATAATATGATTATAATATACACGTTCTATCCACTGGTATATGGGAGTAAACTCGTGAAAGAATCAACGACACTAACAATTCTGATGCTTTCTATCCAATGCGTATAATGTATATAGTACATACATTCTTTTTATATATAATATATATAGTATATGGAACGTCGAAGCGGATAGTTGCTTTTATACCACGTTTTAAGATAATAATATTATGGTTGCCCGTCGACTACGGTAAAATTATTGAGATAGAGGTTTTTTAATGAAGTGTTCTTTTGGTGAGGTTTTAGAAAGTAAGTTGGAGATGTGCTTGAAGCTTGAGTTTTTAATACGTTGAGTAAGCGAGTATTTGTCTTTTGATAGGGAGTCTTTCAGTGGTGGAACTTTCAGGAAGGCTCTGATAGTGTCATTGGAGACATACCAGTTCAGTCCAGCAATTTGTCGCAGGGTAGTTGACTGAACTACCTCGAGTTTTACCCAGATATGATTCGAGATGTTTGCCGTTTATGCGGGAGCTACATAGGTCAGGGTAGGTCTGATGTAAGTTTTAAAAATGTGCAGTTTAGAGAGAGTTGGAAGAGGAGTAACCTAACCTAACCTAACCTAACCTACGTTTATTGATAAGGGGGAATAGGGAGTGTTTGGCTTCTTTAACCCTATTGATCACGTTTTACACGTGAGTGGTAAAACATAATTTTTTGTCAATGGTGACTCCTAAGTACCTGATTGTTTTTGACCATTGGATGGGAGTGTCATCAAATTGGAAGCGTTCTCCATCGTGTGTTTGTTTGTTGCGAAACATAATGGCTGAAGTCTTGAGTGGATTGATTGAGATTTTCCACTGTTGGAACCACTTGGTCGAGAGATCAATCTGGGCCTGTAGAATTTTAATTGCACTTGATTGAAAAATGCTATCTGCATAAAGTAACGTGTCATCTGCGAATAGGGCAATCTTAGCTTGACTTAACTTTTGTCGTTGATGTATACGGATAATAGGGGGAGGGGAAGGCAGGACCCCTGAGGGACTCCGGCTCTTATGGACCTGGGAGAAGATTTAGAGTCGTCGATTTTTATGCAGAATTTCCTGTCTTTGAGAAAATAATGGATGATGGAAACCAGCTGTGGAGGTATCCGCATTGCCAGAAGTTTGAATAAGAGGCTCTCGTACCATACCTTATCAAACGCTTTTTCAATACCAAGAAGGGTCACTGCAGTTTTTAGTCTTCTGTTCATATTATTCTTAATGTTGTCTATGAAGTTGACTAGTTGAATTTCACTGCTGTTCTGGGGACGAAAACTAAATTGCTCCGGTCTGATTTAAGGCATGATGTGAGTTTTAAGTCTGGTGAGTAGGAGTTTTTTGCAGAATTTCCTCATAGTGTTCAGGAGAGGGATAGGTCTGTGGTTGGTTGGGATTTTTGGGTCCTTATTCGGCTTTGGAAACATAATTATATCAGCAATTTTCCACTGTTTAGGGAAATATTCAAATCTAGTGCAAGAATTTAAAAATGTTGCGCAAATGGATCGCAAGTTCCCCCCCCCCCTGCGTTTGAGAGAACATTTAGAAATAAGATCAGGCACAGGGGCGATTTTGTTGGGGAGCTTGCGAAGAGTGTTCCAAATCTCTCCTGGAGAGAAGAAAATGGTTTTGTCATAAATCGTGTTTGAGTGCTGGTCAAGGGTGTCGTGTACTACTTCGTCTACCCAAGAGGTTGAGGTCAGTGGAGAAAATTGTTTTTTCATACTTGAAGCAAAGATGTTTGCTTTGTCTAGAGAGTTGTAGTGGAGGAAGCCATGATCGTCCTTGAGCGTATTTGAAGTCGGATGTTCCCTGAGAAGACGTCTATAAAAGCGGGACAATCCCTAGGGATCGACATCCATTGAGGACAAGAAGTTGGACCACTCTTCTTCTCGGTTTGAATGGAGGAGATCGCTGACTAGACGATTTTAGCGGTTCAGTAACATTTTTATAGCCGGGTTCCTGGTCCTCTGCCAGATGGATCTTATCCTGCGCTTTTTGATAATTTGAGATGGAATCGACGCCGGAAGGTCATTTTTTCTGTCGTATGGATTATGAATTACCGAATTGGTACTTACGTTGGCGGAGATGAAATTGGACAGATGCTGAATAGTAGATAAAACCTGTTCCTCTATGGTAATTACATGGAGAGAAAACGGTTTGAAGATCATAATATCTCGTTCGTAATTTACCTAGTCAGTGATGTAGCGTGGTTATGGCGGAGATATATTAGCGGAACAGTGATGTTTGGTATAAAGAAGGAACTTACAACTTTGTGTGACAGAACGAAAATCGTGCGTTGTATGGTAGTGCTGACTGAATTGTTGAACAGCTGAAACCGTACGTACGTTTGTAGCGATTTTGATATGATGTGATGATATATATATAGACGAGTTTCGGAAATTTACTAGTTATAATATACCCATTTGGATCACTATAACTGTTGCTGATTGGTTGTAAGTTGTTGGTATGACGAGTCATCATCGCGCCGGTGCCTGATGGTTGTCTTTAGCACGGTGAGGTATTTCCTCGTCATACCGTTGAAACTTTGTTGTGTAAAACCTGATATTTATAACTGCGTCTTATACTTGTTGAGTGTGCTTATTGTTTGTTAGTTTATGTTGTACTCCATAATATGGTATATTGTTATTTTTCTTCATTATCTTTGTGTTGTTTTAATTTTCCTTTTTCTGCGCCAGAAAGATAGTTACTTGAAGACATTGGATTTTACTAAAATATTTTAAACTATTAAATAATCAACTGATATTTTAAACTTAATTTAGAACACGACGGGGCTGACGTTGTGTCACTCAAATACGTTGGGATATGGTACAGCAGTCAACGAAAAGATAACAACACGATCAAAGACGACGGACATGATATATAATATATCTGTAAATAATATACTAATATGAATAATGAATATAGCTATTAACCGATTGTAATTTCAAGTTTATTTCCTAATTATACCTCTTATCTGAAGCTATAAAATAAGTCGAAATAATACAATATACTGCTTGTTGTAAATACCTATCTAATTTAATAACATGGTTGTAACTTGTTACAGACAATTTATTATTTGAAATGATTAATATGAATGTATCTTTAAATAAATATTGTTAAAATCATTTTTTTTTTAATTTTATATTCATGTACAGTACTCCCTCGTTAACACGACCATGACGGGACCACAAAATAACCTGTTTGTGTTAAAAAAATTTGTGTAAACTGATAGGTTTAACACGAATTTATAGTGTTATCAGAGAAGAAAAATTTTTTTTATTTATGTAATCTTCAAAATATAAATGTACATTACTTTGGTACATACATAATACATAGAAACAAATATTTTTAATTAATTAATTACTATGCTACATTTCATATATAAAAAAATATTTTTAATACATTTTTTCAAAAAAAAAAAAAGCAATTATTAGTTTAACGAGAGCGATTATAGATTGCACACATACAAATGTACACATGTATACATATGTATGTACCTACAATAGAGAATATGTACATACATAGTAGGGATAAAATAAGATATCGACAAAACTGTGTTATAAAGATTAAATGACTAACGACTAAACGAATAATACAACGAAAATAAATACATATTATGTACATATTGACATTTTTCTGTTCGTATTAATCAACAAAACGACAATATGGTACCTAAAATTTGTTCGAGTTTCGTGTCAACCGAAATAATTCGTATAAACCAAGGAAACAAAAAAAACCCTATCTTATAGAATAGACCGGGACCGAAAAACCGGTTCGCGTTATCCAATAATTTGTGTTAACCGAGTTCGTGTTAACGAGGGAGTACTGTAATTTTAGAAAAGCTGCAAGCCCATAATAGTCTAAAGCCCTAATTTTTCTGGGGGCCCTAGGTTATAGCCCGCGTCCCCTTAATCCAGCTATGGCCTTTAAGACACTATTTTGCTCACATGGAGCGATGCTATAATAAAAAAAAGTGAGATTCACTGTACTGGCTTTTGCAAGTCGATGGGCAACCATACTATCTTAAATAGTGTCTTATACGATAATATACTATACCAGGGAGTGATGAAGCTCTGTAAGAATGTATTAGTAGAAGTTTTCACTTCTGTCTACGTTCTACAAACGATTTCATAATTTACTTCTTTCCCATCCCGATTCTTTATACCAAATCTAGCTACTCGAACAATTTCGGACAATCCCCGATGTTTGCAAATATTAAAATATTCTTATTGTGTCCATGGTCACAAATTGTATATTTATTGTTAAAAAAAATTGTTACCTGTTCATATTAATTATATGGCCCTCGTTGATTTTTAATTCTTCCATAATTTTTACTGTCTCTCTTGTGCAAATGTTAAGACCTATGACATTTGTGTCAAACATTTTTTTCCAATCATTTGTGTCACCTATAAATATACAAGTTGGCTATCTGAATGATATGAAAATGAATAAGATTGTATTAATATTAATTTAGTGATTACACGTATATCTGATTCTTCTCAACATTGTATTTACATATTAAATTACTAGTAACTAAATTTAACAATTATTTAAAATTAAAATTATAGTTAATATTTGCTAAAAATACCTAATAGGTATCGCGATTTTTTATTTAAGTGATAATAATTTACGTATAAAAAATGTATTATTTTTAATTATTGTTCAATAAATATTTACAACAAACTGACAAATGTTTGAAGAAATACATTAAGAAATGTGCTGGTTAAAATGATTTTCTATTGAACTAAATATTTGATAATTCATGACTTTGATATATTATATACATCTATATAGAAATGCAGATTTTTTTTATAAATATGAACAATTTTTTAGATATCCTATGTTGATATTCTTCTTTATTTTGAAATAAGAATATAAATATTTAATCTATCAAATATAATGTTTTATAGGTTATTTAAACTCCTGCTGGTTTAATATATTTTGATTTCGAAATAAGTTATGTGTATTTTAAAATTTAGAAAAAGGTACACATTTTTGCTCATAACTTGTGTTAAAATATCAAAAAGAAAATGCGCGTCCAAAAATAATGTATTTATCTATAATTGGTTAAATTAATATACTATAATATAAAAAATAACGCAGTAAAACTGATTATTATGAATTAAAATGTACACACAATATGTATGTATAAATATATTATAGAAGTTGGAAACAATAAATTGTGAAGTCGGAGATATTAACGAATATCATAGACAAAAAAGATATTTCCGCTAAAGAACATCTGATATTGTATGAGAAAATGTATCTTTCATCGAATGATGAGTAATTGTACAATGCTTGATAAATTTAAAAGTCTATCACAAGACCTCCTATCCACTCTTTTTTTATTTATTCTAATCCAATGACAACCAAAAAAGCTATCTTTTATATAACATGTACTTATTCAATATTAATAATTCATTACCTAGTTGCATATACTACATGTTTGTATTAATAGTATTATTTTCATGTCATGATTTCAGTATTTCTACTTATAAGGTATGGGTACTAGGTAGGTATAACATAAAACATTATATATTTTACACTTTTAAAGTTGAATGATTAATAATGATTAATGAAATACCTAGCTACAGTGTATATCATTCTTAATAAATTATATAAATATTGTATTGCATATTATTTTACATATATTGTAACACAAAGTTAATTATTGTATTACACTTTAACTTTGGTAATAACCTAACAACTATTAATTCAATTTACCTAATAAATCACCATGCTTCATAACACCTGCATTATTGACTAGTACATCAATCGATTTCAATGTACGCTTCACCCAATTAAAAGCTTCCAAAATGTTTTCTTCCGAACATATATCAACTTTAACGAAATAAAATTTACCCAGTTTTCCTTTTAAATCTTTTTCTAATTCCTGAAAAAAATATGTTGGATCAGAAACAACACTTTGATATATTAATTACGAGTTTCACTTTTTATTGTTAAAGAGTACATTGGAAATATTATATTTTTCTTTAACAATAAATCATTGTATACGAAATATCAATAATAAAATATATAATTTATAAATTATATTGTAATTAGAAATTTAATTTTCCTATTAGTACCTACCTAATAAAATTTCAAGAATGATCTCATATTTATAAAAATGAAATCACATAAATCATATAGTAATTATTTTATTATCATTCGACACAATATTACTAGCCGTTAAGTATAACAATAAGGTATTGTTGTAAATATTGATGTAAATAGGTAGGTATGTACTGTAGAATTGAGTGAATAGGTTTGTGGTAAAAATAGTTAAAAATTTGATAATGTTATAAGATATAATAAAAAATAATATACGTCGATGCAAAAGTCTCTACGTATAACTTTTTTAAAATTCAAATTCAAAAAAAATAACTAAAATTGTTATTTCTCTGTTAACCATGTTAATCTTGTCATCATTTAAATTTTAAATTTCTAAAAAAATTTTCATCATTTATTTTTTACATGCTTATGTTTCTATAAGAAAAATAAAGAGGAATCTAGTATTACATTTCCAATCTTTTACTGTATTAAAGTTTAAAAATGTATACATTTTCACCTGCAAATGTATTGCAAATTTTGTGGTTTTTACTAATTTCGTCAACATTTTAACTCCAACGTTAAAAAAAATAGTGCCTATATATTTAAGATATTTTTAAACTTTAATTTAGATACAATATTTATGAATATAAAGAATCTTGTATTAAATTGTCAAGATTCTTAAGAGTTTAAAACCTATTCTTCTATAAATTCCATATAAATAAAAATACAAATGTTTTGTTAAGTATATCGTATTTTCGTTAAAACCTAATATAACCTAACTATAACATGTACCTGAAGTTTGTCTTCTCTTCTAGCAAAACCAACAACAATCATTCCCCTTTCAACTAGATGCCGACAAGTCTCCTTTCCGATTCCAGAAGAAGCGCCAGTCACTACAGCAACTTTTCCATTCCACTTTTCCATTTTTGTTTTATAATTTTGTTTTAATTATAAAAACTACACCTTGCTTATCGGCGTCCAAACATCAACTGAAAACTTATTCTGAACCTGTCTTTACATGCGTATGGCCTAGAGAATATAAGTGCCAGTTAATTATCAATTGTATTCACATTTTTCTCATATACATTAACAATTCAATAATGACGTATGATATCTATGGTATAGGCATGTTATTGACTAGAAATTAATATATAATTATTACTTGTTAAAAAAAATACATATATACCAGTCGTTATATAGAAATAAATTGTCGAACATTGTTGAGTTTTGCTTCGACCAACTATCACCGGATTGAAAAGGATTGTACTGTATTACATTTAAAAATAACGTTTTAATATATGTCCTTAGACTATTATTTTTTGAAGTACATCAAAATATCTAAAATAATTACAATCAATATATTATTTTTTTTTCATGAAATGTACATATTTTTGTGATTTTAACGAATTATACTAATATTTAAAATCCGTAAAAAGAAATTATATCGTGCTTATTAATTTTTAATATTTTTAAATTTATATAAAAACAACTTAAAAGATTGTATTAAATTATCAAACCAAAAAAATATTATCAACAATAAATTGTGCAAATGAAAAAAAATCTAAAATTTAAATTGCTTACAAATAGTTTTAACTTTGAATTAATTTGAAAATTTCTTTATAGAAAATTATAATTTATATAACAGTGGAATGTTTTAAGTTTTTACAATTAATACTTTTAAATTCTAACAAAAAAATTATTGTTACATGTGTAATTTTCAAAAATATTAAACTGCATGTGCTCACCTAAATTTTTTTTAGAATTATAATCTATTTTTATTATTATTATAATTATTATAGGCAAAACTTATAAGTAGAATCTTGAATTTCATATTTAATCTTTTAGGTCTTTTATCTAGGTACTATCATTGATTAGTATCTATTAATACTAATACTAGTATTCATAATCAATTGTATCATAAATTGATTTCAAGTTTGCGAATTGTGTCAAAATTTAAACTTCAAACGCTCATAAAAACTATTGAAAAGTATACCACCTATAGATCTATATTGCATTTTCGAAAATGCTCATATAAACATTTCGTCAAAAATTCAAGTAAGTATCTGTGTTTATTTGTTAATTAATAAATACCACAAAATAAAAAAAATGATTCTTTCTTATACTTGTTTATATCAATTATATATTGCTAGTTTACAATTTTACATATTATTATACATATAAATAACCCAAATACACACAAATAACGGTGTAAAAATAAATTATTATTGATACACAAGAATAAGTATTAGTAAATCATAACTCAAATTTACATAATTATAAATGGGTAATAATTAATATTGAATTTCTGTAATTGTAATTATTGATATTATATAATATGAAACTTAACAAATTTGGTTTTCAAAGTTTGTAGATTTTATTTTTATTTATCTCATTTTTCGAATGCTAATATGGTTAATTTTATATTTTCTAAAACACCAAGTTATGAATTTTCAAATTGAGGAATCTATGTAATCAAACATATTAAAAATATAGATGAAAGGGAAATTCGTTAAAATGAATATTTATTATTTTTATTTACGAGTGTACATGATTTTTAATAATAATTAGTAATTAGTATATCGTGTTGGAATTGCGGGAAGTGAGCAATTTCAAATCTCAGGCGAGTGCTGCACTTCACCAAAGCCGATTGAAATGCATTACCACATTGAGTCACACGTCATATTATGTATTATTTTTTATCACGCTTCTGCTTTAGGTTCATCAATATCACCGTGACCATGGAAATTATTAATTACTGTAAACAGTAACAAAACCATCATAGCAGTTTACCTTCATGTATAGAATTCCGATTTGGAAAATAACATTTAGTGACCACGGTAATATTTACTATCCGCTGAACAGAAAAAAGTCGTCATGCTCCAACGCTTTAACCGGTATCAAAAATTAAAATTCCTGTGCAGGCGTGACAAAATAATATTTGCACGACTTATTACTTACCTACCAGCTGAATCCAAATTAGTCAAAATGTCCATTTTCATGTACCTATACGGCTATACACAATATCACATCCTACACATCAATCAAAAATGCCCATTATATTACATCCAATCAAAATTAAAATTTACCGCCAACACAAATTGTATATTGTATAACAACCTATACGGTGTGACAGGTATACATATCCATTATACATTAAATTGTGATCGTATACACATATTATAAAACGGCATTATATTCGGTCGTATGTGGTTAAATAACATTTATTTTTTTTATTATTATTTTTTTTTTTTTGGAAAAGGGACAAAAAAACAACCAAATACCGTCGAGTCAACAGTTATAAATCCATACGAATCGACAAAATCGGGTGACCTGTCATTGGCATATTTGTTTATCCGCCAAAACGTTCAGCATATTTTTACATATTATTGTCGGCGACGAGAGGCCGGACAAAAAAAATTATAATAAAACTAGAATTTTTTGACCATTTGCCGGGTCCGATCACTATATATTATTGTTATGGTATCTAGCATTCAGATTGTGTGGCTGACGTCGAGGACTCGCGGTAAAGGGGGTGTCCGAAAAATGACCCTTTTTATCACGTTCACAACCCTTTGCGATATTTCTGAACACTATAATATATATAAATATATATGTATATAAACAATAATAATAAAAATAATAAAAATACACACGCGTTCGTCGCGTCAACTATAAATCGGTTGTCATCGACAGCGCGGGGCATTTCGGAGAAAAAACACTATACAAAATACCCTATATTGTATTATAATATATAAATTATAATCTATATACCTACATACGAGAAAGTGTATTAAAATTTCAAAATATAAATTACATATATACATAATATTATATTAATGCAGTGTAGTGTGCAAAACATAATATTAAGTCTATACAGACCTGAGGCAAACTATACAGTTTAAAATTTTGTAGCACCCTCCTCAAATGTGTAATTAGTATTTTTCGAAATAGAGCAAGAGTGGAGTTTTTTGATATTTGTTTATAAAAATAAATATTTTCAATATATTATATTACTATATTATTGATACAACAGATAAACTGATAGTATTAAATACTTAAATAATAAAACATATTTCATATAATTATATATTTTACGTACATCGAACGTATGTTGTATAATATGCAATATAGTAGCCAATAGTAGCTATATAATTTAGGTGTTTATGTGGTCTGTGAATTAAAACTTAAAGTAAAACAACACTATAAAAAATATAAATGTCATTTAATGACACTGCATAAAAAACACTAACGTGAATAATTTTGAAATTTAATAATTAAATTTACAAACGGTTGCCGCCCAATTAAAGGAATAATTTATCGACCCCGAGCACTACTCCACCTAAACATAAGGCTTGATAATACCACCATGGGGAATAATATTGTCCGTTCCCGGCCTGTACATTATGGTGACCTCAACGTGATTTTTAAATATGTCATGTTGTGTGAAAACATTTATATTGTAATTAATCAAACATAATCACGTTTATTTTTATTTAAATTTTTTTTTCTTGGTTGTGCATTTCACTTAGCGCACAATCGTTATAAGAGTAATAAAAATATCGAGTATGTGGCTCGGTGCGGCGCAGTGTCTGAAATCAATCACGCAAAGTGATTTAAAGTAAGCAACAGCCGCTGCCACTAATACTCGGATGGGTGACCACCCGGTTTCGTAGTGCGCAAAGATCTTGCCGCACATACACGTGTTTCTAACCGACCGTATAACCGCCCCAACCCTACCTTACCAACCCTACAACAGTACAACACGTAATAGCCTGTGTTGCTGTGGGTTAATTAATAATAAAAAAAAATATATATATATAGAGTATTTTTATTGGCATACGTGAATCTAAATCATTATATTTTCTATCAAGTAATAATATCGCAGCCATTTATTAAAATATTGAATTTTATATTGGCGCCGTAAGCCTTTTCGTTACTTTTATGGTCGTGCATTCAGTGCAGCTTAACGTAAAGTTAAAATGGCGTGGCGAAAGCTGTATTTTGAGGCCCATGCCTCAACCAAAATCGGCGGAAGAGTGTGCGGGGTGATCGGTTACGTAAGACTGTATATAGAATCATATAGATTAGACATTAGTGAGTTTGAAATAATAAACTAGTAACAAAAAAAAAAACCAATGAGTATCCACACTACATGAAGTACATGTATAATGTATATTTAATACATTCGCTACGCTCAGAATCTAAAAAAGTATAATGAGGGACTTTATAACATTAATTTCATCTTTATTAAGTTTAGTTGTCAGGGCAACTGTAACGTGTAATCGGTCAGAAAAATACAATTATATTTTAGGCTCCCATCCTCCACATGATGACGCCACGGTAACGCTCTCTGTGTCTCACAAAATTATAGAATGACTCCCTAGCCATAAGACATAAACATGTCAATAAAAATTTATTGGGTACATTTAACTTACCGTATACAGTATATTTTTTTCAATTTCGAAATTTTTATTTCACATCGTTTTTGCTTATTTTGATATTTAAAATTATTTAATTCTCTAGTGCAGAGGTTCCCAAACTTTTTATTCTACGACCCATTTTGGGAATTTTTAAAATTTGGTGACCCACAATATCAATGAATGACTTTTTTTTAGTGAATTCAGTTGCTATATTTTCAATAACTATATTAATTAGGTTGCGTCGTTTTGACACGGTCACTGTAAACTTGTATCGTCACACTCGCATATAACGATTGACGATAAAACTAAATTTGAACTTAGAACATCAACGAAAATAATGTATTATTCAAAAATATAGCGTGACCCACCAAAAATATAATCGCGACCCACTTTTGGGTCGCGACCCACAGTTTGGGAACCTCTGCTCTAGTGCCATTTTTTGGCTTAAAAAGTCATTTTAGATTCTGAATGGAGTGATTGATAATGATGTGTATTCTTTTATTTTTTTAATATATTGTATTATTTTTGTGCTGAAAACATTTTTTCTTTTAGAAAAAATGCTCTGATAGCATCAACTTTGTTGAAAGTTTCTGGTAGAAAATATAGTATCGAATTGATACTTTTAGGAGGTCAAAATCCAAAATTCCCAATATTTTTCAAATATTTGCCAGGATCTCCATGAAGATAGATGCACCTATGCAGTAAATCAATTTAAGCTGTGGTTTAATTATTGTATGGATAAAAATCAATAATTTAGTAAATATAATGGATAATGAGGATAATATTATAATATTGTATGTCAATTGATAAAAAAAAATTTAAAAAAATGAAAAAAACAAAAATTTTGTCATCAGCTGGGGAATGAACCACTGAACCTTTTTTACTTGTTGATTAAAATCGATTAATTCCACATAGAATGGATTAAATAGCGAATAATTTTTCTAAAACGTACAGACACCAGGTTTTTCGATAAAAAAAAACAAGTTTTTAATGGTTTTAAAAAAAGCCCAATTCACCGACAATGAAGATACTATTGATGTATTGACTATACATGCTTTTTGGCTTAGCAATTTATATAACTGTAAGGTACTATCTAGTATCTACTATCCCTTTCACTACTCCAGACATACAATCATAATATTTACACCAATCACTGCTCCAGGCGTACTATTATGTTCCTGTATTTTGAAATATTATCATTTGCTGGCGACCATACAACTTTACTAAACCTTGGCTCGCATTATTTCAAACTTAAATAATTAAGTCATAATATAGATCTCACAGTTAAAATTTAAAATAAAAATTAATAATATTTTATTTTACGCAGCATTCACAGGTTGCAGTGAAACGACTAGATACTTATCACACGATTATTAACATCAATCAATATAATATTATACATATATAAGTAATACTGTTAATATATTTCAAAATATATTATATTATGTATTATGTTCATAATAAATAACAGTTTAAAGCAAATACAATTTAAAATATACGTGTTAAAATATTGTTGTTAATATCAAACAGAGAAGACGACAAAATAAATATATTTGGTACTGAAGGCTTCTGAGGACTCTGCACGGCTGAAATTATTTTTATGGGTGCTACTTTTAAATTGGCTCCTGGATTATTTCTCCAGATTTACACTTTACATTGTTTTGTGACATTCGTATCAATAGTAATTATTCTCAAATTTTATTTCAGTTAAACGAATATAACTGATATTGATTTATAACTAGGTATATATACCTAATATAATATTTATTTTATTTTATTTATATTATTATTTTATTATATTTATTTTTATAAATTGTATTATTATTTTATAATTTTAGATTCTGAGTGGAGCGTTGTATGTATTGATTTTACAGTGACGTGTGTGTTTTTTTTTGTGTCTGTACACGATAAGTTATTGAAATAATGCTTAGATTTTCAACTTCAGTATCTCGTTCGATGGGAAAGTGAATCTAGTTGGTGCATTCGGGACGTCAAAATTCACAGTAGTTTTCAAAAACACCGGGATAAACGAAAGGAAAAACGTGAATTTTTAGGTAAAATCGTTTTCTGAACGTTCAATCCAAATTTAATTTTCAATTTTTTTATTTTGCGGATAAAGTTATTTTACTGAGATATTAATTTAAAAAAAATGAAGTCATAAAATTAGGGCATAGAACTATACAAGATGGGTGATAACTTATCACTGATAAGTTACTTAACCTATCAGTGCCGTTACCAGGGGGGGCACTGGGGGCACGTGCTCACCCCGAAATCCTTTCTTTTTTTTTTTGTTGGCCATAGACTCATAGTACATCGCACAGAAATTTTTAAATTTGTATAATTCAAGATAAATCTATGATAACGAATAACAATAAAAATTATTAATTTTATAATTTTGTATTCATAAATGTAAAATAGTAAAGATAATCACAGACTTTAGATAAGAAATACAAGTGTATTCCATTTTTGTTGTGAACACGGTTATGGTTTGATTATAAGTATCATATTATATTATATTATATTATAACATGTTTTGTGCTCAAGCGCCAAATGGTATATAGTTAATGGTGACATGGTATATTATTGTTCTATGATTATAGTTAATGTGTTTAAAACACATAGTAATAATATTGATATAATGTTCTTAATATAGCTACATTAATTAATAAATTAATCTATCAATATATGGTTTAACATAATATTAATACTTTGTTATATTTTTAATTTTTTAATTTTTAAAAATATTATTAATGAAATACTAATAATACTTTGTTAAATATATGGGTACCATAGTTGTTAGCATATTATAATGGTAGTCATACAAATAATAGGACTGTAGTAAACACTTTATAAACAAAGGGGTCATAAAGTAATAGGTGATAATCGGGTATTCTAGCATTGCAAAAATTGAGAAAAAAATTAATTGCCCCCCCCAAAAAAAATTTCTGGCTACGGCACTGTAACCTATACCCTGGTACTTCTAATTTTCCACAAAATAGTATATATATTTAGTACCTATAACGAGTATTATTACTGTCGTCGTATGGTATGAATTCAAGCATGATAAAAAACAGACTAAATACAAGTATATAATTCACATGCATTCCAGTGTTCAAAAATAGCCTAAAGTTAATACTAATTACTAATTATGTAGTATATATAAGCTTAAGCGTAACTTTCCCGTAATATAGTTAAAGTGTCCTAGCTAGTGTCTACAGTTATTCAGTTAGATGTCAAGTGTCCTTATCCACTTCCAATTGAAAAAAACGGGGAGGGCATGTCGATCGCTTATTATAATATGGGAGATGACTGATGAGTCCATATTGATTGGCCACAATCACAATCTGGCAAGTGGCAGGGCCTCATTTTCAATTTATAGAACATTCCAAACTCTCCAGAGCGGCTTTGTCCTGTGTGTTATCGATTAAGCGCTACCCATTCTTAACGTGTTAGATGTTGTAATTATTTAGTACTTAACCATTCGTAACTTAATTCTCACCCAGAGAACTCAATGGTTCAAAGTACGGCGCCATATATTATAGTGTTGTTATTAGAACAGTTTGTCGGGATGCTATCGATTCAAATACGAGACAAATCCTTAAAATACGGGACATATTATGGGAACCTAAGTATATTATAAATACTAATAATAACTAAAAACTATTATACAGTAACCATATAGTGGCGGCCGGGTGTTGAGCATGTGGTTTGGTCGATATAGCCCGCGTGGTGTGGGGATCGTGGGTATGCATAGCAGGAGATCTTTTGGTGGAACAATTATAATTTATATATGTGTATATTATAATATATACAAATACAATTTACATGTATACATATAATAGGTACCTATATAATATAGCCCGTCGGGATCGAACAATAACCGTCAAAAATGTAAATTATATAGGGATGACGTATACATATATGTATATAACTAACCTATATATACACACAACACACGCACATAATAATATACATATAACATACTGATATACCTATAATCCATATGATATTATATATTTTATACATAATAATAATATATACGCACAATATCGCACTCGTATACATGTCACCTCGTCGCGGGACATATATATTTATAACTATACAATATATATTATGTCCACATAGTATATATACTCGTACCTATACATAATAATTTATGTATGTGTGTGTGGATACACAGTACGATATATACATATATATATATAGTAAGTATATATATTATATATTATGTGTACGATATACTTACACCGGTCCATATAACATACACCGAGGGGAACTGGGTGGAGTTTGGCCGGGTAAACGCGGTCGGTGATTCGACGTGGCCCCCGCCGACTTTACCCCACGAGACGTGTACGTGTTATGATTATTATTATTATATCATTTCAGTATAATAGTCGCGTATATATAGCGGTGTGTGTGTGTGTGTGTACGCGCTTTATATATACCTATATACAATATTGTGTACTATTCACCTGAAATTATATTATACACATCCGCGAGTGTGTGGGTTATTGTTCCGCCAAAATACAAACGAACGCGATATTATATTATATACATCATATACATACCTGTATATAATAGTATATTAGGTGTATATATATAAAGTAATACAATGATAATAATAATATATAAAATTGTATTTACAGCCTGTGTGTGTGTGTGTGTGTCTAGTGCCGCCGCGGAAGAGCTGCAGAGTACTGTAAGAATAAATGTACGCGTGCCGGCGGGGCGGGACTTTGCGGCGTTGCGGGGAGGAGCCAACCCCATCGCCGCGCCCGCCCGACCGGCGACGACCGCGGGTCGGGCTCGAGGGACTCGGCGTCGACGTCCCGGCGTTGTTGTGTACGCGTAACCGCCGACAGTAACGATGAGTTTGCCTAGCGGTGTGGACATGACCGCTGCCCTCATGTCGCAGCATCCCGCACTCGGAGGCCTGTCTCCCGCGTTCTTCTTGCAGCGAGCGTCCGAGCGGTACCAGCGGACGCCCAAGTGTGCCCGGTGCAGGAACCATGGAGTTGTGTCAGCCCTGAAGGTGAGTGTGTAGTATGTACTAATATACCTAGGTATCGGTATAAACGCCGACCGCTGTTGCCCGGGTGAACGCAGGCAAAACATAACACTGTTTGGAGGAGAGTGGCTTTAAACCCCCCCGAATTCGTAACGAACCCTTTATACCGTTGTAACGTTATAACCGTTGTTGTAGGTAATATAAGAATGTTTTGGCTTAGTACACGCGTCATATGCCAGCTATTACCTATCACCTATTGCTGAGAGTAGCTACATAATTTTTCCGAAAAATAAGTATGTTTTTTAAATCTTATAAAATATACGTTAGGTTATAGGTATATATACTAAATAAAGAATGAACTTCACTGTGTTTTTGAACACACATATTATATTATTATACACACATACGTGTCCATATATTTGTACCAATACACTATACAATTTCTTTCGACATTTCAATCAAGTACTTATTATAGTAGTTACACAAGAAAAAGACTATTCAATTTAACTTCAATTTATGTTCCTGCAGAATAATTGCATATTAATTGTGACTTATAAGTAATAAATTTTTATGTGTATATAATAAGTTCTAACTACTATAACTTATAACTTTATAAGCCATTGATAATGTATTATGCATAACCTCTATAGTATATAATTCTATATAAATACCTCTATAATTTATAGTCTATTTTTCATGCATTCGATTACATCTTCACATAATATATAGACATTTAGTACCTAATACCTAATATTTTGTAAGTATATATGTATTCTCTAGTAATTGTTGTTGCACTCATAATACTATTACTCATATACCTACATCTGTTCATATACGAGCAAAATTATTGGTCTTAAGATAATTAGGTACGTAGATCGTTACTAATTACTTATACTATATAGGTACAGGATAATTCACATAGAATTCTTTCTCTCCACTTTTATTTTATAAAATACATTTATTAAAATACTAATGTTTGGAATTGTAGGTATACCAATAAGGACCATATTATTTAAGTAATGTCCAAACAAAAGATACAATAAAACTTTTTTCAAATGATAAAACAATTCTAATTGCAAATTGTTATGGTTATGATTTTTTTAATATATTAATGCTTATAAATCGAAATTTGAACAAGTATTTTCTTAGGTATTAATTGAAGTAGGTACTTGGGGTTATAGGCCAAGATATGTACCTATGTATCTAATAGGTTAAGAACATATAGGGTTATTTATATTAATATTTTATGTAAAACCAGTATTAAAGTCTAAAGAATTATATTATATTATCTATAACTCTTATGTTCGTTTGCATAGTCAATTTGTGTGTCACATAAATTGACTTTGCATACGATCATTAGTACATAAAGTTTGATAACACAGAAACCACTGGTTCAAATTTCGATCTAAATGCACCAACATTTACAAAAAAATTATCTACATTAAAATATTACAGTGATAAAGAAAAATATAAATATAAATTTGCAGTATACTCGTTGAAGAGGGTCAAACATTGAAGTATTCGAAAATACTTATGAACTTTAAGTGCGTGTATCTAAAAATTACAATAGTTAAAATACACAATAATTCACAATTATAGGATATTGGGGGGAGGGGGTGAGAATGCTTGGTGAATCACACTTGCTTATTCATATTGATATAGACATATTGTACGAATTCCTAATGCGGCAGGCTTAACAATTTAAATACTATATATTATAGTAGGTCGGCTTTACACAATATACTTTATTTCGTTTGGTCCTTATATATTTTTTTTAAGCCTAACTATTGAAATGTAATAACCGTATGTTAACATTTCATTAACAATATATTTATATTTTATATATAATATGCATATAATAAATTATTACTGTAGTAAATATAATACATAAGAACATAAATGTACTTCTTAACAATATAGGTACAAATAGTCTTCTCTGAGTTAAATCTGGACATATCAATTAACAACCATAATAGCTGGTACCTACCAGCTATAATTAAAAAATAAAAAATAATTTTATTTTATATATTATTATTGTAATATCTAAATATCAATAATTAATTTAGTTTTGATATATGTTGCACTATTGCGCACTAACGTAAATTAAATAAATTTGTTTTTATATGGTTATCTTGAAGTTGGTAGTTAAGTTATAACTTATAAATTACAATTAAGCTGCATCACGTTTATTTAACTATACGATTCACGTTGTATCGTACGATATATTATGATTTAGTTATCAATACTCATAAAGTCATAACTAATATTAGTTACTTAAATTATATGAAACGGAATATCCCACGAATTTTACATGTTTTATCATCGTTAAAAGACAAAACATATTTAAATAAATCTATTATGGTTATAATACTTAAGAGTATACGACTCATATAAGTACTCAATACTCATATACTTTTCTACTATATACCTAACAGAAAAATGCAAAACCAGCTCTTTAATATGAATACATTTCTACGTACATAAGTCAGAATTTTATTTAACTTTCATTAATGCTCATATAATTGAATTTAAAGAACAACTTATGCTTATTTAATATCGTTGAAACTATACTTCATTATTTCTGAGTTTTTGTTTAACAGCTGTATAATAATTTGTAGCTATAAATCATTTATTTTTATAGGTACATCTTTTTTAATATATTTATATTTAATTATATTGTCAATTCATATTTGGTTGAAATATTATACATTAAACGTGTGAAAATTAAAATTAACACAACTTGTAAAATTACATGTTATACTATTGTAACAATTTAAAAACTAACTTTATTTTATACATTTATTACTGTCTTCAAAAGCTCTAAAACTAACTATAGGTTACTCTTATAGATAGGCAGGTCTGCAAATTAAGATTGTTGTAGGTTTGTGTATTTAATGTTGACAAACTTACTTATTTTTGTGCGAACTCAATTAATTAATATTGTTATGTTGTTTAAATGTATAATTGTAGGTATGCAGAATCATTCATTTAACAGATATTTTTATGAAAATGATTTATTTACACTCTAAAATATAGTAAATAGGAAGTACTATTGCTGTATAAACGTACACACAGTAACTATTAATTTTGCGCTTTAAAATAAATAATTTTGTTTTGTCTTGCTTATAAAAATTATTTAAGTACTAATCCGTTAAAATTAATACATTTTGTTTTATTTGCGTATTGCGTACACTGCTGCAGAATATTAACGAGAGTTCAGTTTTAAAGTAAACAATGATTAAACTTTTATTTTGCCTCAATACAGCAACAACCGTTTTATGTTATGTAATTATATTTATAGTGAACGCTATGTATATAATAATTAAACATGATAGTAATCAATTTAATAATTGTATAATAAAATCATCCAAGGTAAATAAATATTTTTACATTTTATTTGATTTGGTATTAAGTGAAATATTTTTTTATATATTTTATACATACCGTATAAATAAATTAAGATTTAAATTTGAATTTTTGTTTAAGTCGTGTTTAAGTTTATATTACAATTATACATCAAATAGTCGAAATTGACTTTTTAACGAATAATAAATATTGTTTAAATTTAAATTAAATTTACCTGTAAGTGATAAATTGATAAAATATCTTCTTAATTGCTTTAATTACACAATTATTTATGTAATGTATGCTTTATTTATTATTTAGTAATGATCTAAATAGCGTATTCCGCTTCTGTACAATTTCTGTATTCCCTGATGACTTAAAAATGTATACAGTTATAAATTCATTGAATATTTGTGTGAAGTGGCAAGTGGAATTCGTTCGTTTCTCTAATTGGTGTATTGAGGACCGTTTAAAAATGTATGCAGATAAATGCACCCAATACTATGATACTTTATACGTATATTTATAATCATACCAATATGTAGGACAAGTTATATAGTCAATTATTTAATTTTTTTACACATTATTTATAATTAAATAATAATACTTATATTATTACTTATATTTATGTATATAAATATTAAATATGCATATACAATATGTACTTACATAATTAATAATAATATACTCTCTCTTTATACATATATAATGTATATAGTTAGTAGTTACAACATGTATAATATATTGTGCATAATGATCTCATGAATATGAATGAATGTTGGTTTTTAACAAAAAATAAGGAGTTACAAAACATTATAAATATGGTTTCTATTTTCTAAGTTTCCCTCATTCGTAATTATGCCAAATGTTCAACTACTGGTGTTATACTTAACAAATATATTATTATATGTCATTACTCGTTGAACTAATATTGATTTAACTTTCAGTGTAACTATTTAAAGGCCATATATAATAATATTGCAAAACTAATGTTTACTATTGATTATTAGTTCGCAGATTTATTTGATTAGTAAAACAAATAATAATTGCACATTCACGATATAAGCTTATTTATACTTTCAAGTGGTTAAATTTTGAAATAACATCGTGTATTATTATGTCTGAAATATCCATGAGTTATAAATATTATTCATATTATTTAGGGACATAAACGCTACTGTCGTTGGAGAGATTGTGCCTGCGCAAAATGTACTTTGATAGCAGAAAGACAGAGAGTTATGGCCGCCCAAGTAGCTCTACGACGGCAACAAGCTCAAGAGGAAAACGAGGCCAGGGAACTAGGATTGATATACCCACCACCATCGTCGTCATCTTCAGCTGCTGCTAGATCAAGTCCAGGTATATTCATACAATCTTATCAGATTCCTAAACGAATTTTTCAATCTAATTGGTATAGAAGACAATTGAATTGTTAGACTATGTATTATTATATTTCCAACTTACCCAGTAAATATTAATATTTCTGAATTGTATGCATGTTTAGCCATATGTATTTCTAATAACCAATCTATTGTATCACGCAAAATTATCAGTCAAAATTAAATAACATAAGCGATAGATCACGAATCCAATATGATTTCCATCAATAGTTTAAATAACGCAGTATAGTATAATAGTAATATAATATTGAATGAATGTAACTATTGGAATACGAAATTAAGAAAACAATAACGTCAATAACATGTTTACTTATTTGTGAGCTTGATATTCTTTTAAAATATATCTTTACGGGAAAAAATACGTCAGTATTAATAATAGTCTATACCCTATACATAACTATATTGACACGGAACTTTGTTTAGAAACTTACTATAAATTCGAAAATAATAAAAAGAGTGAAAATTTCATAATATTTTAAATATAACACAATATAATAACTCTGTACAACAGTTCTCCTAAATTAAAAATTTCTAGTCACATTACACACCTATGATATACACGCTTCGCACAACTACAGTATGATGAAGAAATATAATATATTACTATTTAATTGACGCAAGATGGGTAGACTAGCGACGTCTGTGATAATATTTTATGTTGCCAACCGAAGGAAATATATAATAATTATTAAGGGCTGTCGTCGATAAGGAGGGTGACGAGAAAAACAGAAGACCCTGTTTATGACTTTGCGTGATGTATTTATGGACGTACACACGCCGCACACATAATAACCACTAGTAACATTATCCGAATTCCTCTTTTATTGCCGCAGAATTCTTCTTGACCTCAATTGCTTGCATTATTATATTAAGTATATTATATACGATTTCCAACTCACCCTTAATCGTCTTCATTGTTTGGGGCATATTATTATATAGGTGTGTGTACGTATATATCATATTTATTTATACGTATGTGTGTGCATATTATATTATATTTTATAGGGAAGGGTGTTTCTTATTAGAGCGTGTGTACGTTCACAATGGTGGCTAAGAGGTTATTATAAAACAACGCACACACAACTTAAACACAACTACCAATTAACCTCTACTCTTTACCCTCCTTAACTCACTTTAAACTTTTTGTTAAACAGATAACATTGTATGAATGTTCCAAAGACGTGGTTTTACACAATGTTATCTTACGAGTTTAAACGCTTGAGCAGTTATCTGTGGGGTGGAAACGATTTGCAAAAAGTGGTAGCCGAGTAATTGCTTTTACAGATTCAAATTTTGGCTTGCCACAGATATTGCACGATAAAACAATAATATCATTTGAAATGCATTTGGTCACATATCAGCAACCCACTGTATTCTTCGCTGAGATAGTGTTTTTTCCTAGTCAATTATTAAATTAAAAATAAACGAATACAAACCGCCGTACATTTAAACAAAAGACGGTGAAAAAATATAAACGTATATATTATATTACTTGAGTGGTTGAATATGTCGAGGGTGGCGTTATATATTTTTACATTAAAAGAGCAGTTGCTTAGGGTTAAAAATCGCAGATTAATAGAAATGCTCACTACTACATGACGCTATCTCGATTTATTGTTGTTAAAAATTATTACTTAGAGACTAGAGTGCACTTGAAAACGGTACATATATTGCAATTAAAATTAAAATAATAAGCTAGGTACATAAGTAGTATACTATAGTATGTAAGTACCCATAAAGTTACGAATTAAAGTTGTATGAAACTATATTTACGATAATTCCGTACAACTATATATTTTTTTAATCTGACTATGATTTATATTTAAAGTTGTAATAGAACATTTTTATTACACGTAAAGTTTATTTTTTTTAATTATCATCATATCTCTAAAA
Organism: Nasonovia ribisnigri; assembly: GCA_027563435.1. Classification (NCBI taxonomy): domain Eukaryota; kingdom Metazoa; phylum Arthropoda; class Insecta; order Hemiptera; family Aphididae; genus Nasonovia; species Nasonovia ribisnigri. The sequence goes on along the minus strand of JANEHU010000147.1, from coordinate 255,728 downwards.
TTAACATATACGGGAATATTTCATCTAGAAATAGTTAAAAAATTATAACTTAGTATAAAGTAATGATTTGTACATAACACTTGAAAAATTACATATCAAAACATACTTTTATTTAAGTTTTTTTTTTTTTGTAATTTGTTTTCTCTGATATCTAATTCAAATAAATATGTATACGATAGAGGTATATACAGTGTAATAATATATAACTTTTAGGATTGTGATTTTATAATTTAATGCAATTTTTCGTTTTAATTTGACTCTGGGAACACTACACACAGGAGTGGTAATAATAACGAAATAGTTAATATAGAAACCGTTTTTTAAAAAAATAAGAACTTTCAACATTCAAGTGCGTTAAACTCGTTAAACGTAAAGTTAGCTTACCCACCTATATAGTAATATAATAATAACAATACTGTAGTCTCGATGGTACAAATACATGTAATATAATAATACATGGTTGGATTATAGGAAGTTGTGTAATTGGTTATAATATGGTCGTGATATATTATAATATAATATAATGTTATGTTATATTTCTGCGTAAACAATTGTACGGCATCGAGTGTCCCAACCCCCCCCCCCCTCCGAGAGTTTGCACCACCGTGTACATATATATGTATATTTATGTATGCACATTGTACATAAGCTGTTGTGACTTACTGACTTAATATGCATATGTTTATAATATTATATATATACGTACACAGTGGTAGTTCGCCTACATAATTATTATTTACTCGACCATATAATATATATATACACATATACATATATTATATGGTTGTGCAGAAAACAACTGCGACGCATGTACCTATATTATATATTTTAAACGTTTCAATACTAACGAAATCCTGCAGGCAAGTTTGTACAATAGAGATTTTGTATATTATAATGTACTCGGGCGATTCACTCCGCACTTATGCGGTGTACTGCACCCACGGCAAAGAGGGTTGTCGGGCTTTTAAGAGCGCGATCGCCATACTAGACATATTATTATATTATAATCCCGCCGCCCTCGCGTTAGTTTAAATGCTCTCCTCTCTTTCACTCTCTCTCTCTCTCTCTCTCTCTCTCTTTACCTCTCAACCTCTCACATTTCCCCCGTCCGTCCATCTTGCACCCTCTCCCGCACCCTCATCGCCCTTCCGCTACATCGTCGATGTGTTATTTTTTCAGCCGTAAAAAAATAATTGCCGCATTTCATATACACTATACAGCCTATGTACATACTTTAATATGCATATACACGATTATATACTCGAATATCTTCGACGAACGTTGTATTATTAAACTCTTTTTTCCACCACGTACGCACGCACAATATAATATAAACCTCGAAACGTTACGTATTATTATTATTATTATTATTAATTTTTTATTATACCATTTGCCAATGATATTATAATATTATACATAGGTATGCGTTATACACACATACAAATCAAACGAACGCGTGATTAACGATTTGTCAGTAATAATAATTATTTTTTTAACTATATAAACACTCATATGCCTTCGACTTTTATTAATAGGTACGTTGTTTTCGTCCGTACTGACATTATTGTGTTATGTGTATACACTTTGTTTTTTTTAAGAGCAGTACCTACGTGTTCGGATCGATTAAGTTGTATGCTGTTTTTCATGCATAATATTTTGTTAACACAGGAAAAATAAATAGAAATAATTATATAATATTATGTCCAATACGCCACGTGTTCTTGTTACATAATAATAACATTGCACTTTCCATACGAATTTTTGCTCAAACATTCATTCGCACTTTCATACATTTTACTTATACGCCACCGCACTGATGAACTGATTAATCGAACCACTTCGATATTTGACCGATTTCAGACGAAAAAAGAGCGCGCCTGAGCTCGGAAGAATCCATTAATGCAAAACACGACCAAACGATCGGCACACAAGATCAAAACACACGAAGCCGCTCGTCCAGTGTGTCTCCGAACGCTCCGACCCAAGTAACGTCCACACAGTTTGCCGCCAAATTCAACAGTCCGACGAGATCGGAGGTAAGTTCGATTTTTGTCTAAAGTATAATATGTATTACGCGTAGTAATAACTTCACTCGATTTTAAGTAGTTGCGTTATGGTCGCATATTCGCATATAAAATATATGGATAATTATTTTTATTGTGGTTATACAATATGCACGTTATGTTTTTTTTCACTGGGACTGCAGTGGAAAGATCTATACTAATACAGCAATAAGGTTAGGCGAAATCATCGTGTGGTAGTATGAGGATTTTAAGATAATAGAAATTTAATTACGTATGAGATACTCATTGATATTGACACGACACACATAACGTTTAGTAAATGTTGATTTTTATAATTTTATATAAAAATAGTTATATAAAATGGTTTTATAATTTTCTTGTAATGCTACCATGGTTCAAAACATAATAATAATAGTCTTGTAAAGTAAAAATTAAAAAAATTAACCATTGTGTACTTCAGTCTAACTTTCTGACATTAAAACATTATTAAAAAATTAAAACTACAAGTGTTATGACGTGTATTAGTATTCTAAAATGTAATCTAATCTATTGGCAACTTGGAAAAAAACTATTGGCTTTTATGGGAAATCAATCGAGGCATAGTCGATTATGGGGCTGGTTTGGTTTCATATAGGTTTTGGGCCCCTTCAATTTATGTTATTCATAAACATTAACAAAACAAACATAATATACGATTAAAATATTCGTTTTTTAGATAAACTCTTTTCGCGTACAATAATTATTAAAATATACATATCCTTTTCTGATTTTTGTATTTGGTGACGTGTGTCATAATATGAATTAATAATATTATCTTTATAACTCCGATGATGCACACTTGGGAAAATAATCGATCTTGTCGGTCGGATTCGTCTCGCAGTCATTCCGGCTACCTTTTTCCACGATTATATGATATAGGTACGCACTATATTTTGATGCATAACCAATATTATATGCATGCACGTGGGAGATAACGAGATAAATGTCGACTAAGATTTGATTTAGATTTTTCCACAATTCTAAATATACGATAAATTTATGTTACAATATTACACTACAGTAATATACTTACATTCGTATCGATTTGACGCAACGATTTAGTTACGCTTACTCGTCCTGTCTACATGATCTACATGATTTAATAGGTGGAGAGCAACGAGAGCAGCAACGAAGCTGCCCCGGAAAACCTGTCGCTGCCTAAACGGAGAGACTCCAGTTCGCCGACCGAACCCGACCGTTCCCGGTTGCCGTCGAACTATCCAAATTTCTCCAGCTTCCTGGAAACGAGCGCCGCGGCCGCCGCAGCCGCAGCCGCCGGAGTCAATTCCGCCGGACGGTCGGCCGTCGATGTGCTCAGGCGCGTTTTTCCGTACAAGAGACGAGTGGACATCGAGAACGTGCTACAGAGGTGCAACGGCGACGTATTGCACGCAATCGAACTCATGGTAAGTACCTCACGTACATTATATGCAGGTACTAGGCAGGCGGTCGTTATGGCCGACACCATAATTCGACTTTAAAGGTTAGCTTAAGTTAGTTATATAATATAACGATATTATATGGTCAAATTGAAATCATTTGGAAAATCAAAACCTGAACAGCAAAACAGCTGCAGTATAGTACTTATAGCCGACCGTCGACGATGCACATACCGTCAACACTTTCCAAGCATAGGTACAATATGAGATGTATGAATTGTGACTTAAGGAGAAAAATATATAAATAGTTTAGTATTAATAGAGACTTACGTAAAATTGAAATTTTCAAATTTTTAAATATTTAAAAATTGTATATTGTATTTAACACATCGTGTTATTGATATTATTATAACATTATTACACGTTTAATAATTATTTTGGGATTTTTCAATACCCTTAAAAATAATATAATCATCAAAATTCCATACTCTAAGGCAAGTTGTTAAAGCATTTTATAAATTTTATTCACGATTGTTAAACATTTATGTTTCGGCATAATTAAAATAATATATTTATGGAAAATATTTAGGTGTCGTTTAATTTTATCTGAAGCTGTTTAGACGTATTTAATACTATGACTATAATAGTTGACCCAAATATCGGTGACTGACTCATATTATATTATAATAGTATATTGTATATTAGTATACGAAAATATAAACAACGGCGATAATCGAACAAGATTTGTGGAAAAGAACAATGAGGGAGATACTAATATTTTTATAATTATTATTAATTATTTTTATTCTTTTTATCATAGTTCGTAATGCGCAGAAAATGTGCCATATACACATTGTTTAAGCTCGTTCAGAAATATTATGAACTTATTTTACTGTCCAAATTTTAATTTATCATCATATCTAAGAAGACGTTCATTAGACAATATCAAATATTCCTATATAATACCATTAATTGTAGTGGCAAAGTCACCTCTCATTTAACACCACTTACCTTTGGTGACCGGTATTCCTTACTTATATAAACGTTTAACTGAAATATACACATAATAATAATATATCAAATGTTCATACATCTGATTATGCACCGACGATGGTGGTGATTATGGCGTCTTACCGTTTTAACAGCTCTCATCCTATCGCTGTGCACACTCGCAGGCGAGAACCCGATTTTCAACGCTTACTCGAGCATATTATCATTATTATACTTCGTGGTGTAGTCGGGTTTTCAAAAAGTCCCCGCTCGTACCTTTTATACGTATACGTACACGTCACATTGTGATATATTATTTATATTGTCAATTTGTATATACGCGTACCAATATGGTATATTTTTTTTCGTACGTGACACAATAATATTATAACGACGTTAAAAAATAAAACGCATTTAGGGTCGATCCCTTTTGACGCGCGGCCATGTTATAAAAAATATTGGTTCCTATGTATTATAATGTGCAGACTATATCTACTGTAGTATGTACCTACATAATATTATAATATTATTATTGTTGTCTTCGTATCCACTCGTCGCACGAGAATACACTGCAGTGTCGTGCGCGAACGCATTCATATAGGTAATAAGAATGAGAATAATAAAATTATACATATAAACGATTTAGTTCTCTTACTAAATGCGCTAAAAAAATTTATCAAATTAATATTTTTTTCTTATTTAGGTAATAATTTGGTAACTTGGCCATTAGTATATGTACATTTAAAGAAATTACATTAAATTTATATTAAACTACTTGACTTGGATTTTTTAGAAATAAAAGTGATTCATCTTATCACAGGTTATTTATCATATTGAATCTTGAGGGTTGGATCCTAGCCACTAGGGCCTAGGGGTTGACTGATTTGCTCAAAGATGTCGAATTGGTTGTGGCAAGGTTCGAATTTTTTACATTCTGTGAATATGCGGTTAACCGTTAAGGGAGTTTTTTTTTTTATACTGACCGTACCCACATTTAAAATTGTAAATAACAATAACAATATTATAACTAATATCGTACAATTAATTTCTCATAATTTGATAATTTATTTGCTTCAAAACCATTTCATAATAGTTAAGACATGAATATTATAGGACGTACCAAACGGTTTGGTATTTGTACGTTGTATTACTGAACTCTTAACATAGATAGCACACAGCAGTGCTAAGATTATTGATATTAAACATAATACATATTATGGACACTGTATATTTCTATCTTCACTATAAACAGACATATTTACACATTTAGGGTATAACATAACGGAGAGAGAAACTATAGTAGAAGCTTCTGAGCTTTCTAATGTAACGTTGTTGTGGTTCAGTGCATGGCGGATACGGTAATCGAGATCGGCTGAATCTGAGTTTTTTAAGGGTTGTGGGTGGGTGTGTGGGTAAAAATTTATTATTGACTAGTATTTTTGTATTTAATATGACAAGCTAATAAAACAGTTTTTATACTAGTAATGTCTATTTAAGAAAAAAATAATAATAATAATAACATTATGACTGTAAATGTCTTTATTGAGTTTTGGGAGGGTAAATAGGGGAATATTAGATGTGCCTAACCTAACCTAACCAATGCCTAGGACTCTCTCTCTCTCTCTCACACACACACACACATACACACACATTCAGTACCAATAGGTTCTTAACATTTATTATACGATAATATGTCGATGGCACGCATAACACACAACCTGCACGTCGCGTGTTTCAGATGTGTTCGTCGGATCAGCTACCAACTATGGGGCATCCATCGCTCATGGACTCACACTCAGCGTTCTCGCCCATGTCCGCAGCCGCGGCCACGGTGTGCACGGCCGCGGCCGCGATGACGTCGTTCCACCACCACCACCACCAGCAGCAGCAGCAGCAACAACAGCAACAGCAGGCGCCGCGTTTTCTCACAGCGCCGATTCACCACTATCTGCAACCGCAACTGCACCACCTCACCACCGTTCACCCACACGCCATGACCTACCAGTCGCACCACCTGAACCAGGCCGCGACGTCACCGCGGTCACCGTCGCCCGGTTCCGACAAGACGTCGTACTCGGATTGATGAAAACGCATATAGCAGCGACGCATCCTCACCCATCCACGTACTTCCATTCATCCATCCATCTATCCATCCGACCATCCACCCGCCGATCGATCCATCCGCACCAATGCCGTAGAGCAACGATATGATAACTTTTGATTATCAAAATCAAAAAAATACCAATTATATTTTGTGGGTGAATATGTGAGGGGGGAGCCTCCGGGAAACGACCTCTTATTCCTGTTTCTTGTCCTGCTCATCCTCCTCCTCCTTCTCTACCTCAGTGCGTATACAAGGCACATACAATATTCGGATCATTTGTAAATTTATCATTTTATTTTATTTAATGATATTTATGTATTTGTGAAGTAACCAATTTGTTTAATATTGGACGGCGCAAGTGTATATACTAAACGATAACTGCTGTAGGGGTGAACGCGAGTGATTATGATGAGTTGTTTGAGTATCGCGTAAAAACAATTACGATTTCTGAATTTCAACACGTGCTGATCTTCCTCGAGTACCTACTTTTATATATATATATATATATAACAGTACCTACATAATTATAATTCGTTTTGTAAGATACATTTTCTGACAAAAGTTATTACATTCTTATAGTAATTATGTGTACCTATACTGCATTACATATAGGTATGATTGCTTTAAGAAAATCGTTTTTAGAATTTTAGAGTATTTATATACAATGCAAAGAAAAAAAATCAGCTGAATATTTGTATGTAAATATTAGAAAACCGGTTATAGCGTTAAATTGAAATGTATTTGAATAATTTAAAATGTTCGCCATTTCTTTATAAGATAATTCTTTCAAATAATTCTTATTAAATATCTTATAACTATATATATACCTAATATGCTATACACATACACGCACTTGCAGTTAATTGTTCAACTCCACATTGTTTGTGTATCGTGTGTATAACATGTATAACTAGACGTACAGTATTATTTAATATTAATGCGTAAAGTATTCATATGTCAACTGTAAATAATAATAATATAAAACTCAATATAATTAATATTATATGTATACATTTCATATTATTTTAAGCGCCTATTATTATTATAAATGTGTTCGGAATTTAGCCGTAGCACTTAAACATATTATTATTATTATTATTATTATTATAGGATTCTACTATTTCTACGTTATTTTTTTTTTATTTGACGACTACAAATGTTTGCTTATACTGTGTCTAAAAACTGTTTTACAATTTAAATAAAATGTAGTATTGACTATTGATGTTTTTTTGTTCGTTCGTCCCGCATTTGAAATCCGATCCTACAGGAGTGTAACATTGGTCGAAATAAACATTCTTTTTATATTGGTTTGCAACTACCCCTCTCATCTTCACACATCATCATATTATTATTGTTCAATAGGTACCAATGTGTCGTACATAAGTAATCGTACACCGACATTTTGAGTGTGTCACAAATCGTCAAATATAAAAAACACTCAAATACGACTGGCGCGTTATTAAACGGGATAACTGATACAGAAACCTTTTTTTTTTATAGCAAACATTCAAATATCAGTTTGCAAAAAAAATGTAACAAAATATTGAAAAAGAGTCATTTAAATTTTCAAAACGAAAAAACCAATGATTAAATACGGTGAATTTAAAGGTTCATTTTTAATATCATAGTGTGTGCGCAGTATTCATTTGGATGTTTTGTTCGAAACAAAAGTCGAGTGAAAATAATTCAGTGACGTTGCCAAAGAACGAGGCAGCTGCATCTATTATATGCATAATGAGGACACGTGCTCATTTCAAATTTTAGGTTTTCATCAATCATCACAATATTATATCTTCACACAATGGTTTGTAGTAACCCAGTGTATATAATATATAATATAAATATACGATATATATATATGTATAAATCTTATATGTATATAACTGTATAATTTAATTTATATACGTATATTATATTAACAAGAATCCGATTGTGATAAGTCTTGTGAAGAAGTTGTTTCATAACTTAAAATGATTTGCAAATTTTGGTGATTTTTTTGAATTTTATCAAAATTCGAACTTATCAGACTCTCATAAAAAAATAATTATGGACTTACTTTTTTTTTAATTTCCACTAACAACAACTTACAAGGAACCTTGTATTACATTTTCAAATTTTTTGACCAAGTGAAAATGTTGACATCCAAAATTCACCAACTAGATTCATTTTTCCATCGGAAAAGATACTCAAGTTTATCAATTTATTCGACTACTTATCGTGTACATAGACACAAAAAAATCACACATCATTGTCAAGCAATACATTCATAGCTCCGCTCAGAATCTAAAATTGCATTCCACATATCCATTGCTGCACTAAAAAGTATTTATTGATTATAACTTATTGATAGCTAATGATTAAATTGCTATCTTGGAATCCATAAAGAAACATAACAAGTTTCGAGCTCGGTCAAAAAGTTTGAAAATTTAATACAACACCCCGAATAAGTGGTTCTTATAGCGATTTTAAAATATTAAATATACATTGGCGTGACTTTTTTATAATCGTTCTAGTTGATCCAGAAATGTATCGCTATTAATATATTTCAGGATATATGTAAACTGCTTTGCCTGTGCACAGTATTAAACAAAAAAGTATTGAACAATATTAAAACCTATTGGATCTATTCATTTTACAAAATAAACATGTTCAAAATAAATGTAAGACAGATCATTTTTGTGCATCGAGTTAAATTTTAAAAAGTTTATTCAAGTTTTTCAGGATGTACCTACATTATTTTGATCTTTCCGTCTTTTGCAAAATCAAATAAATTTTTTGATTTTCCACTTTTGAGTATGCAACAAATAATATTGTTCATGTCTAAAGCGTGGTTATTTAATCCACACATACATACTTAAAACGTTTAACTTTCGTGCATCGCTACGCCAACCTTAGATCATGTACTACGGATGTAGCCATCAAGCTAATTCTTGATGCCTTAATGAATACATGGTAAAAGAATGAACCTAGAAACCCGGTTGTTTGTGCGTAGAAACGTTTGCTGTTTGGTTAGGTTACAGTTATTCATGCATGAGTACTGATATGAAGGTTCTAGCTATTTCAGTTATTTTTGCATCAAATCTAATGTACAGGCATAAACGGGTATGGCAACTATGGCTACATTCATAATACGTACATGGTCTAAGAGAGGCCTACACACGTTATCTATATGTTTATACGATATAGTCTACACTTGGAAGCTGACTGTAGACTAAAGTAATTATTATTTTGTACCGAAATGCGCCAAGGTTCGAATCAACGTGCACGGTGCCACGGTTCCTTGGGATAGACTTATTTGTAATTGCTTCGATAATCGATTGTTACTAATCTTTGGTCTTCGGGATACAATTCACGCAATCGATAGACTTGGGTGTATTGAGTCGTAAACGATCCGCAGCTTTTTTGCCTGCTATTCATTCCTCACTTGTTCGAGAAGCTCGTAATCGCTTTTTTTAGTGCTCCACTGGTACATCTAGCAGTTGAACCGCGTTTTGAAGGTATAAAAACGTAAAAAAAATTTGATCAACAGACAAAAAAAATAAATACACAATTCGCAATCTAAACACAAGTAAATTAGGTACGTAACAAGAAATATGAAGTAGTCAGGTGAAATCTGCGGTTGACTGAAAACAAACGACAAAACTAAAATGATAACTACCTTGCCTTAACTGTAACCAATGGCAACCCTATACCTAAACAGACATTTTTTCTATTTTCATGTGTTGAATCAAAATTCTTGTGTGAGCCACTGTGGGGCGACCTATATAGGTTAAAAAAGCGAAGTTACAAACCCACCCTGAGTTAAGAAACTGATTGACATAATTTTTATTGAAAACGGTTGAATAGTTTTCGAGTCTATAGAAAACGAACGAACACACAAATACATTTTGTTTTTTACATATTAGATTTGGAGATCAAATTTTTAGAAAATTCTTCGAAACCACGGACATTTTCAAATTGTTTTGTATTTAAAAATTTAGAAAATATTCAATTTTTGTAATTAAGGCTTGAAAATGTAACACATAGATTCCTCATGAGTTATTAATGTAAAGCTAAAACCAAAATTTTTTTATAGAAATTTAAGTTAACATTTTTATGAAATTGTATATTTAAACAAAAAATAACGACTTTAATTATTTTGTGAGAATTCAAAAAGATTCGAATGGACTAGTGATTTCTTATGTAGGCACCTATATAGGCTATATTATTATAACTCAAGATGCCTACGGCATCCAATGACATTTAAAAAATATGTCCATTTTAGCTTTTGTCTATTTATTCCGTATTAGTGTATTACTATAATAGTAAAGTAAATTACTATAACAGCAGTATATAAATATACATATAAAATAAACTTGGTAAAATATAAGCGAACAGATCGTTTCTTCTTTAAGTACTTACAGCCAGGATATTTTTTTTTATTTAAATTTAATTATAACTTATGGAGAGTTCAAGCGCGGTTTCTGTAAATTAAGTTATCTATCAAGTTATATTATATTGATATTAAATAGTCTTTATTACAACATATTGTTTATATATTTTAGGCACTTCATAAATATATTTTTCACATAAATACGGCAGAAAAAACCAAAAATCCCTCCTCCAACCACAATTACATCACTTCTCCATGTGAAATTTATGCAATGATTTGTCATTGAATTTAAATTTAACAGTTCCGTTCAATAATGGGTACTAGAGGGGGGAATTGGGAAAATCCTCCCTTGTTGACTAAAAAAATATGTTGTATAAGGTATATGATTAACAATTAATCTAGTGAAATATAATAATTATCCTCCTCCCCTCCCCCAATTAACGACATCTGTATCAGCCTTTGCTTCCATTACAGTGACTTGCTCAATACTCAATGACGAGGTACCTACACCTACTGTACAACATAGCAGTTACCTATATATACTGATACTTGCCCACTTATAATAGTTTAAAAAATGACCAACAGAACATACCTTCTATTTGGTTGATATGTGGAATATTCGTAGATACATACATTTGACCATTTAAATATAAATTGTTTATGTTTAACCACACATTTTAATATACCCTTTATATATTATTTCCAGTTCCAACTTCTCTCATGTATAGACCTACTGATCTTCTTTCCTCTATCAATGACACCATGTCACCATTATGACTATAAAGCCGTTCTACACATGATCATCTCGCATATAGATTTAAGAAATTAAATGTTCATGATGTACATTACATTTTTTTTCAATTTAACGGTTGAGATATAATATTTATTAGGTTGGAAGGTTATACGGTCGGTTAGGAACAAGTGTATGTGTTTTTCGCACTATACGAACCCAGGTGGTCACCCATCCGAGTACTAGTTGCAGAGGCCGTTGCATATTCTCAATCACGATTGATTTCAGCCACTGCACCGCGCTGAGCCACATAATATATTATTTTAAGAATTAAGTATTTCAATTTATCAGCATAAAATTATTCGTTTATTTGCGCATATTTTCTAGTCTTGGATATAAATATATAATATGAACATAAATCGTTCTTCGACTAAAATATTCGTTATTCAAGTGTATTTTCTTTATAATTTATAATAAGTACTTTAGTGGTTAAACCGAACTAGCCAATAGTATTCTGTTCAACAGTATTATTATATATTACTGTAAAGGTGCGGCGTTTGAAAGGAAAAGGGGCGCGACTTTACACATTTGCTAAAGGGAAAGTTGATAGTGACAGGGTGGAAAAACCGGAGGTGTTATCCGCCAAATTAATAAGGTTTCTACCTTGCGGCGCGGTCTACGAACTGGATGTTCCAATTACACCACAGCAGACTTGTCAAAGAGTATCCACAGGCCCTACCCTTCGGGGCAAATAGACGTGTCAACCGCAGTGGAATATCAATTTTCTGGGTACATGCGATTCAATTTAAATCTGATTAACTCGCGCACCTCACCTCCCGTCCTCCGTGAAATACATTTTGAAAATACCCAATGTACTATATATATATATATATATTATATATACTATACTATATCGGTGACGAAGCAACTTCTCTTATTTTTTCCCAAGCGATTTCCATTGTTATCGTGATGCCGTTTTCCAATTTCCCTCGACACCTCTTTTGTCAACATTATACAATCTCGCACCAATGATGAAATGTATAAGTGGTAAATGCGAACTTATCCCGGATTATACATATTGTAAAATAATTTTTTTAATATAAAATGTATAGGTACATCATGGGATCTTTTGAGTTTGTCAAAAAATAAATTAATAAATTAACACGGGACAAAACCATCATCAAGAGTTTACCGCGGAAAATCGAAAAAGAAAAAAAATATTTTTATAGTGTAGTCCGTATTATATTTCTAAATACTGTTCTAAGCGTTTAGTATTTATAAAAATTAAACTTTATGATTAATGTATTACTCGTTTAATTTTAAAAAAATATTAAAGTTTTGAAAAATCTGAATCGAAAGAAACCTGTCTTTTCATAGAAGGATAAAATAATAAAATACTAATTATTACCTAACATAGGTACCTACACTTTATTATATTTAATTAAAAGTGAATGGCATATCAATATTTATTTAAAATTATATTTCTTAAAAAAAACGTAACTTTTTCTTCAAACAACGAACCTAAAAATATTTTAAATGTAAACTGAATATATTATAAATTTAATTTATAAAAGTAAATTTGAAAAAAAACAGCATTATTAGTTTATTTGTTCAAAAATAAATATCTTTTTTTCAGAGTCCATCGGAAAGTAGGTATACACATAGTTATATAGTAATATCACTTGACTAAAACAATTGACTAATGGATCGTTAACTCCTACATTACCTGGTATACTTGAACAGATGCTTCGCTGTTATTACATAATCCTACTATTGTGTTTTAGTTCCGTTATATTACAGAATCCCACTGAAGTGTATTTGAAACTAACATTGAACCATTCAATTTATTTATAGAATGCAAATAAAGTGACTGTTTAGAGAATTTTATTGTGGCCGATATTATGTAGGTCATAATCCACTGACAGTATAGGTATAACTTCCCTTTTCTGCATATTGAGATTTTGAGCGATATTCCACCGAAACAATAATATTAATGTATGCTTATTGAGTGCTACACAGTTGGGTACTACATAGGTTAATATTCAAATTTAATTATAAAAGTTATTTTTACTATTTATATACATTAAACCTAGGTACTGTAAAGTTATGTACAATGAAATGGTTTCATAACTATGGCACAGTTCACACAATTATATCATTTTTCAAAAATGTATTTGCTTATTGAAAATTCAATACCTATTGAATAAGTTCTATTTAATTTAAATAGTTATTTTTCTACGTAGTGTTTTATTTTTGTAATTATAATACGCAATTTGCAATTTATTATCATTTTAAGACCTCACAATTTAACACAACGCTAAATGCTTTATTCAAGATTTTTATAAATTTTTATTTTAACTGTAACTAAAATTGAAGAAGTTCTATTTCACAAATTATAGCAACCATATACTTAGTTAGCATTATTTATATGATATGTATTTTAACAAATGTGTCTTAAGCCTGATTATTTTAATTAAAAATTGGCAGTAACAAATAACTAATAAGTATGTTGATGTAAATCATTTATTAAAAAAAGTTATAATTGTTGGAAGGTACATATTGTGTGTGTTATACTATGATATTTGTGTGTATCATTTACATTCATTATTTTCGTAAAAACTTGAACGTTTTGTTGAAACATTCAACACCTTATATTTACCTAATTGTATTGGCTTAAATTATTTATTTTATATAAAAATGTAATATGACGTTTTAATTAAAATTATATCAGACCATACATAACATATGTATAAATTAATTAATCACAGTCATGCATCAATTACGAATGAGTTCGTTTACCTTTTTAAAGTAAATATACAGATTTGTTCGTGAGTTGAGAACGCATGGCTAAGGATTTAAAACTGTAGCCTCATAATACAAAATATTTGTAGGCGTTTAATTAAAGAGCGATCGTTTTTCACACGAAACACGTATACTACAGAACAAATTTTAAAATCGATAGCGGTCAATTATTATCTCTCTTAAAATAATCGTATATAATATAGTCCATTCCATAAAAGTATAAAACAACGAAAAATTCTCGATGGGATGGAAACGCGATTTATGTGGGACAAATATGGTGTTTCTGCCTTCTGGACAAACAATAAAATATATTATAATATTTATGTATATTATATATGCGCGTGCATTAATATAGTGTGTGTACGCCAGAAACTTCAATAACAGGACAATGGATAAAAACAAGATTGGTTGAGACGATAAATCAGAATTTAATTAATCTTAGATTTGTGTTGACAATAATGTTGTGTTATTGTTTGTTGTGTCGGCCACGTGGCATGGGTATAACGTAACTGCGACGGACGTTAAGTCGCATTTAAATCTATCCTCTACTACTTGAAAAATTCCTATTCAAAATCAAATCACTCTGCGTGTGTCCTGTGTCACAGACATTCACTCGACCCTTATTTACATCGTGGCAACGGTCTCCAATTAAAACTAATTTTAACCCCTTTCGTCGGTCGGTTTCGTTTATACACGATCGAGGCGTGTAGAGATACAATGGTGATATGTGGTGTAGAAACTGCGATACCACCCTCCAAATATTAAAAATGAAACTTTGTATATATAAGCCCCCACGAACATTGCGCATATTAAAATAAAATGATACTATTGTTAATAATCTTATAAAAAAAACTATATCTAAATTGTTCTTGAAAAAGCTATAGGCAGGTATTTTCAGATCAAACACTGTGTTACGAAATAGCTACAATACAGCAGTATAGCTAATTACTATTATAATGCAGCGGAGTTACATTCGTATTGTGAGTTTCACCATACATACAGTTTCACTATGGACCAGAGGAACATGATTATGCGCTAGTAAACACCCGTCGTGGACTGCGCATGTGCAGGCTAGTGAGCTACTTAATAATACTTATCATAATAATATATTATTGTACACTGTTTGTCTTCTGCACAGCACCGCTCACGGTTAGGTACACGCCTCAATAATGTCTAACTTTCCTTAAAAGACCACGGGAATAAATTAAAAATGATTATGTATACATGTTTTGTTTTTTAATACACTGTTTGCTCGCCACTTGGTTACACTTGGTTACTCTGCAGCGGAAGGCGGCGCGTTAATGGCTGCGCAAACACGCGCTCGGTCCAGCTCTGTTTGCTCAGGTATATAGGTACACACGGCGAGGTTTAGAAAATGTGTTCATTTTTTAAACAAACGCGGTACCTATGTAGAAGCAGCGGGTTTTTTTTTTTTTTTTTGATAATTTTTTTTCTCCTCAAACAATAATGAGCCACAGCAGCATCCATGTGGAGCTGGATCGGGCTTGTATATACAGCAGCAGTCCAAGACCATCGACGATTTTTTACACGTGAGCGGCGTGCGTTAGAATAACTTTAACTGCACGTTTTACGCCGTTGTTGTTTTAAAAAAATTTACGTATCGATCGAAGAGTACGTATGGATAGATCATATTGATATATTAATATATGTTTACGGGTGCAATTTCTCAATAGGTAAGTTTGAAATCAGCGTTATTATTTAAATACTCACTGCCTGTTCAAATATATATACATATATAGGCATTTGTTGTCAGGATGACCTTTTTTGGTATTGTAGTAATATTGAATTTCGGAAAGTATTGTGGTGTTTTTATACATTTTACAATCAAATCTATACATTTATACATATACAAATGTTTTATATTGCATCTTTATTTATTTTAATAATAATTAAAGCGTTAACTTAAAAACTAGAAATAGTTGTTAACTATAGGTACCTATAGTAAGCCACTTGTACAAGTTTTGAGTCATTGAATTAATTGTAGGCTTGTTTTGTACATAAATAAAATAAAGAGTACCAACATGTGTAATATTAAATTAATAGTCATAAAATATAGTATAATATTATAATACGAGTGTACAATAAAACTTCTAACGATTTTAAACTTTTTGAAAATGCATTATTCCCAGAAAATGGGAACACCATACCGACAACTGCAGAATACATCGTAAATAAAACATTTAAGTATCTGTACAGTTGCATACACAAACAATGCAGTAAACTTGTTATTTTTTTTTTTTAGAATGTTTTCTATAGGGGACAAAAGGCTTGTCGTCGTGTATATTTGCGGGTAGGTACACCTCCTTATAGACTATGGTTAAACGTCTCAAACATATATGTGCGCGATATAATATTTTATATCATAAAGCATTTTATAGAGGGCAAAAAAGAAATCTCCGGCACAATAAAATGAACACACTTGAAATGTTATGGATCGCCTGTATGTTATATACGCGTGTATACTGTATATAGTGTATATGGTATATTATGTATGTGTCATCGCTAACAACCAAGATAGATCTTTTTGAGTTCTTTTTTCCTCCCTCGTCCAAAATGTAATTGGAGAATGCGTACTACAAATACGTCTACTAAACATGCAATAAACGTCGGCGGTCCTTTTGGTAACTTATACACCGAAAAATACAATATTAAACCATTTCTACTCAAATTTTGGAAAAATATAATAATATAGTTTATTAGTATATACAGTTAGTTGTGAGTTGTGACAGAAGTACAGAACGTATTTTCATTCTGTCGTTTCGTTTATTTCTGTCTCTCATCATGTGGAATCCTTTTTCTCTTGGTTTTAACACATTTACCCTATATACGAGTACCTATATTATGATGATTATATGTATAGGAACATCTGATATTTCCATATTATGCACACATTTATTTGTGTACGTCTGTGTATATAATAGTTATGAATAAAAAAATTAAAATGAGTGGCAGATGAACTGACGAAGGTCATTGGGAAACAAGCAAAGTTTTAACCCTTTATTTAGAGTGGACAAAAAAAAGTACAACGTAAAAAGGGTGCACAGTATGTACACATATCAAATTATATCGTGTAGGTACGTAGTTGGTTTTTAATGGTCAGATATTCATCTGTTTTGTAGTGAGTAGGTATAAAGTGAGTAGGTAGTGCCGACGTTCGTTTCAATGAGTATGTTCTGTATAAATATTTAAAAAAAATTACCTTTCTTGTTTTCTACTAAACCATTGTGGTTCACCTATAGAAATCGATTTACCCAGTGTCACTATAATTATGATATGCACTAGTTGATCGGGTGAGAAAACTTCTTATGATTAAATATTAGGGTTTGTGATTATTTCTAAACAAAAGAATTTTTACATGTGTATGTATATATATATATATATATATGTTATATTATAGAAAATTAACAATGCTATCCACGGTAAAAATGTTTTTCTATTTACAACTAGAAATGTTTTATTACAATAGACACGTGTAATTAATAATTATTGTAAAATAATTGCTACGATGGCATAATAGTCTCTGTTCATCTACAATTAGACGAATTAAGTTTGCATGCCAACGAATAATGGTGAAAAACGTATAAATTATGTGTATAAAAGTCACTCAGCAGTCAGTATCAAAATAATTTATTTTGTACTTTGTTGAAACAATTTCTAACTACAAATTTTATTTATGAATATTTTATTTTTATTTTTATTTAGATAAGATATATTAATATAAGAAATATTATAAGGAATCATATAAGTATATAACTCACTAGGTACTATTACTACAACTAGTACAACATACTACTATCGTTTTGATAAAATGGAAGTTGAGCTACCTACTCTTGTAATTTAGAAACTTTAACGTATGATAGTGAAAAAAAGGAGATACTTTCCAATGTAGCAATCCAGCTGTAGTGGATCAATTGAACTTCAACAAAATTCGTAGGTGCACGGGTGTACACATAATTTTATAACATAGAATACAATTTAAACTATCAGCCGATTGCGATATATCAAATCCTATTATTAAATATTGAAATATTATACTGTTTTGACCGTAACATCATGTAACGAGATTTTTAAAAGCTATATAATATTACGCGTACGTATATATAGACTGGTTTACGTGAAAATGAAAATAAAAACAACAGATTTCGAACCATTTAGACTCAATTATATAATATGGACCGCACGTTACACTTATTATTATAATTGGTATATACATTACCTATATCGTGAAACCAATACGCGCATTTATATGTATATATATATAGTAGACAGCAAATAATGCATATGTTTGTTACACAAGGGGGTAACTCGCAGGGATGATAATAATATTGCTGCAGCGCAAACGATTATATTATATCGTATTATTATTATTATTATTATTATTACTTTTATGATGATGATGATGATCATCATCATCATCATCATCATCCTCGTTAATTTATTGTACTTGTACAACAGTTGTACATTATAATATTATGTACGCAGAACAGCTGCTCGTTATATCCCTCTGCGGCGTGCCGTCAGCTCGCCTACCCGCCGCCGCAGTGACATCCGCGACTGGAAAATATATGTTTCATTCGGATTTTGTATGTTAAATTTTTTGCACCGTCTTTGCTGCGATCGCTGGGCGAGGAGGAGCGGAGACACTCGAAAAAGCAATCACGCGTATGTGGGCACGTTTTATTATTATTACTATTATTATTTTTTTTTTTTTGATACTCGGACAGAAACTTTTATAACGAGCGCACTTGAACCCGCACACACCACATTATACTTGTATCTCGTGAACATACAGTATTATATACGCCGTATACACTCACACAAATACACACACGCGCACACATTATAATACAACATAATATTATAATGGTCGTGTAGTATTTATTTATGTATATGTGTGTGTCTGTGTGTCTGTGTGTATCTGACCCTTGGCGTAATCGGTCCTATAATATATTATATGATATTATTATTATTACTATGAATATTATATACATGTACCCCGGCGCAACAATATTATAATATAATATTTATATTATTATTGTTGTTGTCGAAATGTTCGTTGATGGCCTGCAGTCGACGGCGGTGATTGAGGGGTCACTATATTTATATTATATATATATATGTATACAATATACATATTATCTACATAGGTACGAGTGTACCACTGTCGGTGGGGATGATAATATAATATGGGAGGGAAACACTCCGATTCTAAAAATCGTAGCGGCGTACTCGTATGTATTTTCGAGTGTTCCAATAAAATGTGATGATGATGAATTGCGGTCGTCGATGACAAGCGAATAGCGGTTTAGGTACTCATATAATATTATATAGTTTAAAGGTCCTCGTTATGCGTGTACCCATATACATATTATATAACACGCATAGCGTGTGTGTTTTTTTTACTTCCAAAAGACACGGACTCACTAATTTGCACTCGACTGTTTGGTATTTTTATGCACCTAATAATAAATAGAAACTGTTTGACTGGGTAACAAAATATATTTCTCGGAGTCGTGGACGGGATAACCGTCTCTCAACTGCGACCGCAGAACTCCGTCTTCCGTGACTATCGCGATCCCTTGGCTTTCTCGAGGGAGAGATGAGATAGGTATCTCTAACGGTATGTAGAAACATATCGTACTGTACTAAACAGTTTTTCCGACACTCTAACAATAAGATTAGTCATTAGTCATTACTCATTACCATCAGCGCATTAGAGTTACTGCAATTCAATATTCTATTGTCGTTTAAAAACTAGTATTATTCGTATAATATTATACAGGTAGGACTTAGCCACTTTGGCACATGGAAACTACAACGTTAGTAGGTAGTACATATACAACTTATATCCAAAGTTAAATAGTAATATATTTTTATGATTTAATAATATAATAGGTATGTATAAATAACAAAATGAAGGATATCAGAAAATGTTCAGGTTTTGTAGTCGTAAATCATTATTAACGATTTTATGTGTTTGACATATTTTAACCTTTTTAAAATTTCGACCTAACTTTTTTTTTAACAAACTAATGTAATAATGCTTACTTTAAGAGAGAAAATATCAAAGCTAAATACTAAATAGGGATAAATTAAGAATAATATTGCATAAGAGACGCCTTGAACCTTTAGTTGTTACCACGTGTATGCTCGATTCAATTTCACTTGAAAATAACATATACTCAGAACTTTGTAAAAGCATTCTTAAGTAACCATTAACATTTTTATACTTTTTACCAAATCAAAGTAACCTGAAGAAAACCATTCATTGTTCGAAGCTGTGTAAACAAGTTTAATTGCACAACACAATGTCACTCTATAAAAGTTACACGGAAACGTTTATCGGCAGAAAGCGTCTCAATTGAAAATGAAAATAATAATTACGTTCGAGTATACTAATGTACCTACTCACGTACTGTAAACGGTTTATTGCGAATACAATTATAATATGTGCACATATAATTATTTAAGCAGCAAAGTAAGAATGGCGAAAACCCGTTTGATATTTCTTGCGATAAATGAACAGCCCCTACTGGTGGAGGTGGAGGCAGGGATTAAATTCATAACTTAAGGCTTCGGTCATTCATGTAGAACGATATATATATAATACTATTTATTTCTATAAATATACACGGAGGGTCATTGTATTTTCCAGTTTTTGTACTTATCTAACACGGAAAATTAAAATTATAAAACTGGAATGTACAAGTCATGATGTAAAGAAAATACAAGAATCATCGAGGAAGATAGTATTTGAGGAAAATCCGAGATGAATAGGTAAGGGACCGTCGTGAAGACCTCAATTGCGCTGAGAGGACTGTGTAAAGAAAGATATTTCTGGTAAACTCATCCAATTATAGATTGTTATGTAGGAAAAAAATGGACGAAGTTTTCTTCTATTATTATTTTTGAATCTTAGGTCTTAGGTCTATATAAAAGTAACAAAAAAAAAAAACAGGAAATCAGGAAAATAGGAAACCACGATAGCTGTGAGTAAAATATTTTATATTATATTTACCAAGTATACCTACGAAAAGTCGTTGATAGACCCGAAGATAATTATGATAATTATTTTTATTCGTGATAACTGTAAGTACCATAATATTATATACCAACAGATATTAATGCATTATACGAGTATATATATGTAAGAATTGAGACCGAATGCTATACAATTATTTTCTTTAATTTATAGAGTTCCATAAAATTAAGTTGTATAAAAAGAGTTTTTTTTTAAATATTGAAATGTTTTATAAGCGTTAAAATTTGAGTAAACTAAAAGTAACAAGCTATTATAAGTGATATGAACTATAACAACAGCTGAACTAATTTTCTATTTTTTTTTTTATCTTGAATAATCAATTTTAAGAACAACTTTAGACCATACAACATTGTACATCGTCTTGCAACAAAGTATACAGGTAATTATATACCTGCTTTCGCTTCTCTTCCATGTACTTATCGCATGGTTGATACCAATTCATAAAATTTGATTGCATTTTTAATAAATAAAAATAATAATATAATGTAATAAACATACTAAAAAAAGTTCGGTATATCGATACCATTAACCTACAATGTGTAACCAAGTTAACAACTTTTGGGTTTTTTTTCGATTCTTGTTCTAAATTAAAAGCATATTATATATATTATATAATTTAAAATTTAAAATACTAATTTTTCAATTTAACATTTTGTTACTGACTATACACTTGCTCCTTGTGGTGTTACTATTTTTTTTTCTAAATAAATATTATTATTAATAATAAAATAAATAATAGTAGATACATATATGCAACTTAAATTAAAGTCATAAATCATAATATAAGAGTGCCTGATTCTATCAGATTGTTCATTACACAAATTGATATTTTATAGAACTTGGTGCTTTACCTATATATGTATATACTTAATATAATATGTATATATAATAATAATTCCGTCCTACTTTCGGGGGTGACATAAGCAGACCACATGTAAATGACTCCGGACCCCACCACCTCCTCATCTTATATAATATATAATATGTACGTAACGCACAAATAGTATTATAAGCTCAGTACTGTGTCCGCGGTGCAGTGTATATATTTATACACCACGGTGTTAAGTGGATGCATCCTTTCGGGGAGGACGACAGAATCGCGGTGTATACACGTATATATATATATATAGATATTTACATTAACACAATAATATATTATACATATAATATAATACACGTATACATATAACATAATAATATAATAGATATATATTATTTGTGCACGCGCCCGCGCGTGTGTGTGTGCACGCACGGGAACAAAGGCCAATAGGAAACCGTTTAGAGAGAGGAACACAGTTTAATATAATACAAAACACAATGCTGCTGCTGCGGCGGCGCATTCAATAGAGTCGAACACACACTATGCTCCTGGCAGCCACTGTTATGAATCACTCCATATATACAAAATTTATACCCTGGTCCTGGTTCACGGCGGGTATTATATAGTTTAATTCTAAAACAATCCGAGACAATGGCAGACCTAAAACTGGCTATATGTTCTTGGCACAATAGCCCTCCCTCGCCGCTGCCACCACCACGCGCCCGTTTCTGTGCATATGTATAATATATATATATTATTATATTATTATAACCACTAATACCCGGACCCGCTACATAACACTCCCACGATACGCACATCACTGCAACCCCTTCGAGTTTCGTTTCTTTTCACTTTATTATTTTATTTCTGTTATCCGCTAAAAAAAAAAACTTAAAAAAACTGTATCGTTGTCAATAGCGAACATGTCCCGAGGAGACGTGACCGACTCTGCCGAACAGGTGAGTTTACGGTACCCCTGTACATATCTATATATATTTATATTACGATGAATATACGCCACCGCGCAGCTAAGGTAGGTATATATAACGCAATCAATTCATTTTTGATATAATATATTATTATATCTTTGATTAAAATAATAATAAAGGTTTGTACAAAAGGACCGACAATTGTCGTCGAAATGTTTTTGTCCCGTGTGAATATTGGTGGCTTACAATAATAACTGCTATTGTACAAACTACATATCGTTTTGAAGATGCTTTTCGTCTACAATATTACATAGGCGCAGGTATTTGAGCTGTGTTATGCGATTTGTAATAACTTTTATTGGCCTTATTTTATGTATAGACGTAGTACGTACGTATACCCATAGTTAATAATAAGCACAGCATATAGTCAAGTATAGATGTATATAATATGGTATATGAATATATAATAATTACACAAAGTGAAATGAACAATCAGGTAACTGATGAGATAAAAAAACATAAATTTTTTATTTTATATCATATACCATAACATAGCTAAGACAATATCTCTTGTTATACGATTGTTAGCAGAAAAAACGATTTGTATAAGAACAAAAAACATTAATATCTTATTTTAGTAATCTGTACAGCTCTTCGTAATATTGTTTTGTATATATGTTACATATTATATTATATATTCCTAAACATTTTTGAGTATAATTGCATTTTTGATATAGTATTTACAAATTAAGACCGAACAAAACGTTATAATAATAGAACAGGACTACGGAAAGGTTCAGCGTTATTAATGTTCGATAATCTTTTATGAGATGTGCGATTTTAAATAATTTAAAAGCACGTAGAAGAGCGTCTTAGATACGACACTGAATTATAATAATTTTAATTAAAACCAGTGACAGGTTTTTGTTCATTAAAAACTGCCCAACATGGTGAAACTCCGGAATGAGACCGATATTAATTGGAAATAGATTGCAATAATCATTCCACTCTGGAACGGTATTATATATCCTCATTTTTGATCGCATTCCCCAGCCGTCATTAGAAAACCCCCATTACGATTCTTGGTGCTTTTAAAACGTGTTTTTAATGATTCCTTTCTCTGACTAAAGTTTAACAATATTTTTTCCTACACCCGAGAGCCAGATCGTGTCAGACACGTGATCCACTTCACCACCCCTTACCACCACAGAACTTAACCTGTACCTTATTTTAATTGTTTTCATTTAAGGGTCCCTCGAACCCTTGGAAACTGCGCATATAAACAGTCTTACCACAAAAATATCGACAGTATACGATGTACTCATTATAAAGGATTATAAAGAGCGCTTTTCACGAAACATCAACTATATAAGTACTTTGAATTTTTCTATCGTTAAAATATACTTGTATGTATGTATATTCTATAATACTATTATAATTTCACTGATTTTGGGCACAACCATAAATATATAGTTTTATTTCAATACTAAAACATACATAAAACTACTAAATTTAATAAAAACAGTCGTGTATTTTGGAAGTGTATAAAACATATATTGGTGTATACTGTATACCTACCAGCTATTATGTAAACTTTAAATTGTAGATTACTTTTACCTACATAAATTATTAAAATATTATATTATGTTAGAGTAAAAAAAAAAATAAAGACATCTTAAAATAAAACAAATTTTTTTGTTTCATTTATTTTAATTTTAATATATTTATTCAAGATAAATTAAACGAAAATTATCTGTATACCAATGTATTAACAGTGATCTAACTTAAATTAAAAAATAAAACAGCCAAAAATTGATGAAATAGTTTTCTATTGAAGTTATTAATTTTAAGTTAAAAGTTATATCATATATAGATACAAAGTATACAATTATATAGTTTAAACAACGCTCTCCTTAAATATGTATAGTCGTATAGTTTATAATTTATACCCGATGGCCGATATAGTCAAGTAGGCAAATAATTGGTTAAATCTTAAATACTAAACATGAATATCTAGCACACTTAACATGCAATATATTATCAAAAAAATGTATTCTTACATGTTTAACACAATATTGGTGTTATTGTATTTGAATAAATAGCTCATTTTAGATAGTAAATAAAGAGATTATAGATACATGTACATAAAGAGTTTAGTTTTTTCAAATTGTTTTATAAAAGTTCAGTTTGACTACAATTTAATGACTAAATAAACAATAAGGATTCGATAGTCCTGACTACCCTTTGATAAAAACGTTTACTACAACTGTAAGAAGATCATAAACAATTAAGTTATTGGACCATCTAATTGTATATATATACATATATAATATATATAAATGTATTACTCACTAGTGACGACAGCGTGTGTAGTACCTATATGTTAAAGTCATTGAATTTATACCAGCTGTATGCCCGTACAATATTGTGCTTGAGCTAAATGATTACAAACCGCGTTTGGAGTGGGTAGGTCTGAATTTTTCTCCGCTCTCAATCATTATTGAAAATGTCTGCCACTTAAAACGTCATATATATTTCAAAAAATAATTATATATATATATAGGTACCTATATATTTAATTTTATCAACAAAAAAAGCACGTCAGTTTGTAAACGCTGACATTCCACAGATTTTATGGACGAATTACGAGTGTCCATATTTTTATTGATTTTTATTATTTGATTTCTTTTGAATTGAGAAATCATAATAGAACATTTTAGTTCTACTGATTTTTGGTGAATCCAGGGAATGCTAACGGAATTGGCGATGATTTTTTACTGCTCTTAACAGCTGATATCCAACACAATTTTGTTGTTGAGTCAAATTCTAAGGAATTATCAAGATCTAATAATGTAATAATGTAATCGTTGAACTATAATATTAAAAAAATATGATATTAAAAATTATTTGTATGTATCTTCAATTTTATGTTAACATTTAGAACAATAATTGTTGAAATAAAAATTAGTCGACAATATATTATATAGATTATTATTGATATAATATAGATTAGAAAAATAATAAATCATCCTTAAATAATTTTTTCGAAGAGTAAAAATTGATAAAATATTTATATGTAATTTGAATGTTATAGGTAATTAGTTAGTAAGCAGGATATAATATCTTCGTTTGACGTTTTTATGGACCAACTAGATGGGCGTTTACGTGCCCGCCCATTTCAGAGCATTGAATTAAAAAAAAATAATTTAAAAAAACGTAGCTCGTTGGCTATTATTAAAACATTATACCGTATTAAAAAAAGACGTAGTTTAATATAATAATTGTGTATGTATATAATATGTGAAATCCCGATGGGGTATCTTTGTGTCCGATTTGTGTTCGGATACAATGGGATAATTGATATGTTTGCTGCTAGTGCTGCTGTTTCTGTGGTTTTTCCAGTTGGCAGTTATATTGTTTAAATTGAAGGAAAAAACACAGAGCTGCCGGAAACGCCTACCGAATAATAATAAAAATTATATTGTACCGTCAGACCATATTTTTGAATGGAGTTTATGAAATAGAACAAAAAGTACACGTTTTATTGTTTTTTTTTCTCTCTCGGGTTTTTTCTGTAAAATAAAATATCCGATTTACCACCGTGTATCGTCTTACAGCGATTGAAATAGTCCCCGTGAAACTGTTCTGTTTTAATCGATACGTCCGGTATGAATAGAGGGATTTTTTTTTTTTTGTACCCAGATTTCCAACAGCGATTAGAGATTGGCAGTTTTGTTTCCACACAGTCCACTCGGCCACAGATTATAATCGTACAATGACAATATTATTTTATACTATATAGGTACATAATTGAACGCACAGTGACACGATAATATAATATTATACAAAAGTGGAACAACTGTCATCAATGTGGGCGCATCGGTAAATCATATCGATTCCCATCCATACTCGCTGGACCTTTTGACTCTGCACTCTGCAGCCATTCAGTTTTTCATTTTTCCATTCTTTTTTTCAGAGAAATTATCGATTGCGATCAAATTACGCGTGCATGGTGCACCCAACGCGATACAACATAATACGATACGCTGTTCATTCACAGACAAAAATCATTTAATCGATTACAGCTGATATTATATATATATATTATGTGTTCCCTTGTGGCTACATCATATATATACTTATACATAGGTAGTTTTCTAAACCACACCTGTATAAATAAATTGTCATACGAAGAAAAAAGTTTTAATTTAACTAATTATAAGTGTAACAAGTTCTTTTCAGTTGCTGATTTTCACGCGTAACCTGCATAGATATTTGTTAAAATAATCAAACGTTTCATTTATTTATAATAATATATTCGATTTTCAACACGTATTAGTAACAAGGAATAAATTCACTAATGAAAAACAATATTACATTTAGTTTTTGCCATCAGGTTTTAATTTTAAGTTCAGCCGTCAGTGTACCGAAAATGTATCACTTACCTTGTGTAATTTTACAAAGTTTACTAAAAACTTGTCGGACTTATTTAAAATGAAGTACAAATATATTCAAACATAAGTGGTCATATTTTACTTCTGTTAAGCTGGTTAACATATCAAGTTATAACATGTTATTGATCGTTTAATATCATAATTAAGGTGAGTAACCTGTGCAGTAGTATGTAAGAGCAATTAATTAAATCATGTCACGTATTATAATATTATGCAATATTTTCAAGTAATAGATGAAAGGAGTCTCTACGAATAATAAACATAATAGAAACTTCACAGGACTTAGTCGGACACGAGGTATTAAGTACATGAACATAGTACATATATTAATATGTTTTTGTAAACATGCTTAGAAATATGATTGCCGTTTTTTCAAGGATTGCCATAGCAGTAATTTGAAATAAGAGAAATTAATCAGGCAATCGATATATCTTCAAATCATTATATAGATAAAATTAATGACGTAGGCCCAAGAAGATCTAGAATCCAAGGGTTTATAATATGTAACTTTAAAAGCACTTAATATTATATTCTATCCAAATAAATATTTAAGATAAAATATAATATATATATATATATATATAATGAAAAATAAAAACATAATTGAAAACTTAGTACATTTCTTGTTAGTTGTTACACTCAAATAGTCAAATATATACTCACGAGTAGAAACACATGTATTATTCGTTATATTTTAATTTTTATACTCTAATATTATTATATTATTATGTCATACCTTTCTATGTTCTATAGGCTATAGGTAATACACATTTTTATAGAAATAAAGATAATATACATTCAATATTATGCCCATGCAAAAAGTATTTTTATCAAAATTTTCAACTATTACAATTGTAATATTTTTTTTTTAATTTCAATAATTCCATAGGTTTTCATTGGTAATACCCAATAGGTACATATTTTCAATCATATATAATTATTCTAGAACTTTTTCTAACATTTTCATAAATTTATAAAATAATATAGGTTATAGGTATATTTATAATAATTTTACAATTCTATTCCGCATACAATCCAATTAATTGCATAATTGTTGTACTCTTACAATACTATATACACTATTATAGATCAGACAATTTTAGGTATATTTCACACCTAGCATTAAAAATGAAACATGTTTGACTTAAAACTCAAAACGAAAAATCATGCTTATCAGTTAAGAGGTCAAAATATTTTATTTTTTTTTTGTTTTGTATCGCTTATAGATATATTACATCTTGTGTTTATATAAATAGAATCCAAAAAACAAATAAACATGGCAAATTGAATTTGATTACCGCACCGGTGAACTCGAAAGAGTAAACAAATGTCACTGGCAGATAGCCGCTCCGAAACGTTTTCAAACACAGTTTATTTAATAATTGAAAACTTACTACAGTAGAAGGAATAAACTAAAGGGAAAAAATGTTGTGTCAAGTATTCACGTTTGCGATTCATTCAATTGAGGTCCAACAAAAGACCCAATTACAGACGGCCGGCCACCTTAAAATGTAAAAGTGTATAAACAACTCCCCGTTGTAGAGCGCAGTAAATCAAATATATTATATTGTGGGGTGTTTCTTTCAGAAGAATCGATGAGGATGATAATTAATCATGATGACGAGGAGCCACCCTCCAAGAGACGACGACGGCAGAGCAAGTGTTATAAGCCAACGACAAAATGTCATAATAGTCTGTAATTTATCAAAAATAGAGATCGTGACAAGTTATAAAAGTCTAATATTTTAAATCTACGATAACTTTTTTTCCACACGTCATATAATGTTATGTGAAATATGTGCAAGAAAATATTCTTAACCTGAATTAAACTTGAATTATAAAAGTTCCGTAGATTGTTAGGGCGAGTGACAATAATACTTTAATTTATATTAAAATCCCATGTTTTAAACTCGAAATATTTTGGCTTGTTTGTTTGAATCCACTTTGCGGAGTTATAATAATATGTCTAATGCCCTGTTTCTTTTCTTTTCTTTTTTTTTAATTTATATATTTTATATTATTTGTATGAGATTGCCAGTAAAGCGTTTTATTCTTCAACCTGCCAATCAAACATTACTTACTATAACGGAACACTAATTTGCTAACCACATTTTTTTTCTACGTATTACTTTAACAGATGATCAAATAACAATATAAGAGGTCGATTTAAACGCTCTTATCGTTTTACCAGATCAACCGTAAACTGTGTGTCTAAATAAACGTAATATTTTTTTGTTACCTATGTGTAGCGGTAAAAATGAAATTTAATCTCATTTTAAAAACAACAACAATAACATAATATTTCAAATATCGATACTGGTGAGAACATATTTTATCAATGTATTGTTATACTATAGCTCCACCAATACGTATAAATAAATACTAATAAATTCTTATATACCTATAACAAGTATTGCGAAAAAAAAGGTTTCCAATTAAATAATTGGCTGAAGTATTTGCTTTCACAATATTGTTGTGACCAGTTCACTAAATACGATTTAATCATTGTTGAAATCACAACAAAAATCAGTAGCTTTAAAACAACATTATTATTGTCTTATAATAAACTAATCGACTGTAACTCGTGTTAGTATTTTTTCATAAAAAAATTTATATTATTAATACCAATTTAATAGTTGTGTTATCTCAGGTATGCTCCGGGGGTTATTTACTAGTATTTCTGGACTTGGTCAGGTACTGACCAACAGTCTCCACTTCATCAGCTACTGTACTTCTACTTCTGACAACAATAATAATAGTAATAAAAAAAGAAAATAGATTTAGTATTAATAAATTTCGCAAATATTATACAATAAATACCACTATAAAATAATTATTTTAATGTGAACTTTTAAACTCATTTAACAATGTAGTTTAAACTTCATTAAATTGAGTAATGTAGATACTATAAGAAATATGATATCAGTCAGAATTTGTTTTGTATACCATTTGGTATAAACATGTTACACGTTTGGAATACCTTTATTGTAATTTATATGTTTGAATTTTTTATTAATTAGACATATTAAATGTTTTAATACAATATATTATTATACTTCTTTAAAACACTGTAAGTATTTACTGAAAATGTTCAATAAAGTAAAACTGTCCATCGAAAAAAAGTATAATAGAGGTTATCTATAATATATATACATGTACAAGTTGCTGTAAATTTCGATAAATTTGAAAGTATAAATTCAAGTTGGGTACACGAAAAAAATGTTGGCAATCATTTTCTGGTTTATTTGAATGCACATAATGTATATCTATTTCAAATGACACATTCATTTTATTCGTATAGTCATTGTGCTATTATAGAATGACTAATGTTCCCCTTATTGCAGTGATATATTTATAAATCATTAAATAGTAATAAAATAATAAAATTAATAAGTATAATATGACTAGTATGAGCAATACGCTAAATACGGCACCAGGCACTGCAGTTACGGTGAATCCATAAACAATGTATTGAAAGATTCAGCGACAATAAAGTGCATCAAGAATTCCGGATGGAGGGCTCAATAAAGCTTAAACACTATTATTTGTCTTGATATCTTCGACCCTCCACGGAGTATTATCAGTCGGTGCCTGTGTGTGTACATATACATACATTATACACACGCACACTCACCAGTGACCCTGCAGTAGGTGTTAAATTGAAATTAGTAATAATAGGAGAAGGTGGACGCGGAGAGGGTGTCTTATATTGGTCGAGGGTGACAAAGCGTAAATATCTCTCCGGGTGCGTCGTCGTATTAATAATAATAATTTGGAACGGACGCCGCCACAGCAGGACACGAGACTTGGAGACAATGGGAGAAACAGCAGACTACCACTACTATATACAGAGGGAGCTTTTGTCAAAAAGGGACAAAGTAGGTATTCTTCCCTCTAACCTTCCACTCGCGCTCTAACTCACTCTCGCCTGTGCTCTTTCGCACTCTTTCTCATACCACTCTTTCACTCTATCTTTCTCTGTCTTCATCTCTCTCCAACTCTTCGAACTTTATATAAAAGCTTTCGACAAAATTTATAATAATATATTTGCTGCGAAATTAATTCTCTCCGCGGCGGTGGAAAACAAGGACAATAATAAGACTCAGTACGTGGGAGGCAGAGAGGCAAGGGCAAATGTCTCCTTTTAAACGGGTGTATATAAATTAATTGAAAATTCTTCCCTGCCACGATGATTCTGATCTCTATTGAGACATTTAAATAACAATAGCTCTGCCCTGGTTGTCGAGTCCTCGAATAACTTTACTGCTGCACCCTCACCGTCACCAATATAAAATACGAATTCTATTCCCTCTTATATAAAACGTTTCGCTCTCTTTCCTTCACCCGTTCTCCTGCCTCACTCACACACTGTCTCATTCTCCTATTCTTACCCTTTTGCTATTACTTCTTCCCATAATACCTACACATCAGAAATCAACCATTTTTGCGCACGCAGTTTCTTTTACTTGCCACCACGTGACCATGTATAATATATACCTAATACCTAACCTATAATTAATTTATAAATCATTCCGCTCAATATTTTATTATAATTATAATTATTATTAATATTATTATTTAATCTATACTACTCAAGCACAAAAGATAATTTAAAATGCATCCGAAATCGTCTGGTTGGATTTACATCTACAACGCATTCTAAGGTTTCTGCAAAATATCCAATTCATCAATTCATGTTTAATTGAATTATATAAGTGAGCTATACTTATGAAATTTCTATAAAATTACCCCATGTTTTGAAATAGTTGAAATATAAGATGTAAATAATGGTAATTAATATAACCTAATAATTTTAAAAACATTTTTTCATATATATATTCAATATTTGATTAAAGTTTGATGCATTTTTTACTGGCATTAATTTAACTTTTAAATTTTAAACTATTTACTAGATAATATTAAAATATATTTGTTTAGGTGGTATTGTGATAATGTAGTATACTTATGAGATTTTATCTACTGATACTGGCAGAATTATCATTGCATCAAAATTAATTATTGTTTTAAACTATCATACTAAATACCTGAAGTAAGTAGGTATTTACATATAGTTAAAATTACCTTTTACTTATAGAGATTATACTGTATACCATCTAAAAATTTGTCATTCAATAACGTTTCGTGAATATGATTTGATAATGTATCTATTGTATATTTGTATCTCATAAAAATGTAACACCCTAACTCCTAAGTCTATCGTACTACAGACTTACTTACGTTCAATGTATTTTAATATCATCATTTCAAATATCTCGTATACAATTTCATGTATTATTATTTTCTTAACTGGCAAAATAACTTTTAAGTTCATATTTTTTTATTGGTTAAAATTTTAAATATTTTTTAGATAAATATATATTTTTATTTCGTATAAATTTTGTTTGGTTTCCACAGTAAAATGTCATTCTATTTAAAGGAAGAATATAAAATATTAATATGTCATTTTATCGGTCTGTTCTGGAAATAACGAGTTATAAGTGTAATAGAATGAATTTCTAGAAAATGTGTAAATTTGCATATATATTTGTACGGAGTATATGTTTCAAACGCGAACGTATTTTTTTTTTTTTTATTACTGTGACGGGTTATAAAAAGCAGAGGGTCGGATATTTAAAGGGTTCGCCAGACAGTATCATTGCAATGGTAATGGTCTGCAGGCAATAAAAAACACTCTTGGCGATATTGAATCAAATACCGTGGTGAATATTTCTCGGCTAGTCGTGTTTCGAGTTCAGGAAAAGTTTTACAGCGATTATTTCTTGGCAAAATATCAATTTTTCAACTGAAAATTCAGTTGAAAATGTTTCCAAACAACAACTTTGCCTATAAAATAACTTTATTGAAAAGTATTACCATTTATATTTGTGTTATTTATACATAAAGTTTTAATACTAAGTATTTAGTATACCAATAGTTAAATAACGCAAAAAATATCCCCAACAAAATGATACTATATACGTTTTCACAGTATTTTATGAAAGTTTTATTAAACAAATAAGCTGTAAGAAAAAAACAATTATTAAAAAAAGTAAAAGTAGTCTGGACACATTATTTCCAGATACTTTCGTATTTAGCCGAAAGTTGGATAACTTCGAAATGATAATAAATTATTGAGCTATTATGGTGCTGTTAGAAATTTTACACCTTATAAAATATGGTTAGTTCATATTATAATAGCCTCATAAGTCATAGTTAAGATTATAAGATTATTAATTTATAGGTTTATTTATGAACAACATAAGATACAATTAACTATTAAGTCTATAAACTAGATGGATTTATAATAGGTAGTCTATATTTTATGATTAACTTCATAATGTCGTATGAGATTTACACTGCGACGGATAACGTCTACAGTAATATATAGTACGTTCGATATTTAACGGTTTTATTTTTGTTGAGATCATTAACATTAAAATACGCACCTATACTAGTTCAGACCCTCGACGGAAGTTCATGGGTGTATAGTGATATTTGTATCAGTTTGTATGTTCTCTGTATAAATAACAGTGTCAATGAAAGGGTATAACGAGTGTTTGCTACAGAAACGCCTAATTTTCACACCCTCCAAAACACGTCGTCATTATCCGGTTTGCCTGACGGTTTTTGGTTACATTTCAAGCGCGCTCTCGAGTCTCGACATCCTCCGCAGTACTTAACTCACGTGCTCAGTTGAATTACGTATTCATATACGAAATGATATACATAATATCACATCGAATAATACCATATGTAATACATATTATGTCATGGAGTATTATTATAGTTGCATCTGTACCTACTTAAACCTGCTAAAAAAATATACATGATATTATTAGGTAGGTATACGATATCCTTAGACTTAAACTTTAATATTATACTTAACAGTGTTGTTATTCATAAATAATATTTAATTTTCAATACCTGACATGTTTATAAATAATATTTTCAGGTGAACACTTGCAATTTAGGTTTATCTCAAATATAGATAGTAGTAGGCAGTAGGTATTATTATTTTTTTAATTTTATATATAAGTAGGTATTAAAAAAAAAATTTAAAGTGAAATCGTTTTTAATTAAAATACACTCCTATATATTTAAATTTGAACGATTCAAATGCTTGATTACATCTAACAATTAATGTAACTGTTATTTCATAAATTTTTTTAGAATCATTTGGATTTTTAAAAATTTATTTTTATTGAATGTATCTGTATTTATGTCTTATAATTTATATTATACGTTTCTTCTTTATTTTAATTTTTTTTTATTATTATTGAAATACCAATATTATATAATATAATATTATTATTATTGCCATATTCTCTTATGGTCACCATTAAGAATTTTTTTTAAATACTAATGTAATTTATGGCATTTAACTTGTGATGGCACTAATATAATAGAAATTAACAAATTTAATATTGCAATTTATAAAAAAAAAAAATTTATAAAAATTCAATCATACGTGAATATTGAACTTCGTATATAATTTCACATTTTTTCTACGTAAGCAAAAATTATACCGAACGCAGCGATCATTTGACAAAAATTACGTATGATTGTAAATAAAACCCCTCACGCCCACCCTAAATTCAATAATTCGTTTACAATTACTCGGCGCAGGGCCCGCGGGTCCAACACCGTTTTCGGGAGGGTCGGGATGGCTTTTCCCGGCCGTCGTCGCGCAATAAATATAAACGCGTCGTACAATATAATATCATATTATAGCTACAACGTTGTATTATGTGAGGGGGGGGAGAAAATTTAAACATAAATTATAACAAATGGTGATAATAATAATGACACTTAATGCGCAGGACACGTCTGCGCGTGATCACTGTCCTCTGCAGTAGATTTACCGATCTCGGATTAAAAAAGTGTACACACACACACACACACACACACATACAACAATATGACGTGCGCTAGCGGATGTACCACCTCCGTCGTTCGGCGCTAGGGGATGATGAGGATATGCGAGGTGACGCTAATACATATATTCGGCGGGCTTTTAGGAATTCTGCGCCAACGCCTCCGTAAACACGTATGATATTATATTTTTTTATTATGACATAGGTACCTACATTATAACTGTATAACAATATATAGGTACTGTTTTTATTACATTATATCACTATTATATATTATTATTATTATTATTATTATAATGGTGATCGATGGTGCCCGGCCATAGTATATCATACATAATATTTAATATAACGTGACCATTGTTGTGTGTGCCATCTATAATGTTTAATATTATGTACTCCGCACTCCGTCGTATTAAACAGTGTGTGTGTAGATGTTATACTGCGTGCTAATATGACGTTACGGGCTCGCTTTTTTTTTTTCCTATCCATAATAGCTTTTGTACTCGCGACTGCGAGATTATTTGCACGCGACCGTCGCGGTGCATGCCGCCGCGGGCGGGACGCTTAATCCCTTCGCGTTCATTATATTACCATCATATTATATGCGAATGATTACGTATATTATAATATTATATTGTGCATGTCGCGCTGGTCCCGCAAACGCTTATATTATTTAAACGTGATAATCGCAATGGTGTATCGTCACGGTAATATACGACTCGCGGAACAACGACGATTCAAATTAACACGTCATTTTTAAATATTTTAATGATAAACAATGAATATAATATATTAATATAATATCATTATACTGCGAAGACGCGTTATTTATAGTAGACCGGCAACCGGCACACTCCTCGAAATTATAACCATCATCAACATCCTCGGTTAAATTCATCAATAATGATTTCACGCATTCTATTTGACATTTTGACATAAACATAATATTACAATAATATAGTATAATATATTCACCGTATTAAATTTCACATTTTACTTGAACATTGGGTTTGTAATATATTGATCATCTAGTATATTATAAGAATCAAGATATATTATATGACGAGACAAAATACGTGGTATTATTAAAATTTAGGACTTGATAATATTATCTAAACGCTTTTTTCTCATAAAGTTATTAAACGGTATTTATTACTTAGATATTATTTTTATGAATATTATGCATTTGTATTCAGAATAATTTACAGAAACAACAACATATTTAATGTATGGATTATGGAATAGAATATTGTTAAAAAAAAATGGGTGTATTATCTTTATCTGTATACAAATTATTTCGAAAGTCTAATAAATAATTAATCCTCCCCCCCCCTCCACGATTGAATATTTGATCAAATAATGTATTTCTATAAAATAACATCATAAAATATACACAAATAAAATTAAATGTAAAATGTTCATTGTTATCTATAAATAGGTAATCATTACACAATTGTTTTGATGTTATTCATTAATACACAATTTTTAAAGAATTGAGTAAGATGATTAAAACATCTAGGTTTTACTTGCTAATATATACTAAATAGCACTAATTTATAAGTGTTATTTTTTAAAAATGTGTATTTACTATTTGGTAATTTTACAAATAACAATCAAAGTATATTTTACGTTTTTAATAGGTATAGTTGTATAATATCATTGTTGATTCAGTGACGGATTTAACGGTCGTTTAGTCGGAAAATGCCGACAGTGCGGCCCCCTAAATTGTGTACCGAGGCCCACCTAAATTATATAGTTGATTTTTTTTTTTGAATTTTGACCAAAAAAAAATATATAGGTATAATGCAAACTGTAATATAATAATTTAAATATATAGGAATACTTGAAAAGTATAAAATGTTAAAAATAAACAAAGTAGAAAAGATCGAACTAAAAACGTATACCTATACCTACGTAAATCTAAGTTGCTTTACATTCCACCCACTACCATTGATCACAAATAATATTATTTATAGTTGAAATCGATGCATCGGTTTTCCCATACAATATAAATTAAAATTCACCAATACTAAGAACTCTGTAATTTGTGATTTCGTGACTAGTACAATATTTTATTTTAATTATTTTATTCCGACTCAACGTCATAACAAGACGCATGAATGCATGAAAAATAAATACAACAATTTTGTAAGTATATTAACAATCTTTTCATTACTTCATCACCGGCGCTAAATTATGATTTATTACATACCGTTTTCGCTATAAATTTGCAATTTACATAATATTGGAAAATGTGGTAAACAGGACTGTGCATTTAATGAATTTGCACTATGTTTTGCATAATATGTTTATACATTTAATGGATTAGGAAATTTTTTCCACCGCAGAATAACTATAAAGTTTTTGGTGATATGTATTTAAAATAAGTATTATTATTAAAATATTATAAAGAGAGGCAGCGAGTAATTACCTCCAAACCACCAATTCAACCACTAACCAAGCTGACCGGTCGGTCACACACATACAAGCACACCATTAATGTTTTTGTGAATTATAATATGACATGTTAATTTTATCATCAACTAATGTGTATATTAAAGTAGTCCCTAAAATGTTGTATATTACGACACACTTCGTCCAGTATGAAAAGAGAAGTGTGCAGTACGAAATTTAAAAGTCTGTAATTCAAATTAAACCTTTATAATATTATGTAAAAATGTATAATTTCATAGCATCACATTTTTTTGTTATTTGAATGGTGTTTTGTCAAACTACATTTTAATTATTATTTACATTCTACACAGAAATGTTGTATACCTACTATTAATTTTGTTTTATTTGTAACTGTAAAATTATGAATATTAATTAGGTTATCATTTCTCGCGAGCGGCTTTGAAAAATGAGGATATTGTAAGTATGTTACTGATACATTTTGTACGAGGCCCCTCTTATGGATTTTCTGACTTAATTTGAACTCTTAAATCCACCACTAATTGTTGTGGCTTATTATAGATAGGTAGATACATACAAAGTATAATAATTAATAGTATAAATATGTAAAATGTATATCTTTATCTGTATAAAAGAGTATTACGCTTACCATTCATTCAAATAATGATTAGTTTATTTTTAAATGACATAAGATATTTTGGCAGATGTTTATCAAGATTTTAAACGGAAGTACCAGATTAAGCCGACTATGAAATCACAAAATATCATAAAAGGCCAGTTTTAATCGAATGTAGGGGGAAATTATATAGTTTCGAAAGAACTACTCTCTGCGGGACGTTCACTCTTGTACCAAGTACCCTATTTTTTGTACTATATATCGACTAAACGTTATTTTCCCTCCATTGACATACATTTTTTTCTGTTAGAATATATATTATATATAATTTCTGATGGTTAAAAATAGGGGGAGTTAAAAGTTCCACGCTGGGCACAACAAAATGGCGGGTATTACACTCTTTTGTCTTGTAGGTCTGGTTGAAACAATAGATTTGTTTTTTAGTATTGTGAATATATTCAATTTTAGTGAGAATAAAAAAAATATACCCGTTAAAAACACACCCTCCAAATTTGTACGGAAACAATTGGAAAGTTATGTTGATCAGAAACTCCCTAAACACTTTAACTCGAACGTCGTTTGAAAGTTTTGAAATTTAACCGGAAAAGTTAACAAAACACTTCCAATTATAATTAAAACTTCAAATCGTATACTCGAATTATATTGTAGAAACAATGGATATTCGAATTCTCCGACTCATCCATAAACTGCAAAATATAATATAACTTATCGAAAATACTATAAATATTACATACTTTATAAGCAAGCGCATGTAAAGTATATGATTATTTATAAGCGATATAGGTAGTGTTAACTAAATCAAGTCCACATTATATGCCAGCCATATTGAAAACAGATCGTGTAGCAACTTGTTTTTATAGTATTACTGACATAATTCATGAGATAAATATAGGAAGGTAAATGATGATCAATAATAAATAGAATACTTTTTTTAAATGTCATTCGGTAGTAAAAATAATTTTAATATGGATAATTATTATTATAACGTTGTATTAAACAAATAAACACATGGTATATAAGAAACACCTTTAATATTCGATATACAATGCAGTCGTAATATTATTTATATTTTAGACCTATGTATCATAGTTATTTAGTATAAAATAACTGTACTATAAGTGAAATTAAATCAATTGTCATTTGGAAAAAAATAATATTATATAGGTAGATAAAATAAGATGTATATATATTTTTTGCAAAAGTATGATAAGCCGTTTTTGATTTACATAAGTGGTAAACACAAATAATTGGACAATAGAGAAGGAGAACAATAATATTGCCTCAAGTTAGTTCGGCACGCGCGGTGTTAGACCGAACTATACTTTTGCCCGTTTCAAGTATTCCGTTCTACCGTTGGTTTTGCAGGCACACATATCTTTATAATTTTATTTCGGCCATGCAATATAATAATATAATACAATCGTTCAAGTCAACAATTAAAAATAACGCAGCACAACCAATTTGAATTGTGCTGGGGTTCAAACGAATGCGCATGAATGTAAATTGCAGCACTCGTTTAACGCGCTATAAATCATTCATAACGTGTTATCATCAGTTTATTTACGAATTTATTTTTACATGATACATACCTATACGTAATGTAGTTATATTTACAGGTGGCTGGTATAGGTACTTGATAAGCATTATTTTGGTAAATTTGTTTTTAAATATAACATGTTGGTACCTATTGTACCTACTACTATTCATTAACATATTACGCAAGCTACAAAACTACTATAGAATAGTAGTTACCTACTTACAACTTAGTAGTTATAATAGAAAATGTCTGTTTTTTTTTAAAATACATTATTATGTCGTGTGTAATAACATAAGGGTAAAATCAGCTATGTTAAGTAGTTAATTAGTAGGTATAATTGGTAAAATATTTGATATATAGGTAGGTATGTACTTACATTTATTTTATTTCCTATTTAAACCTACCACAGCGTATTGACTATTTACTAAATTTAACGAGGATTCTTATTTCGTATAACGTATAAATTTAAAATATACGTATAAAATTGCTTGAATAATTTATTGTGAAAATATTTCTATACGATATCTTAACAGGTAAGAAACAAAGTGTCTAAATAAATTATTCTAAACAAAGTATTATTGATATCCATAATCTATAACGTTTTAAAAAATATAATTATCTATTTTTTTTTTTTTTTTAACAGTAAGGCTTCATCATCACAGGTAATTAGTCTAGTTTAAATTAAAAGTGAAAAAAGGAGAGAGAAAAAAAAACTTACAAATTGTATTGAGACTTAAAGACTACGAAAAATATTTGTACATTGTTAAAATTTGTTTATGAGAATAATTTTGGTTAAAAAAATAATTATTTTAGTGATATGTCTTCGTTGACTGCTTTTTCCATAGTCGGTGGTATTGCTAGATTGTTTCTTATGTCCCGGTACCTATTGTGCAATCTAGAATGATGTGTTAAACTGAATGGGGTCAGTGTGGCAATCGTCACAATATTGGTTGGAGGATTTTTTCTAATGAAAAAGGAGTGAGTTGTGAATGAGTGTCCGATTTTGTATCTTGTGTTTGCAACTTCCTATCGTCTATTGAGGTGGTAAGGTGGGATCCATTTCTTTGTGTCTTTCTTTATTGTTTTAATCTTATTGGTAGAAGGAATGGCATCCCAATAATTTTGCCATTTAGAGTATATTTTGTGTTTGGTGGATGATTGGATGTCATTATAGTCGGTCGGAGATTATTAGATCTGGGATGATTCTGGATGCAAGGTCAGCTGCCTTGTCTGCCATTTCGTTTCCGGTTATACCTATGTGAGATGGTACCTAAGTTTGATGTTTTTTGTGATCGATTTTAATATTTTTTAAATATCTATTTTTTTCCAAATAATATATAGTTCTTTATAATAATTAGTGATTACGATGCGAGCTAATAGCGATCAATAACTACTATTATTTCAGCATATAGGTATATGATTTACCAAAATAATAATATTTTTAAGTATTTTTATATTTTAATTGTATTTGAGTTTTCAATGAGAATTATAAATTTGAATAGAATAGCACACAATACGTATATAATATATGCGTGGATATCTAAATTTTGCATATTTTATGAAGATGATTTCTACAATTTCTACAGAACGTTGATAGAGAAAAGTTGAGATTATAAATTATAATTTATAAGTATTATCAGGGGCGGTTTTAGGGGGGCGTGGGGGAGTGTAACACCCCCCCAAACGTCGGCGGAACTCACTAAGTAGTCGGCAAATTAAAATCGACGACACGAGTCAGCAATTTCAACTCAATTTGATTCGTAATGAATTAAAAATGTATAATATATTATACCTTTATAAAGAATACAAATAATTATGGTTCTTACTTAAGTACGCACATTAATAGGTACTATTATTTATACATAAAATGTATTGGATGCCCTTGCCTAAACTTGTATTATTATGCTATTTTTTGACTTTGGTTTATGTTCGTAATAGAAATAAAAAAAATAACTAATATATATTAATTTTTTTTTGTGTTTATTATTCCACACTTTGAATAGTTCCTCAGCACGACCGAAGTACCGAACACCCATAGATATTATAAGATAAGACCACACAGTCGTAAATATGTACGTTAATTGTATTGGGAAATATTGTGATAAATGATAATGAATAAAAATAGATTCTAATACAGGCTAAAATGCATTGGTATTTGGTTCATTCCACTAAACGGTCTTATCTAGTATCTGCTAACCGTCTCATAATAATATGTTTAATTAATAAATTATTATGATGTATTTAAATATTTAATAATATTATTATTATATTTAATTTGTTTAAATCGTTGTTTTCCTGTCGTCGGTGAATTTAATTTAATTATAACTTGTTCAAAAATGTCTGACAAGTGTAAAAGGAAAAGAATTAAATTAGAATGTATGGATTGTGGAAGTATTTTTAACAACGATTATAAATTGAAACACGAAAGGCAAGTACATAGTGGTAAAAAAATTAAAACGAAACATTATGGAGTACCAAGCATTCTATTTGAAGCCTCAAAGCAGTCAAAACAAGTACAAATAATATGTTCTGTAAGTAAATAATAATATAATATTTTTTTATTAGTTTATTATTTTATTTTATTCATTTTTATTAAATAATTCGTTAGTACTTTATTTGAAACACAATTTTCATAATTTTCCTACTTACTTAAATGCATGATGGATTCATTTTAGAAATGAAAATGTATTACTAATACTATCAGAAATTGGAAAAACTAAAACCATTTGATTTAAATATGGATCTTATAGAATAACATAACCAGCTAATATAATTTCTTGAAGAATTATAATGATGTTATGATTTCTAAATTTCTTACAAAGTTTTTTGTTTTTAATTTTCTTTATAATCAATTTATTTTGGTATAGTTTTAGCTTGTTTGTAAAAAGTCCTTAATTAAAATGTATTTTTTTTAGGAAGCTACTTCAAAATCTGATCAGATAAACTTAATTCCGAAACTACCTGTAGAAAATTTTAGATTTTAACTCAAATTTTAATCAATTTGCATACAGCTAATATGTTTGTAAATTAACCACTCCCCTCCATCCATATGGTCATATAGTCGGCCAATTTTCGGATGCACCCCCCTAAGTATTTACCTTAAAACCGCCCCTGAGTATTATTGTCCTTTATTGTGAACGGCGTATTCGTAAAACTAATTAACTTATAGTATAAAATCAAAAAAATTAAATATGAATATAATATGATACTATACAGTCTACATAATATATTATATATTATTATAGCACCCAAAAAGTAAAAATCACGTGTTAAATATATTTTTTCGCTACAAAATCAATTTTTACACTTTTATCAAATCTGAACTCTGTAATCTGTAAAAACAGTTATTGATCTGGTAAGAATGTAAATTATGTATCTGGACTACAGTTATCACTTATCATTATTCATTAGTAGGTATACTGGGGTCTATTGTCTATACATATATATATAATATTATATATTTATCTTACAATAGTTACAACTTATACCCAAATAACATACAGTATTATACTATATATTATTTTAGAGTGAATAATGTATTGCAATAAATAAAATATTTGCATTCGGCTAGTATGATCATATGCGCAACTCGGGTTTACATCATATACATACACTGTAACTGTATTAGTATGATATGCGCCGCAGTGTGCGCTTGTGCGAACCGCACGCGCCTGCCTTTCGAATAACGTTACACTGTAACGTTCTCCATTTTGTTGCCGTTCATTGGTCGAATCTATCCCCTCGCAGACCATATTCATAAATACCAACCCCTTTCCGACAACTTTTGGTCATTATTTGTATACAAAAAAATCGTCGTACAAACAGCAGCACGTATACCACAATGCTGTGTAATGATGTGCACGAATAACGGATTAATATACCACTTTATAATGTATAGGTGCCATATATTAAACATATCAGCCAGTGATATTACCATAGTTGATAATTGCATATACCGTCGGTGCAACCGATGCTGAGACACACCGCCTAATGTACCTCAAATACCATGTCCTCGACTACGTTTAAAATATAATACATATTATATATATATATATATATATTATACGCTCTCACAAGAATATATATTTTTCAATCGTGAAGTTTTGAAAACATTTTATATTTTTAAAGTAATTTTAGTTCCCAACAATTCCTGTAATATTATTATTAAATATTGTATGACATTTGTGTGAATATAACAGATCAATAAAAATCGTACGAATTTGTTACAGAAGACGCGTGCTCTCCAACC
Organism: Nasonovia ribisnigri; assembly: GCA_027563435.1. NCBI lineage: Eukaryota > Metazoa > Arthropoda > Insecta > Hemiptera > Aphididae > Nasonovia > Nasonovia ribisnigri. The sequence continues at coordinate 211,313 of JANEHU010000147.1, read as the reverse complement.
AAATACAACGCACCTTATTGCGGTCAGACGAATACAAAAAAACTTTTGACACAAAATTATTAGACGTGGTATCTATAAGAATTACAGTTATAACACAGTTATAATGTACATACTCGAGTCAATTATCCGTGTTGAACGTCGATTTGAAACGGTACTGCATCGTCTCTGTGTAAAAGCTGCCACATCAGACAGTAGGTAAGCCACGCATCGCAGGAACTATTCGGGCCACTAACGACACTATAATAGGAATAATAATATCGTATCGCAGACACGTTCGATTTCGTGTACGATTGTTTTCATCAAATTGGATGGTCAGCTTGGATTTTACAAACCCATAACTCACAGCATATTATATTATTATCAATGTGAGCTGCAATCAGTGCAATCACGCAAAAAAAATTGTAAGCAACGGTCGTAGAACTATGAGCGTATTATATGTACCTATTAAACTTTGAAGTGCGGTCCTTGGGAAACAGGTGGCTATTGTATCGTCGGACCGGAAGTACATATATATAATCGGAAAATCACAAACTTACAATTTTCAAGAAATCAAGACTCAATTCGTCGAAATGTCAGCGACGGATATTAATATATTATTGTGGTTACCCGCACGCTCGCCCACTACCGTGGTATAAGTATAAAGTGACCGCACACCACATTGTATCCGCGGACATCAAATACGGTGGTGGTTTACCTATTACTTGCGTTACCTTTAAACTACTATAGCATTGACTGTAATATTTTCATCGTTGTCATGTTTTCCGCGCATCTTGCATTCGATCCCCGATCGAGATAATATTATAGAAAAACATCATACAATATAGTGTCACCGGTGTTAATGAAAGGTCTTTCTAGGGATAGGTAGTTTTAGTAGTTCACATACGACCGTTATTTTAATCATTTGGAATTTTTTTTGTTTTTACTATTCACATATTATTATTATAAATATATGTGTATATACCTAAGGGCTAAGGCTATAATATACCTGGTTACATTTGTAAAATCCATGTTAAATCTTGTTGAAATAATTGTTGGTTAAGCGACGACTTCTGCTTCAATGATCGCTCAAGCGTTAAAAGGGTGTGAGGGTGCTTAAAAAGTCACTCTGTATGTATATAATTGTATAGTATACAAAAAAGGTATGATTTGAACCTTGATAAAAAAACTTTTTAAAAAAAGCATACCTGCGGTGACCATCACTGACCAGAGTAACATATTTTATCGTTTGGTAGCGTAAGAAACCGTAATAGTCGGATACCAATGTATCGGACGCGTGTATTTTGATATACCCTTAATTTCGTTTAGGTGTACAATAATAGGTATATTAACTATAGTTTTTTAATATTGAAAGAAATATAATATGTACATAATACGAAAAACCACTGATGAGTGAGTGCTAACATAAATAACTATCTATATAGGTAATATCAAATATATTATCAATTATATAACCAGACTTAAAAAAAATATATCATTGTAATTATTGTGCAAACTTATGATAATCATTTTGGTGGTAAAGCTTACCTGAATCGTGAAATAACGCCCGGTAGAGGATTATTATAAGTAAATATAAATCATTGCACTAACTTTAACCGTTTAAACGTTATGTCGAAGTAACGCGTCATTACTCATTACAATATTGAATATTGTTTCTTTTCTTTTCCAATACCAACAGCGAACAGCCATATATTATTTTCGAGTAGCGGCCACGAGTTGTTATAGTCTATAGTAGATATCATCTAACGATATTTTTAAGCGTTTCCATTATAGTGTAATATTATACGTTATGAAATTAATGCCAGGCAATACAACATTCGGTACTGCAAGTGGGTTCGAAACGATGCTGCGGCGCTGCGCCATCGCCTAAAGTCAGTGTGTCTTATACAAAATATGCATAATATACTATATCGGTATCCCCCCGATCTAAAAAAAATTTAGGATTTTTATCGTTTAAACAGGAGTTAGACATTGCGCAGCGTTCGTTATTATACTTAAACTGTTATGCGTCACATTTTGGGTTTTCGAATTCCGTGCAAAAATCATTACCGAGATCAAACTGCGTACATTTTCTCGCGACTGAGCAGAGTTCTGTGGTGTACCTAACCGTCAACTGCGCGCGGTAATGATCGTGTGAATCGAGTTATATCGCTCGCTTAAAATATGTCAGCACTCAATTATTGTTTTTAGCTAAAATTACTGCGCTAAATATCGTCGCAGATCCTAGTTACGTATTTTTTTTTCTTGCGACCGAATTGATTTACGCTAAATACAAAAAGTGACCAACATAAAAAATATTTAGTAACAAACAGCCACAACGGTAGTCTAAAGACCGTCTACTGTGTTTGTGTTTGTTTCTTCCTTTCGAGTTTCAACTACCACCGCATCTACATGTGTACATAGCACATATATGTATTAATAATAGTTACGGAGCTAGTATGATGAACATGAAATGAAATTCTGATATTAATTACGCTCTAAGTATTTGCAAAACCCAAAAACCCGTTATTTTTTTTAGAGTCATATCGATATCTTGATAGTTATATCTACCGTTTTACAGTTATCCAATAGCACTGCACCAGTATTTTATTCGAACATAGCCGTCCTATAACCGACCAAACGTTGTACCTTTGATTATTATTATAATTTATAAATATTAGCATGTGGTGGTACGCATAAATAGTCGTTGTTGCACCGACCGCGTAGTAGCATGTTTCCGGTGTTACGGGCATTTTCCTTTTTCCGTTTAATGGTGGTCGGTTTTGACATAACGACGGTAACCTTTGAAGGTCACATGGCGGTACCGTATGATATAAAATATCGGACATCGTTTGCGCATCGCGCAGATTATCATTTGCGCATTGTCCGTTTACTTTACTTGCACCAAATTACTGTACATCATATTATGCGTATCAACATTCTGAACAATAAGTGGGTATAAAAAATAATTTTTGATAGATAAATATTGATATAATATTCTATAATACCTAATAATATATTATATTTTTCAATTTTTATTTCTATCTTGTAATTTATCTGGTCTAAATGTTGCGTAGCTATATAAAAAAATATCGAAATAGCTCTAATGTGTCGATGTTTGTTCGATAATCGTGTGCCATAAACTCGAAACTCTAAAATCCAATAGTTTGAAAAATCTCTTCAAGAGTAAGTACCTACCTACCGTAGATGTCTAAATGTATTAAGTCTTGTTGTATAGGTATTGTAAGTCTATTACACCACATGACATAACCAATTTTATAATTTGTTATGCTAATGCATCTCAAACAGAAGTAAGTCTAGAATCTAGATGATTTTTAGCCTTTTATTGTATCAAATAAATTATTATACTTCACACAACCATAAACCTATTTTCAGTAAAATATTGATAAGAGGTAAACACGTTTTACATTTAGTTCCAATTTTGAATTCAGTTCCTTGAAACATCAATATGTGACAAAGTAACCAGCACCTAATGTATATTATAGTATCTATAATATATTATGTATAATATGTCAGTGGCGTAACCAGGATTTTAAAATGGGGGGGGGGAGGGGAATCCAAAATACTAAAAAAATAGTCAATAATACAGCCAAAAGGGGTGTGAAATTAATGGTAGACTTTAATGAAGCGTTAATACTCGATTAAGAGCAAAAACAATATATACTACGGTGTGTTCAGAAAAATAGAAAAATGTATCCATATTGCAAAAAGGAAACATTAAACAAAATATATTCATTGAAATCATTCATTATATATACTTAAATAAATAAAAATATTTCATAATATATAAGCCCTGGTGAATATTTACCATTAATAATAATATTTTTAGTTACAACAGTAAACATTTTGAAGATACGGTATTTTTTTACATTTAAGTCAATATATCTCATAATCATAAACAGTAGAAGATATTATTATTATAAAATATTATTATAAAAATTTGTTCAAATATAATTTGTTTGACAATTTATTTTGTTTTATTTAAAACATAATATAATACATATCATTTCGATTTACTTCACGTTTTAAAAAATATAAAGAACTCTCATAAATATTGAAAAATTGAACTAATTCAAACTTCGGCACGAGTTAACCTTGTTTGATTGACTCAATATTTTTGTTATTTATTTTTATATGCATACACACATTTTTAGGGGGTGAGCCTGAAAGAAAATTAATTTTGAAAATTAGGGAACACTCTATAAATATATAGTATTTGACAGAACGAATTAATACGAACGCGGACCATGTTGACGTGCTATGCCTCCGCAACTGATTTAAAATATAAACATGGTAAGCCCTTTACAGAACATGGTAGATGACGAGGTTAGTCGTCAAGATAGGCACCACAACCGTTTTGATAACAACTGATAAAAAAAAACTATCAAACAAGTTGATAAAAATTAAGAGCAAAAGCGAATTCAGCGAATTTGTCAAACGTATAAAATAAATAATATAATTATGTAAAAACGTTCGGTGCAAACCATTTGCGCCCATCACAACTTTTTTATAACCCACTTGCGCCCGAAATCATAACCCATTTGCGCCCGAAATATTTTTAATGAAAATGTATTAAGCCCGTGCGATTCAGTACGTAAATTTAGTACCTATTACTGCCTAGCATAATATTGTATTGTTACACTGCGTGTGTTGGGTGCACCTATTTAGGGTATTTAAGTATATTAATACGGAAATAAATAATGAAATTATCATGTTGAAATGCGTCGCCACGCGCATATACACAGCGTATAGCTATACAATATTATAATATAATATATACTATATCGTGATGCTGATCGCTGATGGTTTGCCGATGTGCCGTTTGCTCTGTTGGAACTCGGAAGTCACACGAACGCATATCGCATACGTGTATATAATAATATAATAATATATAAGTATAAGAGAAGAACGGCCCGGACGCAGTGAAAGACGAATAGGATTCCGGATATATATGCACAATACGACTGCGGTGTATGTGTATATTATATACATGCACACACTTTATATACATATATTATATATTCCTTACCGTCCAAAGGTGATATATTAAAATCGTTTCGGTCCAAGAATCTCCAGAATGTTTGAATAACTCGCAAATATATATTACATATATAAAGGTATTAGTGCGTGGGGCGCATGTGTTCGCGAAACCGAACTTTGGATATAATACACATCATATATTGCGCATTTTATTGCCACCTATACGGACGACGACACACATCGTTTAATCAAACTCTGCGCCGCCGTCTTCAGACGTACTCTACGTGTACATATATATGTGTATAACGCAGCAGAAGACTTTATAAAATATATGTGTGTGTGTGTGTGAGGACTACAACCGTGGTTAGACGATATTTGCATGCACGGCAGTACGTCTGGAAAATGCTGTACTTATACGTGTTTCAGATGACAGACACCCACCGACAACTTCTTTAAAACAAAATTTCTTTACTCCTACCTATATACGATTTATACAATAATTCATGCACGCGTGCGCCGTTTCACATTATTCTAGCTCAACAAAAAAAAAAAAAATCACAATAATATTATATTGTTTGATTGTTAAGAACACTGCAGCAGTGTTACTTGTGTGTGTGTAATTTATTCAATAATATAAAAATTGAAACTAATTGAAAAGTTTGATTTTATATTTATAAAAATGCCTACCGACTTCGAAATTCAAAGGGCCTTCAACAGGAAATTTTCTTGACGAATTATGAATAATGAAGATGTATTAAACAAGTGGTTCCACTAACAGTACGCCACTTTTAGCTGATGCCATCATAAGCACGAAAAATGTCTTCAACAATATAATTATTTTAGATTCTGAGAAAAGCGATGAATGTATTTATAAATTGAATTATTGGTGATTATAGTTTTTAACTATTATTTTATGTCAATAGATTTCAGTTTAATTAAAAAGGGAAAATTTGAATAACCAAGTATAGTAAAAATAGTTTAAATTATTTTATCTTATAAGCGCTTTTAGATATTATATACCCCAGTAGCAGATTACAATATATTTCTATTGATGTAGTTTATGATAAAATTGCGCAAGACAATATAATTTTAATATGTATTTAATAATAATATTTATTTATTTCCAACTATAGTTTTTACAAATTATAAAAAAACATTTTTAATTACAGAAGTTGGTCACTTCCAAGCCATTGGCTGTGTGAAAGTGAGAGTTCCTAACAGTATTAAATGAATAATATACATAATATGTGAAAAAAGTGTTAATAATAAATAATAACAGTGATATGAAATGGTAAGATATGAATTAATAAATAATAATATTAACTGCATATTATTATGTTGTCATATTAGATTTGAAAATAATAATCATTTCAAGCATTCTTTCAAGTTTTTTAGGTCATCAAGTTCCGAGTCCTACAGTTATAACTTTTGTCATAATTGTATCCAAAAAGCTTAATTTTAAAAGTGAATCAACATTTTTATTTGGATGACAATAATATATTAAATTATAATTTTTGAGATTTGTACTAACATAATAATCGTAGGTTCTAAGTAATATTCATTCTTCAATAAGTATTCAAAATATTATTTAATCATAATTAATTTTTTAAGCAATTCACGTTTTTAAGTACCTACCTAGTTCTTATAAATGTCACAAACTTTAACTATAATATAGGAGAATGGCATCCAGGCTAAAATAATTTCTGCATTTATAAACTTAATAGGCAGATATCAACATTCACCATGCAATTTTTTTGCTCTTGATACAAAATTAATATAGAGCTATCTATCTATCTGTAAATCATATTATTTATTCGGTAAACTACTAACTTTTAACTATTTTTATTTGGTTAGGTTAGTAACTTTAGCTAGCTTTTAGTATTTTTATTTTATTTATTGTTTACCAAAAAGTAAAAATGTGCAGTATTACTCATACTGTGGGGTACCTATAATATATCGCGCAGACTTGGTATTATTTCAACATGAAGTCACATAATAAGAAAATATGGTAACTAGCCAACTAGGTTTGATGTACTATAGTCTATAATAATACTATAATAAAGCATGATAAGAATTGTTAATTTTTTTTCAAATTTAGTATTTTATCATCTTACCAATTCTGATTTCTAATCATAATAAACTACTATTTTGCGTGAAATAACCAAAGCGATACGAGTGTCCAACAAGTGGTCTTTGTATCCTATTTTGCTTGGTAGAGTATAATATAATATTATCACTATTATTATTACAATATTACCTATGGTTGGATTCATTGTACTTAAGTGAAGTTCATATTATTTTGTAGTCTTACTTCACTAGAAATACATTTATGTGGCGCTATCTATCTGGTTAATTCAAATTTCCTTTTTTTATACAATGTTTGTTTGTTTGCCTATACTTATACTTCTAGGATTACATTATACATACTTAAATTTCATCTCTTTGAATAATCTTTCTTATAAACCTGTTACATTTTTATAATATTATACATATACAAATATCTGTATAATATTATATATTTAACATTTTTGTATAATTTTTTGCCAGTATAAAGGTTTTTTAATACAATGTAAATGTACAATACCAAACTACCGAAGTTTAAATATATTTTTATTTATTTAGCTTCCAATACTTAAATTGTTATTTATTAATTTATTATAGCTTAACAGTAAGTTAAGGATTACAGAGAAAAACATAAGTGAACAAAAGGTTAGGTATAATTAATATACTGTACAATTATGAAGGTAATTTATGATAATTAAATTAAATATGAAACTTTAAAAAAAAAAAATTATTAAAATACTGAAATATTTCGCAATTTTAAATTTCATGAAATTTTCAAACACTATAGTATAGGTACTCGTATGGAACCAGTTATAAAGATATTTTATTTTTATTGATATATATTACGCCCTATATAGGCTGTATTAGTGGGCTCAGTACTAGTTCTTACAACATAATATTATATTTATTAGCTATAATATACACCTACATAATATTAATTACAATACTTCAAGCTGAATGAGCGCCACTGAGCAAGTTGACAAGGATTCTAAATGACCAAACCATAGGTATTCTAAAATAGAATAAACGAGAGGAAAATATAAAATTATTAAGCAATTTGGAGAAATCCAAATCCACGGGTATCAATATTACACATAACAATTCTTCGCATGATATCTCAGGTTTTTGGGTTTTTTTTTATGTACCCTGTTAATAAATTACAAACAATAACAAATTTTGTTCTTTGGTCAAAAAACTTGAGAATTCAATACAAAGTTCCTCGTGAGATATTTTTACACCAGTTTAAAAATAAAACGAAAGTATATACCTGAACAATATACACACAATTTCCAAAAACCGCATAAATTAATTTTACCAAAACGTGTTGACACATTTATTAATAATATTATCAAATAAAAACCAAATAAATAACATAAAAATAACGTTTATTCGTGTAAATTACGGCAGCACAGTCACAGTTTATAATTTATTATTTATAAGTACATTTTTTTTACTGAAACACTCCGCTTGGTTTGGGGTTACAATTAGACCACACTAATTTTAGCTCGCATCGTTAGAGGCGGTAAAGGAGCTAGCGGAGGGCATAAGTAACCGCTAATACATTGGCGATTGCCACAGCGAATCTATGACACGAACGTGGACGGGAACAGGGTGATACCGCGCGAGTCGGGTACATTACCACAGAATATAATAACATATTACTACGGCTCAAAAGCAAAGTTAGTAGGCATACAGCGCGTTTTACCAAGGGAAACTCGCGAAAACATTCGGTCTCGACGCGGCGAAGGGGCCGGCGGTGGTACAGTACATAAAATAAGTGCGGCAAACCTACCCAAACTTGGTACAAACGGCAATGGCGGACACAACAAACAGATTCAAACGGATTGTCCGGGCGTCCGGCGAACACAACGTGGGTCCAACCGGACACAATTTATTAGAGTACGGAGCGAACACGGTACGAACGCCGACCACACGGGCGGGACTAAGGTGTGAGGGGAGGGGACGAGTGGGATATCGGCGGGAGGGGAGAGGACTTAAAAATCCGATACCCAAACACTCGTTGTAATAAGCTTATAAACTCTAATACATTACGGGCCTATGTCAATATATAGTACCACAACAAAACGTTCGTCAGACGAACCTCTTCGTCCGGCTCCAAAACGAACGGCGTGGACGTCTAGGCCTGACCCTGCACTGTACCGTCTGCAGGTCCACCCCTGCGTCCATTATGTTTTGTGTCCAACTCGACTGCCGCACGTCGGCTTCTACCTTTCAAACCTGCTGCAGGAGCCACGGAATCTCGATCCCGGTAAGTCCTGCAGCAATGGCGGCAGATGGTGCAGGTCCCTTTTAGGAAATTCCTGCGTATACGCCCCTGGAATAATATATACTTCAAACACTCCAATATAGCTAACCGCAGCAACACGATTTTAAAACTATTGTCTCGGGAATAAATATATTGGTTTATTAATTATTATTAAATGTTGTGCCGAGGAATTAAACAAGTCAGGAAAGTTAACTCTGCGACTTGCGAGTGGGTGCTTGACTCCCGGTTTCTCAACGTATTATACATATTAATACAACCCATTAATCTATAATCCCATATAATACACTGAAACAACAATATTTGATAAACTTTATATTTTAGTACCTATTTGTTTAGGTAATATTGGCTGGCATAAATTTACTTTGAATAAAACAGTTGATCGTTATAAAAACTTAATCAGTAGGCATATATATACAATCGTAACTGCGGACAATATATATATATATCTTATTAGGGAGATGTACCACAACAATCGTAACTATTTGCTATCTACTTATTTTAAAGTTGATAAAGTTATTTTTATTATTAATTTTTTACATGTATTGTTTCTTATTTTATGTTTATTTTTATTGCTGAATCTCGTTACCTAACTATTTTATTTTAAACTAACTTTATAATCTTGTGACGAAATAACTATCTGTTAAGTTGGACATGTGTAACGCCCACTTAGGTCTAATAAAGTCTTTGTAAATTGTATCAAGCTCTCAACCAAATTACATAATTTAAAAATAAATGATTTTAATCGATTAATACCGCAACAATCGTACTATTTACTTATAAAAAACTAACAGACTGACGGACACGACGATATTATGTTCTGTGGGTGTATCCGATATCTACTATGGAAAACGCACGAATGATTCGTTACCTTAACTTAAGGAAATATTTTTTTCGAACAACGTTTACCTACTGAATTATGTAGATTAGATAACTAATGAAGAACTCAATTAAAATACAAATTTTTTTAAGGGTATATTTTAATATTGGACTTATTTATAATTTCGCCTATTACGTTGACCAACATTTTAATGTACCTATAGGTATACATAATAATAACTTTTATTTTTATAAACAGGATTCGATCCCACCTGTGTTTTTTATCACAATACACCTATCTTATACGAACTGTAACCGTCTATCCAAATCATCAGATAACATTCACGAAAACGTATTTGAGTTTCGAATTCATAATCATAAAGTTTACTTGAAAACGATTGTTCCACTTTTTGGTAGTTTACCTCATTAACTCATCAAAATTAGATTTTAGATTCTGATTTCTGATAGGAAAGTTAATCTAGTTGGTACTTTTTGTGGTTGAAAGTAAAAAATCCTCAAAAGTTTTCAAAAGCGCCGGTTATAAAAAAAATTAACGAAAAACAAGAATATTTACACAAAATCGGTTTTTTGGTGTAACTCTAAAACAAATAACCGTAGATACATGCAATTTTCACTGAATGTTTATATTAGCATTTTCTAAACACCATAAAATATTCAAAATTGTTGACTCGTTTTGAGCTGTTAACAGACTTTACAATTTTTATTTTTTTTTCTATTGTCAATTACATTTTATTCGTTATGTCAAAAATTGGTAAAATTTAACAAAGGCTCTTGATATATTGTTACAACAGCAGTTGAAAAACATTAAAAATACGTTTGCACAATTTTTTTTTACAAGCATTTAAAGTTCAAATTTTGAAAAAAATTATCAAATTTAAAATTAAAAAATGATTTTCTAGCTAAAAATGTATAAAAGGTTCAACTGTTAAAACTAAGAACTGAAAATTTAAAACAAGGTTCCACGAAGGTAGTTTGTTATGTAACTACAAAATATAAAGTATAAAACACAGTTTTTGTTAAAGTTATTTTATGTAAAAATCTTGATGAAATTAGATACCTATTCAAACGAAAAAATGAGTTTCGTTTTGTGTTATATTTTAAAATAGTTATTTATAGGTACTTGAAACTTCTAAAATAGGTATATTATTATTATTATTGTATGCAAATATAATAATAATCAAATAATTATAATTCAACTTAACCAGCTACCGTTATAATAATAAATAATAATTAATAACAATATAAAGATAATATAACATTTCATAGGCTGAAAAACCGTTAGGTTAGGTTTCGCTCAGAATCGTTTTTCGTTTTTGTAATATTATATCATTGAATTAAAATTTAACAATTTAACACTATCCATTACAGTCATCCACTTGTAACCTACTGTACACCAATTTTACTTAGGTAGTTATACTTTTTGGGGTATTTTTTCCAACACACCTAAACTTCAATATTATACAACGGTTGTATATTCTATTTAGTTGGCTGCTATAAATTATATTATTATACACTACGCATATAAATTAAATACCACATTATCAAAGCAATGCATAACTATAATAGGTACTTATAAGTATACCTATAAATGTTTCTTATTTTTCGAAGTGATCTATTCACACAAATCGGTCTCGTAATAAATAGGTACATCCCAAATGATTTTTTTTCTCTATACGTCCGATTAGGTGAAATCAGCTGAATCCCTCCCTCTCCCCTCTATACTATGTGGATTATAAATTGGTAGGTACTGCGGTTAGCGATCGTGATTGTGACCGTTTAAAACGATTATACGTGGACCCGATCACGACACGATCCCGCCGCAGTCGCGAATAATATCCGTGCCCGTTCGCATTGATGCGATACGGCGAGCAATCAGTCAGACGCACGTACAGCGATGGCCGATTTTGCTTCGGTTATGCAAAAAGTGGACAAGCCGCTGCCGCCCGACGCCCGGGTGATGGGCCTCCAACAAGACGACCTGAGGCTGTACAAAGCCCGATGGATAATTCTGGTCGTGTACATGTTATACTCCATGGCCAACGCCGTGCACTGGATACAGTACAGCATCATATCCAACATCACTGTGAAGTTCTACGGCGTGTCAAACTTCGCCATAGACACCACGTCCACCATATACATGATCGTGTACGTGCCCTTGGTCGTACCGGCGTCCTGGGTTCTTGACCGACTGGTTAGTGTTGTATTGCGTTCGTTCATCATCATTGTTGTCGTTGTGTTTGTGTCGATGATGGTCAGGCGCGTAGACAGGATTTTTTCAAAGGGATGTTTAAATTTTATATTTATGCATATAATGTGTGTGTGTGGGGGGGGAGCTCACACTTCATTGTTGTCATCGATCTTCATATCGATGACGTAAAATACCTATGAAATAGAACCATATGAAAAAATGTTTTATACAAATCTGAATCATATAGTACACTAGCTGATCCCGTGCACTTCGCTGCCCGTAAAATATGACTACTCTTAAAAAAATTGTGAATATTCAACTAATTTTGTGTGTAACTCACTGCAGTAAGTGCAACTCAGCCACCCTTGTAGGCAACCCGACTACGTCGGATCGCGGACAACGCCGATGAGCGGCTACATGTGTAAAAATTCAATTTGATGCATGCTTGTACTTGATTTGCCCGATGAACATTTGGAGACAAATAAAATAATAAATACTTATTTCTACTAATTATGAAAAATTGTGATTATTCAACTTCTTTTTTGTGTAACTCGCTGCAGTAAGTACAACTCACCCACCCTTGTAGGCAATCTGACTATGTCGGATCGCGGACAACGCCGATGAGCGGCTATAATATGTGTTAAATATTCGATTTAAAGCATGCTTGCACTTGACCTGCCCAAATAACCAATAGCAACCAATAGTAAATAAATACTAATTTATACTAATTATTTATCCTATAACCAATAGCAACAATTTACAAACAAAAATTATTAAAATCAGCGAACCTATTATTATTATTATTATTATTATTATTTATTATTATTAACGACATTATTTATGATAATTGATAACTCCTTTGTTTTTAAAGTTAGAGAATCGATAAAATTCCATAAACCTTCTCCGCAATGAGCTTTTCAATTTAAAAAAAAAATCATAACGATCGGTTTAGTAGTTTCCGAGAACATATCACTCATAGGTTTTCATTTTCACATTTATATATTAGATAACATTATAATATATTTAATGTATATAAATAGTAAATACTGCCAATGGAGGGGGGGGGTGTTTAATCTCTCAAAACATCCCCTGGCTGGTTGGTGGTGGACTGTGGTGTAGGTGGTGAATAGTCATGACTCATGGTGGTTGTTGACTATTTAATGCGACTGCTTAAAGTCGTCGGTGATGACGTAAATACCAGAACCAGAAACATTATTACCATCGACCATAATTTATTATTAGCAGTACACAATACACATAATATATTGATAGAAATCCGGCGATCGGTTATAATTGATCGGCAATAAATTGACTAAATTTTCAGCCCTAAAATTGGTATGAGACCCCGCTGTAGTAAATATGCAATGGAACTCGCCCAATACCCATTAATATATATAATTTATTGGCAGGTAGAACCAAGCCGTATGTTGTATAGTTGTATAGTCGTATAGTTGAATTATATACATATAAACATATACACACATTGTCATATTAAAATAACCCTCGCCATTGAGAAATGCACTTATAATAAAATATTTTATATTTATAAAATATATAATAAATAATAATGATAAATGTAGCTCATATTAAATTACTTTATCGGTTATTCAGTCCACATTTTAAGAGTAAGTATAGGCAATTGAAAGATCCAGCCCAAGAGTTTTTGATAAATGTTTTGATATTATGTTTCTTTGATTTATGGAACTATGGTTGGTGGGTATGTGTTTAGTGGAAAGTATGACAGCACATGTCTTCCATGTGCAGGCTCCTCATGAGACATTGCGTGTGCGTATCCATGGGCGAGTTTAATATATGACCTATTCTTGTTTAGCTGATATCGTTTTCTTTCTTCTGTGCTTATGTTTGTTCTGGAGAATAGTAGGTTTTATTTCATTAGGTCGGTATTTTGTTTTGACCAAAGAATTTGCCAGGATTTTTAGTTATTTAGTTGTATTATTCGTTTTCACGAAAGGTGATGAGCGAAATTTTGTCTGCGGCGGTCGAGGATGCTGTATTCTTGGAGTGTATGTCAGCTTTTTCGATACCTTCGACCGACCCGTGACCTGGTACTCACAACAGTTTTATCAATTCTCCTTTGGTGTGATTGGTGGAAATTAAGGTGGTAAATATTCTTTGCTTTACGTCATTACTCATTAGATTTATGTGTGTTTGCAATACTTGCAAATGTGTTTAAAGAATAACTTAAAATGATAAGTACTATATTTACCTACTTAATAAAGCCAAATAGGCTGGTAATAGAACTGGACTGAAAAGTTCTGGTTTCCAGTCTTGCTCCATCGTTATTAATGTATATCTACATATCTAATATTTTTTAATTTTATATTAGGAATGTGCTATATGCAATATAATATTATTATATAAGTACAATTTTTTTTTGTAACTTTCTCTGTCAAAAAAACTTTCAAAATTATTTTTGCTTCGATTGAACCAAACTTTAAATCTAATGACTGATAGCTAAGGTGTATTATATTTTTAATCAGTACCTACCTAAATGACAATTTAAGTAATTACACTTTTGTCAATGTATTCGTTACTAGCACGCCTAAGTATAAAAAAAATCAATCGTTAACATATAATATACCTACTTATATGGTAGGTGTTTAGTGAAATAACGTAGTATGATCTTTAATAGATATAAAATATTGCAACTATGCAAGACACATATAATTCTAATAAATAAAACAATTTTTGATTCATAGTTGCGCTTTTAGTAACATCTAATAGTAGCGTGAATCTAGCATGAAATCTATGACTTAATATTAATACGAACTAACTTTAATCCATTTAGTTGGCCGTGTTTGTATAAGAACAATAAATTATTGAAAGTCACACACTAAAAAATAAAATAAGAAACAATGTGATATTTCGTGGCCCGCAGGCACGTACCTTGTAATGTCTACAAAGGAAAAAAATGACAACCGTTTATTGTTGATATTGATGACGTTGAAAGCTGTTTAAAAATAAAAATCATTGAGTTTCAAATTGACCCCGTTTTAAAACTGCTTTTCAAGTTTCATTATGCCAATAAGTCATAACTTACAGTTTTATTCCAGTCTCTATAAAACAAAATTTATCAAAATATATGATTTTGTTAAACTAATGTTTAACGTATTTGGAAGAACATATTATATTGTTTATGAGCAAACTATTTCACTAATGAAATGTCGAAAAAGCAAATAGCTTTTATGATTAACCGATGACCGATGACCACTTAAATGGTAATTGAAAATTTCTACACCTAAAATCAAGCCTACTATATCAGTAAATTAGTTGATAATATTCAAACTCAAAAATCACATAAACTTTGTATTTTAGGTTTCTAAACATACGTTTAAAACACCTTATATAGTTATATCACGGTTCCATCCGTCCGTCTGTTAGTTACCAGTACATAGTTAAAATTGTTTGTATTAAGATTTTATAGCCATGGTCCAATTCAAAGTATATTTATATTAGCCAATAGTAAAAAAAATCAAAATATGAATGTTTGATATAGATTCATAATAGTCAATATTAAAATTAGGTACCAAATATAAAGGTTACCAAAAAATTATTTTTAAATTTCATAATATATGGAATTATATTTTATTGCGTTGTATTAAAATGCGTTTAAAAACTGGAAAACTAATACGATCGCAGCTTTCCTAATTTTTTTTATAAATACTTTATATTTATTATTAGTATAACTTTGTCTATATATCTAAGCATATTAATTTAACAAGCTATATTAAACTAAATTTGATAAGACTATACATTTTTATTTAAAATAAAATAGTGAATGTTCAAATTGTGACCCATGGGAAACTTTAGTTTATATTTTGGTCCTTGTTATCAAAAAGGTTACCGACCCCTGTTGTAAACGATGACCTGCAACGATCCACATAACAGAAGGCAATCAAATATTTTAAATAAACAAATCAAATGCTGTCAGGATGATCAATCGACTACACAGTTTAATTATTTAACCTTAAACAATATAGCTGATTTAATTATACCTTGTTTGATAAATGTATTATTTATACACTTAGTTTCAGCTTAACAATATTTTATGTTAAATACTGTAGGTGGTGTATTATTTAAATAACTATGGATATAAAAGTACATAAATCCCCACCCTAAATAATAAATTATTTATATAAACTCTAAATTCAAATTTAGATTCATCGAACAAATACCTATCATAATTTAATTATTAATTAATTAAATTAAATGTTCAAAAATTAATTAAGCATTTGCTGTTATTCCTTGTATTAAATTTATTGGAAATCTGGAAAAGTGAATGGTTATTTTGGAATATTTCAAAATTATAAAATATTTTATCCAATAACTACTAAACGCAAAACGTGTATTATAGATACCTATATAATAATATGTACGAATAGACAGCTTTGTCACATATTTGCTTGCAATTGTGTTATAGGGTCTTAAAGTGACGATGGTGATGGGCGCTGCCGGCACATGCCTGGGCGCATGGATTAAGGTTTTTTCTGCTGTGCCAGGTCGATTTATGATCACGCTGCTGGGACAAGGTTTGGTGGCGTGCTCACAAGCATTCATACTGAGTTTACCTTCCAGATTAGCAGCGGTTTGGTTTGGGTCTACCGAAGTCTCTACAGCATGTTCTTTAGGAGTTTTTGGCAACCAGGTAAATGTGTCTTAACATTTTTTTAGGCTGTAGCATAAGTTTATGGAACAGTTTACAGTTAATAATTATATTGAATTATTAGCTGATTAAAATTAATGTAAAAATAAACTCAAAATAAAAAAAAATTATATTTTTCATAGTAGGTATAATGACTATAATGGATTGAAAATGTATTAAAAACTAAACAAATAATGTTCGAAACATATTAATACTGACAGCTTAGATAAATATTTATAGTCGTAGTTGTGCAACCATACGATACCACACATCAATTATGCTCGTGACTTGTCAAATATTCACAAGTACAAGGTGGGCCATCGTGTTTTCAGTAAAGTTGATATAGGAGCACGGGGGAAAATATAGTGATCTATACTCTATAAATAATAGGTATTGTGTTAAGTACCTTCTATATAATACAATTCTGAATTCACATAAAAACTATATAGGACATAACACAGACACGTCATAGTTACCTCGTGTATTCAATGAAAATGTGTCATTAATAATATACCTGCAAACACACAGTCGTTTCATCAGGATCAATAACCTTTTCTAAATCTCAATAGGCTAAACGGCTAAATATCTACATATTATCAAAACAATCTGATAAAATGACAATGTCATAAATAATTAATTTTACATTTATTATTAATCTATAAGTCAACAAATGCAATCTTTTAATAAATTAAAATAACAAATACTTAAGTATCCAATTATATTTAAAAAAATGCACTCGTATTTAAATACTAAATACTGGCTACTTATATACATTGTAAATACTAAATTATAATGTAAGTACCTCATGCACCCTGATAAAAGTTTTAAAATTTTAATTTTATATTTAAAATTTCCACTAACCTTCAAATTTTACCCAAACATCTAATGATTCGATTGATAATATAATAATGTTAGATAAAATGATTAATTTTAAGTAGCAAATACACTATACTACCGGTAATTTATTTTAGAGTGACACCAATAACCAAAATCAATTTTTTCATAAACCGCGATTTTGAGTAAAAATTCCTGTTTTTCCTTAATTTTTCTTTTGTTTTCCCTGCGCTTCTAAAAACTATTCGGAATTTTAAAATTTGAATGCACCTCCTGGTCCTGGATGCACCAACTAGATTCACTTTTTATCGAACAAGATACTGCTGAAGAAAATCGAAACAGTTTTACTGCCATAAACGATGATTAGAAATGACAGACACAAAAAAAAAAGAAAAAAACACACATCATTGTAAAATCAACACATTCATTGCTCCGCTCAGAAGTCAGGATATAAAAAATCATAAATTTCATTCACATTATGAAGTTGGTCTGCTGTATAGTTGTAATTGTGGACCTAGTCATTGAGTAGGTCACTGTAATGGAAGCGCTTATTTAAATTCAATGATAAATCATTGTATACCTATGATTACAAACGATTCTGAGTGGAGACGGTCTATCAGTCTATAATTTCTATAATTGGGGTTAATAATTTTTTTTCTAATATTGAAACAGTAGGTTGAATTTTTAATTAATTTTTGATTATGTGTAATATAACCTATAAATTGATTTTGAAAATGATATGTCTCTACAGTTACTATTTTTTAATTACAACAATGAAACAAAATTATCGTTTATCCAACATTTTAGGTTATCAGCGGAGCGATGAATGTATTGATTTTACAATGATGTGTGTGTTTTCTTTGTGTTTGTCATTACCTTTTGGCTGAGCTCTACTTAAGAATTTTGAGGCTTGTGCTAATATTTTGGCGGGGCTCCTTAACTTATATTGTAACTTTTTTCACTATATCGTTTTTTTATACTCAAATTATTTTTCTAAATTATAAATCAAATTATTCCATATGTATACAAAATTAATTATTTAATGTTGATTGATATAAATAAATCGTATATGACTGTATTACGTTAATATATGATGGTCCTAATTATGTCTGCAGCATCCCTAGCTCTCCTCCTAAGTAGGGCTCTGTTTTTTGGAGGAGCAATAAAAAATACTGTACTACCTACCTATTGATTAAAAACACTAGTATTTAATAAGCCAATGGTATTACCTGCAACGGTTAATAGTAAAACAAATTACTTTAATATCAATAATATCATAAAATGTAATTAGTAATAAAGCTTGGCAAACCTTGTACAATGATTTTATATTATTGAATTCAAATTAACACATTAATTACAGTGACCCACACGACACCTAATGTACAGCAGAGCGGTACCCACTTTTTCACCTTTTTTTAGTTGAGTATATTACATATGACCTACTACTATTCGATTCAATTGATTGTTTTAATATTAAATAATATTTTTTTAAATTCTTTAATTAGAATTACATTCGTAGAACGTTAAAAAAAGATATTGGCATTCAAATTATTAACTAAATAACACCTCTAATTACGATATTAACTAATTAAAGTTTATACTTTTAATAATATTATGTATGTCATTTAATTACCTAGGATGTCCATTTATTTAAAAAAAATATTTAATACCAAGTATGGGTCTAGGAAATAAAGATTAACTGTCATGTTATTCTATTATAATTTATGGAACATTAATATATACAAAAATATTATGCTACGATCACAAGAAAAATAACATCCTGTTTATCTAATCTAGTAAATATTTGATTAATTACACTACAAATCATAACAAACTATGAGTAATGAATATAGATACCACTTGCTACTTACATTATTTCTTGACTTTGCTGCATTATCTTCCAGTACCATTATGTAGGAATATTTTCATAAAGGAACCTTTGACAGGATGTTACCAATATCCATAATTAGTGTTAACGACATTGCCCTCGTAACGGTAATGTATATCTGGTTAAATTCGGTCCATTTATATTAAGCCGTGAATAGGGGGACAGTATATAGAAATGGGTCCACATAACTATAATAGGAGCACCTAAGCCGCACTACCGTGTATCAATAACAAAACCATAAAATGTGAAAAGCAATACATTTTTATTAAATGCGTGTGTGGTTGCCTATTAATATTTAACTCTGTCATCGATTTAGAATTATATGAAAATATTATTAAAGTAGATAAAACTGAAACATTTTTAAATACTTTACATTAATTTATATGATTACCTACAGTTTATTTATTATTAGAATATCACGTAAAATAACAATTGTTTTAAAAATAGGTTATAGATACTGTTCTAGTGAATCTCATAGGTTAACCGAAATTACCAATATTTGTATTAAATAACAGCCAAACAATTCAATTTTAACGTTTTGATTAAACTATTGAATAAAATATATTTTTAATTAAATAAAAATGAATTGAATAAATTGTTCTTACCGCCATAAAAAAATATCGAAAAACCATATGCACAATTTTGGTGTGCAGTTCAAATGTTAAGGAAAATTGACATAGACGAAAACTAACAAATTATCTTTAAACGGTATTTGTAATGTTTTTGTACCTTGACATAATTCAAAATTTTGTATATCTATTATAATTTTCTCTGCGTTATAATATTTTCAAAATATTTAGACTAATTTTAAACTATTTATGCCAAGAAGGTAGGTACTAAAGGTACTTACATCGTTCTACTGTTATTCGGTATTTACTTATAACTAATAAGTTATAAAATAATAATAATAGGTGATAAAATATTATTATTATATAATGTGAGCGATATTGTTATGGCTTCTTAGCAAATCCAGCTCAACGGTGGCTAAATCTGAAGTATTATACTATTAGATAAATAAAATATTGATTTCAGTAGGTAACATAATTATTAAAATATAAAGTATATTTAGAAATAAAGGCTGACATACCGTTTCTACCAAGAATTATTTTTCGTATGCAATGATTTATTGTTGAATTCGAATTTAATACATCAATTATAATGACCTACTCAATGATATATTATTTTTATTTTTATCTTTATTAATACTTCAAGAAGATAATAAGCCTCACTGAACATGTTAGAAGGTACTCGAAATCTCTAACACAAAAAAGTGACTATTGTTGCTCACAATTTATTTTTTTCAAATATTTGAAAATTTACATTGTTGAATACATTTTTCAATAGCTTATTTATATTTATATTAAATTGACAAAATATATTAACAGATATAAAATATTCTAATATAAAGTTTAAAAAGTATATATTTATCGTTTTAAGGGGTGGTAAACCATAATGTAGCTGGTAATATTATTTACCTAACTGCATTTAAATAATATATTATTCATGCGTGTCTAATGTCTATAATATATATGTATAGTTATAACTAAACAACTAAACTTATAGGTCAAAATTTAATATACTACATTTTTTTTTAGTTAGGAGCAGCACTTGGATTTTTAATACCACCGATGATAGTACAGGATAGCGACAACTTAGAAGAAATAGGATATGATTTATGGAAAATGTTTATATCCTTTGCTATTTTGAACACTGTAGTATTCTTTTTAGTTATTTGGAGTAAGTATTATTCACTGGTAAGTGTGTGTGTGTGTGTGTGTGTGTGTGTGTGTGTGTGTGTGTGTGTGTGTGTCAATTAAATTAAATTTAAACTTCAAAAAATAAAATATTGTAAGTGAACGTTTTCAAGTTGAATAATATTTGTTAATATTTGCTTACTCCAAAACCAAACGTTATATTATTCCAGTTATACAAGCCGAACCACATATAGCTCCAAGTAATGCCCAAGTTGTACAAAGAAAAAAAAGAGACGACCCGGCCATATTACAAGACGTATTCATGAGCTCGGTCAAAGAACTGCTAAAAAACAATGGTTACATTTTATTGCTTATATCTTACGGTATTAATGTCGGTGCATTTTTTGCCATATCAACTTTGCTCAACCAATTTATTTTGCTCTATTTCCCAGTGAGTAAGCTTAAAATAAAGATAACTCATACCAATTTGGTGCATTTATCATTTTATTTTAGGGTCACGAAGAAGACGTTGGACGAATTGGCCTCACATTAGTACTATGTGGCCTGGGCGGTTCGATTATATGTGGATACATTCTAGATAAAACACATCTCTATAAGTAAGACACTTGTTATATAAACTAAACATAGGTAACATTTTATCTTAAACCTATATGGTTTATATAATTGTCTAATACCTATTACTTATTAGGTACAAGTGAGAACCTAGTTTAATTATTACTCAATAACATTTAATCATAAATTAACCTCTATATATATATGACCTTATCTCACGCTATGATCGTATACATCAGCAAACACCAATACATTCCGAGAAATCTGAATATTAAAAATAAGTATAGCACTGTTATAATTAATTATTTATATTAGTACAACGGCCTCTTTTGAATAATAAATAAGGCTTAAAAGAGCTGGTTTTAATACTTTTAACAAACAATAGCTGAAAACTTATCTGATTCGGGGGATTAGAAGAAATGTACAAATATTATTCGATAATATCCATTCGATACTTAACACGTTTACAAATTTCATAATTTTTCAATATTGTTGTATGAAAACGAAACTATGTATAAAATAATTAGTAATTCAATTTCTTTAAACCCTCTATTTTTTTACCTCGCGTCTATTTGATGTGGATGGAAGATCAATTTCATCATTAAATGTTGGCCCTACATTATCCTAACACATATTATAATAATCTCTTTATTGGGTCACAAATATGTATTGTATCAGAGCTTGAAACCAAAACAAAAATTTTCGGTTTTAATTTAAATTACACTTATCAATATTTGTTTTTTCTGAATTAAATTTAAAATAGTGTATTAATTTTATAAATGTATGATTTATATCATAAACATATATAATTGTTGCACAATATCGATTAAACTGTTTTATGATTTCTAATAACATTATTTTTAATCAAAATTTAAAATCTATTTTGAAGTTTATTTCAAGCCTTGGTATGTAAAAAATGTTAAATTTAAAAAAAATAATAAATTGCAATAAAAAAAAAATGTATTAATAATAAACAATAATAAGTAATGTACCTATTATATATAGGTATATTTTTTTACCCAAGATCAGACATATTAATGTTAAATTTAATATAAAAATCATTTTAAGTACATTACAAAATAAGTGGTGATCAGCTTTTAATTAAAATAAATAATATAGAAATGTGTATGTAATAAGTAGGACTAGGATTTCTAGGCAAATGCATGTTTTATTCCTTGAGTCCAAATTGATTAGTTTTCGGATATATCCATAATTTGGATTATTCTCGATTGAATGGAAATAACTTTTTTTTTGTATATTTTAAACATAGATAATGCATATAATTACATGACTAAATTTTTCAAAATCTTATGAATTTTAAATGGTATTTATTTAATGGACGTCTGTAATTATTGGGTTACTTGAAGAATTGTTTTAAATTTACTACATATCTAATCTTATCTTGATCAGACGAGTAATAGGATGAACTATAAATTATTTTTGTTTTTCATTAGTACTTACAACCTATTACAAGTTTTAGTCAATAAAAATTCATTCTTCGTTCCAATCACCGATCATTCGTGATTCAAAATTTGAAAAAACATAATATCATTTCAGCAATATGCAATGTCATAATAACTACCTACTTACAATTTATAATTGATAATTAGTTTCTGATTTTTATGCAAAACAAATTAAATTTTATTGAGAAATAAAAAAATATTGTATTTGCATATTTTTGCATATTTTATGATGATACCCTACTTAAATATATATATATATATTTCTTTTTAATGAAACAATACGATAGTACGTTTCAAATGGTTCATTCGCTTTTATAATTTTTTTTTTTTATTGGTCATGAAATTATAAATGTCTACTTCGACTTCTAAGGTCATAAGCAAAACATATGTATGTATATTTACATTTTAATGATAACTTATTCAATTAAAAATTGAGATAAGAATAAAATTAAAAGAAAAAAATTATAACTTTATAATTTTAAATAACTATAGAAGATGGATTAATTTTATAATATAGGTACATAATAGGTAGCCTGTGTTATATATTTATATGGCTTACACAATGTAAAGTTTGTCCAGTTTTTTTTTTAATTTATCACTTACAAAAAAAAGAAGACGTTTGGTGATAATTTATTTTCATTGCATTCTTGGGCATGAAGAAAATATATCTAAGATCTCGTAAATGAGCCTACCAAATATACCAGTTTAGATGAGTTTCGATTTTGAAATATACAAATTAGCATAGGAATTTGGAAGTTTCATAATGTATTATGTATATTGATAAAATGCATTAACAATAATGTGGTATGACTTGATATTAGAATAGATTAAAAAAAACAAGACCATTAATTATGTTAAACCAAAATTAATTGTGTGATGGGTTTATGGCTGAAAGATAGTTGAAGGTGCTTAATCAGTTTTCACTTTATCAGTATATAATTAAAAATATACATTTTCTATTCTATTCCACTACTGAAATGTCCATACTTTCATGAAAGGCATCAATCATTTATTTAAATTAGTGTAACATATGACATACAACATTAGGGGTGGTATGGGAATAAAATTCACCCCAATTTTTTGCTAATAATAAAATATTTATAAGTTATCTGTCCAAATTTATACAAGCAGTTCAAATTTTCACTAGACCCAGGAGAGGATCTAACACCCGCCACCCTGGCTAGTCTACTCCTGACCAAATACCTACCAATTATTGTTTGAAAAAAATCATGATTTATACAGAACATTTTATGTATGTGCCTATAATGATACAAACCTATGATATACTCCACATGACTACGCGTCTAAGGTGCTGCAATAATATTTACTCGCAGTATTGTACACTCATGCACAGATACATTAAAAATGTTTATTCATCATTGAAATGGTATTTGAACCAGGATAGGAATTTTTATTTATTTTTTTATTCAAGGTGCAATTTAAGTACCTACTTTATTAACAAGAGCCAATAGGTTCACAGCGAAAACCGATAAAATGTGTTAATATTACACCCCTAATACTGTGTTCCATTGTTTTCGTATTATTTATATATAGTACCAATAATAAAATATGTTACAGAAAAAACTTACTAGGTATTAAAGATTACCTCTTCACAATTTCCTAATTATCTTCCTTAAATTAAATATCTTCTTTTAAATTACAAAATAAATACAATCTATACATAAATCAGTTACTAATTAATAGGGCTAGGCCTTCTATGCAATTGCATGTTTTTTTTCCTTGAATCCAAATTGATTAGTTGTAATATGACAACTTTTTTTTGCATTTTTTTGTATATTTTAAACATAGAACATCTAATTGCATAATTCAATTTTTGAAAATCTTATTAATTTTAATTTAATGAACTTAATATAAACATTACATCATTACAGCAATATTCTATGTAATAATAACTACTTCCAGTTTATAAATAATAATTAGTTTCCTATTTTATGTAAAACAAATTAAATATAATAAATAAATTAAAAAATGTTGTACCTACTTGGATATTTTAGTAAAATGCATATAAATCCTAGCTCTAATATAATAACTACATATTAGAATACTAAAAAATCTCGAAAAATACAAACAAAATATAATTTTAACAAACCAGTACATTCTTCACTTCACTCATAATCTAAAGACTAAAAGCACTTAGGTACATAACATTATTAATATAGCATATTTTTTAATAAGTACTTATTAACTTTTTTATCTTGTACATATAGGTTATATTGACGAACATATTTTAATTCGTACCGAATACTTACTATATTATGTTACAAAAAGTAAATAATTTTAAAATTTTCATATTTTAAAACTTAAAATTACGTATTGCACATTAATACTTACACGGTAAAAAATTTGGAAATTTTACAAAAGAAAAATAAATAGAGTGGAATACTAGAATCCGCTTATTACGATGCGTATACATAACGATATTCCGTATACAACGCGATTCCCAACAATGTACTTGGTTGGTTTTAAATCTCACATGCAGTATACTTCTGCCGTTAGAATATAACAAAGTTCGGATATAACGATCTGATTCACTAGGTCCCTTGAAGATCGTTATATGATCTGATTCTACAGCTGTATTTGTATAGGTCTACCTTTTGATTAATAATGTAAACATTTTAAAACTAGTTTTAATTTAAACTACCGTAAAAGTTTTAGAATTTAAACGTCATTTCAATAGTGTCAAATTATCATTGAATTAAATATGTATACATTTTAATAACGATGGCTTATTTTTCTAAGAATTACTATTCACTTTTCACAGATTGTAATAAATAATAAAGAATAATTTCGATGTATTCAACTGTTACTCAAACAATTAACAGTACCTATACATTAAATAAATTGTAATATTTATAGGTAGTATACTTGTATAATTTAATATTTACAAATAATTCATAATATAAATTATCATAACAATTGTACACACTTTAAAACATTTTATTTACTCATTACTCAAGTATAAACAAAAACCATAGTTAAATATTATGTATTAGTATAAGTATCCGAGTATGTACCTAAACCCTAACTCATGTGAAATGTATACTTTTCACACGTTAACAAATTAAAGTAGGCATACTTATATTTTAATTGTAAATATTTATCAATTCACTACCCGAACGATTAATTAAACGTATCACACGAGTAACCCAAGTATGAAGTAATACAATAATATATTCAATATAATATTTAAAAAACAATTTCTTATCTTTTACCTTTTGTGATTTGTATTTAGATGTGTGATACTGTGGTGCCATAGTATACCTAGTATATATAGCCGACACAGCTTATCTAAAATGCTACTTACCTCATCTTAAAATTTCTAATCCAGTATGGATGTCATATGCATATTTCATTAATTACAATAATCACAAAATTTACAATAATTTAATTTTGTTGTATTTAATTATACGATGTAAATGTAAATATCGTAAGCCAATAACCTTAGTATTTGCGGCTAAAATAAATAAAAGAAAAATAAATAATTTAACCTTATAATAACTTAAGGGTAAAATATTATAATCGACGATTCATATTTACAGACAGACGACTCTGATGGTTTACGGCAGTACATTGATCTCGATGTTGATCTATACATTCAGCCTGTCGCACGGTCAATCTATTTGGATAATATATATTACTGCTTCGTTATTGGGGTAAGTTAGATCACCGGGATAATCTATCACTGTATCTTGCATCTTAAGCAATAAAGCAGTATCAGTAATAATACCGTGTCACAGGAGGCGCATACTAAAAAGGGTGATATAAGGATCAAAACTTCACCGCAAATTTTTATTTTTCTTCTATATAATATTACTTAAATTACTTATATGTATCTATTATATTTTTTTAGGTTTTGCAAAAATACTTGATACTATTTGTAACATTACCCATTCATAAAAAATACAAATGATATAGGTAGATACATAGGCCTTATCTCAAAATAAAGGTAAAATAATGTAATATGATATTTAAGGCTATGGAGCCGAATAGTTTCCGATAGTAAAAAAAATTAAAATATACATTTTTATAATCATTTTTTTTTTCTTAAAATTAGTTGGTATAACTATTTAATGATATTTTAAAATATTAGAGTAACGGCATTCATACCGAAATTAATACTGATCAACAGGTAAATGTGAATCGTTCCAATATTTGAATTTTATATAATAATATCATTGAATTATTTTTTATTTTCAATCAGATGTTTAAGTTGATAAATAAGGAATTCTGTCTAAAGCATGTATTATTAGGTTTGTCAATTATTTTATGTAGGTATTTAATTTGTGTGATAGCCAATAGACAATAGATTAAACAGCAAGTAGGACGTATACATCACTGTTTCAAAATGTGTTACTCAGTGGTATAACCATTGTGATAATTGCCAAGTGGAATTTATCTTAGTTTATAATATTCAATTTTACAATAATATTAGAAAAAAATATTTTGAGCTAAAAATTAAATTAAATTTTACGAATTTACAAGTTTACTATCATAACTTGGAACGATCATAATTAATGTAATAATAATAAAACCGGAATTGGTTGTCTTAGCAGTCTTGGTTCCGATGAAATTATGTAATAATATTCTATTTTTTAACTAATAAATAAATCATGATTTATGAATTCTTTTAGTGTCAATATCTCCAAAATCTGTAGTTGCTATAGTCGATAAATTTTTTTTTTTTGCTTTTCGCTGCATATACGGAGTGCTTAAAGTTAAGCTACACACATTTTATAATTATGTCTAAAAAATTAATAATTGCGAGCGGCTCTAGTACAGTAGTACCTATATAAGTTAGTTATTATTACTTATTAAAATGAATAATTAATATAAATAAATAAATATAAATATTGAATAAATAATTATAAATATTAAATAAATAATTATTATTTATTAATATTCAAAAATTGTCTTTATATTGCTAATTGAAAATAAGAAAAAAAAATTGTTACAATAATTCCCGGTATAAGATATAATATCAGTATCAACAATTTGTAACGATGTCGATATCGTTAGATCATTAGATATAATAGTATTCAGCCCCCCCCCCCCCACAAGAAATTTCACCAAATTTCCGATTATGGTTATGATATGTACCTATTGTCATATTTGAATACATTTTTTATTTTTTTATCATTGTATTTCGTCAATATATTATTTTTCAACGTTTTTAGAATGTTTTAAAGTTTAGTTCGGGTTTGTATTCAAAAATCAGAGCGCGTAACATAGTTAAAAAATTTAGATTAAACACTGTGTCCTATCCAGTATAAAATCATATGTATTATTTATATAAACATAAAATATTTGTACATACATTATACATGTACAAAATATACAATGTATATAATACTATATATAATTTACGATTTACCTATCATATAGTATAACTTATATATATGACTTTACATTATATAGGCTGTTCATGACTGGATATCTACCCGTCGGCTACGAGTTAGCCATCGAATTGACGTACCCAATTCCCGAAGGCACGTCCAGCGGTCTACTAAACGGTGGAACCCAACTGATTGGTTTCATCCTAACGTCGATTTACAGCTGGGTGTTTAGCACCATGGGTGATTTGGCGGCCAACATGATGATTGTCGGGTTGCTGACTTTCGGGTTCTTGTTGACAATATTTATACCGACTGACCTAAAAAGGCAGGCCGCACACAAAGCGATCGATGACAAACAAAAATTGGGATTTGGACTTTGAATAATAAATATTTTATTATATTATACGTAAAATATTTTATTACAATCTTTGTCGTATCTGCTATTGTTACCGAATTAATTTATTGATGAATTCTATTTTTTTTTAAATTTGTTTTGGTAATATTTTATTATCATACTATAATACTGTGTACATAATAATATATGATAGTATAATATTATTATTATTATTATTATGAATGCATGACAAATTTACATATGCATACAACTATGGAAGCGCGCCCGGGGTCACGGACAACCAGACTCACAGTTTCCTGATCCGAATTTATGGAATTCAGATAATATTATATTACTGTACTGTATAGTAACGTTGGTATAATGTACACATCGATAGACATATTTTATACAGAGCTGGTATCCACTATATAGGCATAGTTTATTTTTCGGTTGCACCCTTCTTCGTTTCACTTTGCATCATCCGACACGTTAACACTACGACTATAATACAATCATACATATGGCATTACTCGTTTGTACAACCTCTCATTCTGAATCCCCAAATTTCTGAAATTCTTCGGATTTTTAACGTTTTTAATCTTCAAACACGTTTTTGATAGCTTGTTTAAAGGCTCAATGATTTTTTTGTAAACTGGACTAATTAAAACTATAATATGTGTTTTTAAATTAAATAATACCTAAAATATTGGTACACGACATGTCCATACTTTGTTCTGTAAGTAGCTAATAGTATTAAAAATAAAAAGCGGGTAAGTGGATGTCGCTCTACTGTACAGTAGGTTACAAGTGGGTCACTGTTTAATGGATGATATAAAATTTTAATTCAATGAAATAAATATGATTGTACCTACACGAAAAACGATTCTGGCTGAGACGGTTTGTCAGTGTGGATGTTTTATATTATATTTATATTGTTATTACTTATTTTTAATACGGTAGCTGGTAAGTTGAATCAATATTATAAGATTACAACAAAATAACTAAAATCATTATTCTTCGTTATTTAATATGTAATTTCGTCCAAATTTAAACATATTTTTGAGATTTGTTGATTACCCGCAAGGCCGCAAATAACCTATACTTACGTGGAACCTTCTTTTAAATTTTCAGGAGCTTTGTATTAATTTTTCACGCGTTTTTTCCTAACAAATACAATTTTATTAACATTTGTAAAAAAAAAAAATAAAAAAATTGGAAATTGAAAATGTCCGTAAACAGCTCGAAACAAGTCAAAATGTTTTGAAAAATTTATCAAGTAGGTATAGGAATTAATAAAATAAGCATATGGTGTAAATTTCAAGTATCTACAGTTTTTTTTATCATATTTTAATTTTAAAGTGATCTATGAGTATTTAATGATGCACAATTTACAATTTTTAAGATACTCATAGATTGCTTTCAAATAAAAATATAATAAAAAGCCTATGACATTGCTTAGATAATAATCTTACCTTTAAATTTTGTAAGAGGTAAATTCACTCTAATTTTTTAACTAACTAAACGTGATCTGCTGAGAGTACAATTTGATATGTTACGCAATGTAAGACGAAGACAACAAATGTCGGTGTAACGTCATCTTAAAGGCACATGATGTTCGCGCGTGTGGCGTGTGGCTACACGCGCTTTGCGTGCTTACCGCACATTTGCTCGGAGCGAGAGTTGCGCGCGTGGAGACATCACAATATGACGTCGGCAGTCGGCACACCAACAGCTGGTCTCACCCGCCGCATTTGATGTTTCGTACACAAAAAAATCATTAGTACAAGGTGAATGCAATCAGTAATCAGTGATTACTAATCACCAAACACAATTCGACATTATAGATATTTTACAACTTTTTTTTATTATTTCATCTAGAATCTGGATAATAATATTTTAGGATAATCCATCTAATATTATTTGGTTTGTATTAGAAAATGCACTACGGATATTTTATAATGCTATATTTTTCTTAATACCTCTAGTCTTTGGATAACTTATTGATTGTATGTCGTTTCCAACTCTTTCAGTAATATTTTACTCAATCATATGAAACAACTTCATTATTTAATTAAAGATCAATAATAATATTTATTAAACATTTTTTTCAGGAATCAAAAAATTCCTTTGGCACCTTAGTTATTTCTTTTTAACAATTTATTTATTCAATGTTAAATGCAATAATACAATAAAAATGATAACAATTTATAAAAATAGTTGTTCTTAAAAATCAATTATTAAATTTTAATAGCTGCCAAACTGCCAATTTGTTAATATGTTTATCAGCATTCAGCATTCTATTTTAATTCATCCATTGTTTAACCCACTCGTTTTGGCAAGTTGCAGTATTGTATACCCTAAATCGTTACATATAGAGTGTTATTGTCACGTGTGCATAAGTAGGTATTCAATTAAGAGTTTACATAAAATACTTATAAAAACTAAAAGCAAATTAATACATTAATCGGGACTCGCAAATAATATTTTTTAAATAATACTTTATATAAAGAGTGTACAATATTACAAAATGCCCATAGTTCATAAATCACTGTTTAATGCGTTTTAATTAAATTATTTATAATAGCTTAAGTGCTAACAAACAATAATAACGTATTATTAGGTATCAAATATAAGCCACGATAAATGGTAGACATATTAACTACAAATATACAGCTGCAACGTGTAGTAGTGTAGTAGGTACCAACTATATGTTTAGTTTAGGCCAATAGCCTTGCGGAAACAGATACACTAGTGTTCTCCATAAAGTCATAGGTACTAAAAGGAAAAAAAGATATTATACTGATTAGTGATGATTATTGTTACTGCATAAATGCATAATAATAATGATGTGTATTGAACGAATATCATGAACTCGTGAACTATACTAATATACCATACTTTACTTTATTTTTTTTTTTTTGAGCTAGTGTTAATCAGAAATTATCACTTATTACCTATGAGTTTATATCTACTATTTCAAAACATTACAAACATCTATACAATTGTACACAATTAGTATTTATATAGATGCCTATATTTACATTGTATACCTAATAATTTTTACGATTTAAGATTGATTTATACAAAAACAAAAATGTCTGTTCCGGTTTCAGCACGGTTTTTACAAAAAAACATTAATTTAAATTCCTCATTTTATTCAGATCAAATATAATTTATACATAACTAGAAAAACAATGAAAATGATCAAAGTCATCAGCACGAAAAAATTCCATAGTACATAAACTACATGCCTGTAGTCTGTATCAATATCGGTTCCAGTCTCTAAACCTTTATAAACAGTAATTCATTGGCGGTGTGAAAATCTATTTTCTAAGGCGGCCGCCTCATGCAAAAGTGTGGGTGAGTATCCCAATGACTCCAGTCTCCAAGACCTAGACGGCTGGACTAGTTTTTAATTTATACTCGCAGATATTTCGATTAATATAGTTGAAAATTGAATGATACCTTATACCTACAATATTTAAACGTATTAGTAAGTTATTCTATACAATATTAATTCGTAATAATTTGTTTAGAAATAAATTATAACCTATTTTTATTGTCTCTGTTGTGTGCTATATGGAAGCAAGTTATGCAAGGGCTTATAATTATTTAAGTTCTGCATAGTCTATAATAATAATACGTGTGATAGTGATGTGGTGTATCGGTATATGTACAAATAACTACATTATCGTAAAACTTTAAACTGGAGTATATCAATAATATTGTGTCTCACGGTGGTTTGTTGCATGTTTTTATCACAATCATTACTATTAATCGGAAATATTTCGTATAGTACAATAAATTTCAATATTTTCTGACGTGGCATTTTTTGTTTCTTAAATTCCTATATAATAGCTACCTCAGCTAGTCAGCTATAAAAGAACACGTGCGTGTTACCGTGTTGAGTATTTTAAATCTTTATTAATATACTCATATTGAAGTAAAACTGCACTATAGTGTCGTTACACTATATTATGATATATTATAATCGAGCGTCTAATATGAGACGGAAAAAATTAAATTATTCAGGGCCATAAAATCAGTTCCGAACTGACGTATAAATGCTAATCGTTTCAGTTATCGGCAAAAGTTAAGTGCATATAATACACTACGTATAATATTTTATATAGGACCCTATACGAAAAAAGTTATAATTAACAAAATTGATAAGGTTCAAACTTCTAAGACGATTTCTTATGGTTTTAAATTAAGTTTATCGGGTCAACCGATATCTGATATAGTAAGAAACATTTTAATTTAATATAATGTCTTTAATCTTTACCATCGCAGAGAAATATTATAATGATGTCTTGTTTTTATACAAAATACTTACGAGTTAAATAGTATGCCCTGAACTGTTAAATACAATTAATTTTAGAATTCCAAAATTAAACACTCGTTCTATTAACATTTTTTACAACAATAATATTGTATAAGTAATTATGTTCTATAAAGCCTAATAAACCGTACATTAAAATTTAGTATAGTAGGTACTATAGTATTAATACAGTCGTATAGATTTGAATAATTTTGATTTTTATAATAATATTAATCTCTAAAAATATTATGTATGTACCTATATATTATATTGTTGAATTAATTGTTGATATCATTGCACATAAGTATATATAACTAATAAAACTGTACTCTCTGCCCCTTGGGCGTTGGAAATTATAATATATAAATATATCAATCAGTTATGGGTTATCGGTACTAAGGTGATACCTATATTTTAAGCAGGCCCAGATTTACGTGCATGCGCGTGAGGACATGCGGACATGCGGACATGCGGTGCACCAGCACGCGTCCCTAAAATGTCTAGCCGCCCTCATCTTTACAACTCTGCACCAAAAAAATTAGAGGTACTTATACAGTGACTAATTATAAAACTTCACATGCGCTCTTCTTTAACACAAAAAATAATAATCTTTATCATAATTGGAAATCAGTTTTGTTATTTAACAAAAAAATATTAACTCTTGAAGATAGGCACTACAACTAAATTTGCAACAAAAAAAAAACAACAATAAAATGCATATTGCAATTATTAACTTAAAAAACGTGAAAATGTGATTTACGGATTAAAGTTGTATTTTGTATTCAAATTACCTTAACTGTTTTTCTTAATTTTTGCCTGTTTTTAATTCTTTCCAATATATTTTTTTATTACAAAGTGCCCATAGTAAATAGTCCACAAGTCCTCTATTTCTTTAAAACAGGCCCTGAAAATATGTACTAAGTATGAAGGCGCAGCACTGTATCAGGTTTCACTTATCATCGAAGGGTAGAAATTGTTACACGTGTGAAGAACCCCGTTCCTCGGCCATCCGTCATCAGACCAGACCAGAATTTAGAATACATTAATGAAATGTCATAACTCATAAGAAATATATAATTTCTCAACACAAAAAAGCTTGTTATGTGTGTATCGTTTCCCAACAACGTGATTTCAAAACGGGCATCGGAACCGTATCCGTGTACAACACGAACCCCTGCACAGCCGTCGCAGTGCGTACTGCGTAGGTAGAAACATAATGATATAATGGTATGGTGTTATATTATTATTATCTTTTTTATTACTATAGATATTGTCATAAAAGAATTAAATTCATACGAGACATAAGGTATACCTGCTGCTCCCATACGACAAAAACGATCATTTTTATAATGTATATCATGCCGGTCCTCTCTACCCCTCCGACGACAAATATCAAAGAACAAACAATCAGACAAGCTAAAATGCTGTGTGCATTCCACATTTCTGTATAATATTATAGGTACCTCTGACCTCTGTACTCTTCAGTATGCCCCTAACATAGTGTTTGGTAGTTTATCTTTAATTCTGTTGTATTACTACACATATGTTGGCTGATCGCTGATGAGTACATGATATAACATATATAGGTATTAATGTGTTATATCAATTTATTGACGAAAGTACGTAACTGTTACATATATTTGATTTCATTGCAGCGTACACCGTACGAGTTGGTACATACTACTATATCGTCTATCGTCATTATTCATTAGTTATGATTTATGAATAATTGTAATAGTATTTTCCGATATTTTCCAAATACACATTATGATATTCATGTATTCAGATATTTTATGACGTGATGACTAGTTCATATTATTATTAATCCTGATGAATTACGATACAAATAAAGAGTGTGAAGATTTACCCACGGTAAATTGTAATATTATGAACTATTTTAATCAACAAGTCGTTCGAACAAACCACTTCAGACGGGACTACAGGAGAGTCAGTGCTCAATGGCCTACCTGTCCGGCCCGCAGGCCGAGCGAGTAGCGCGCGCATCGCACCGATGTCCGTCCAATCCCGAGACGTGGTGCCGATCAGCTCACACGCGACGTCATCGATTATGCCGCCGTGACGCCGCCGAACCGGTTTCAGTGTTGCCGCCGTCGTCGGAGTCCGGGAGTCGGCAAACTCACGCCACCAGTGGAGCACCTTCAGCCTGCATCGGTCGCGCAGCCACTACCACTACACTGCAGCAAAGTGCAACGAAGAGAACCGGTATTAGATAAATTATTGTAATAATAATAATATTATAATATCTATGATATAATATTATTAATATTAGTGTTTACGTTGTTATCATAATAATATCGACGTCCTCGTGCGTTAAGCCGGTCGTTCATCTATTCGCTATTCAGTATTCCGTCGCGCACCTGTAACCTGTACACCCGACGCAGAACTGCGGACTTGGACTAGACGCATACAACCGGCATCTATATTATATAGGTGTTACATTATAACGAGGTAAACAAATATTTAAAAATACCACCTTTTATTATTTTCATTGTTATGTACAGTATTAACAGTACACGCGGCTGAGTGTCCCAAAAGTCCCGTATTGCCCTGAGAATAACATATCTGTAGTGAGACTGTTACTGACAAATATCAATATGCTATATATAAAAGCTGTCTATTCGACAGTAATATGTACCAATTTAAATTTAACGGCATACATTTGTTAATTTGTTATATATTATTTAATTACTGCTGAAAACCCCGTTTGTATGGCGATACGGAACTTTTGGTACATACTGTACTGTTTTATAATATATATTAAGGCCTATTTTTAAATGTTTATAATAATAAAATTCACCTCGCGAATAGAGTATGGTAGCCAGTAGGTACCAAATAATTAGATCTATATATACCGAATTATTTTTAAATTATTTTATCATTGAACTCATTATTTCCAAAAGTATAAATGTTTTAAAAAAAAAATTGTTTACATGGTGTCTAATCGATAAAAACAAAATTTAAAAAAAAAAAATGTATATATATATATTTATTTTTATCCTCAACATTAGGTTATTTTATTTTTTTGAATGACATCATACAGTTTTAATTTCATATACCAAAGCAGAATATTTTTCTAAATATTTTGATACAAAAATTTGAATTAAGGACTAGTAGCTATTATAAGAAATAAGAATTTAAAGTATTGATGAGCCAAGTGGAGTGGTACGCGGTTACCCCACAACATGTTGGGCTACTATTTCGCTCATCTAAACTTAAAATACTTGTTTCTCATAAACTACTAGTCCTAAATTCGAATTTATGTAACCAAACACTTAGAAAAATATTCTGCTTTGGCTTTGGCATATGAAATTAAAACTGTAATGTTGTCATTCAAAAAAGTATTAAAAAAACTTAATGTTGAGGATAAAAAATATTTATTTTTTTAAATGTTGTCTTTTAACGACAATGATAATAATGCTTATAAATGATAATAGTAAATACAAAATAGCAAGAATGAGCGCTTTGGTGATGGTGGCGGCGGCTGATTCGGGCAAGACGCTGCGCCACAGAACGGGCGCGAAATTATTTTTAGCACTCAGAGTACGACTTAGAGTACTACTGTGTTATATATCTACCACGCCACCGCATTGCTCTCGGCGGGCATAATAATATATTATTATTGTTATGCTAGCGTATAATATTATTATGCCCGCGATGCGCGCGCACGGAGATTTTCGAAACGCCGCGGGAATATGTGCCTAAAATACGTCTCCGTCACAAAATTATTATTATTATATTCGTGCACCTCAAACCTCTATAATAACGATTTATTGTAATTTTTAACGGTGTTATAAATATTGTCGTCTGCCATCGCCGTGAAATTGTATACATTTATTGTTCGCCCGATTCTTGTTTAACGTCGTCGCGTCCGTCTCGTGCGATTTTTTACGTGCGTAATATTCGAATGTCTCCTCCCGCGAAAGACGGACTGTTTAAACTGTTACTAAAATATCGAACACGGTCGTGAAACTGCATGGTAACACGCAGGACTCGGTGGACGACGTCTTTCGCCCCACGACCAGATACCGTACCTACCACCGTTAATTGATGAATTATCGACAAAAAAAAATGCCTTCCAATAAAAAGTTCGTATTAATTACGCGAAACAATTCGATTACTGTGTGAGCATAAAATATGAGCATATAAGAATGTATCTTATAAGATTTTACCTGACTCACCACTTGCGGAATTTATTGGGTAGTTTGATTATATATTATCTATAATTGTATGTCATTCTTTTTTCTCATACTGTATATAGTATATACAATATACCCTCTTAAAGGTATATTATTTTAGTACAGCGACGGTGATAACTATTAATAATGTTGATTTTCACAGGTAATTTGTTATGTTTTATATTAATTCTTAAACTATTAACGTTATTAACGTTACTTTAATCTTTTGGATTTTAAAACTGTTTTCCATGAATATCTGCATACCTAAGAAAAACCAAGTAAAAAACGTCATTGATGCAGGTTTTTTCTTGTTTTTAAATTATCGCGGGACGAATAATACTTTTTTTAATAAACGTGCTTGCGGTTTTTTTTTTTTATTATTGTTATCAACACAGTATGAAGCTTATCTGTTAGGAGATGACAAGATCAACAAGCCACAGACAAATAAATTAACAACATATTTTTACACAATCCAATCGCTATTCACTAATTGTTCTTAATTTATTATCTAAAATGGAATTCCTATATAGTTACCTATAGGTTAATTTAACTATCAACGTATAATTATAGTACTGGACGTGGTAATTAACCAAAAGATTATATAAATTATCATTTAACTATTTGCTCCATTCACTCCGAGATAACGGTACTTATTTTTAATGAATTGCCTAGTCTTAAAACTAAAATTAAAATCCATTTAATGGAATACAGTAGCTTATAAACTCAGTCCTCATCGTATTACGAAAATTCATCAGAAATCTTAAACATAATTTAAAACGTATTAATTAATGTAATACAATTACTTAAAAAAATTGTTAACAACTTGTATTTTATCAAACGTTATACTGTTATTATCTATGTATATATATATAATATTATTTTATTGATCATTCAAACATTTTTTAACAATGAACACACTTTCTTTTATATATTATAACATTAAATCAATATAGTGACAACTAAAGGAGTATAATCTATAAGTTTATAACATATATCAGCTGTCCTATTAACTATAATAATTTATAATCATGAATCATAAAAAGAATAATTTATAAACATGAATTATTAAAAGAATAATTTGTTTATACATATCGTGAGCAATTTAATTTTTAACATGTAGTATTAACTATTTATTATTTATAACCAATATTTTTATTTATCTTAATGCTCTATTTCGGGTGTCATCAACCCTCGACCTATCTCGTCTTTATTTGAGTCCCACAAACACATTATAAGCATTCTACATGGTATGTATTTTTTGATACATTTTTAATCATGTAATGCATATTGTGTTTTTTTATTACAAATGCTTTCGTAACCGCATGCGGTCCACGATAATTTTCAAAACACTAGGCTCTGAAAAGGTTGGAAGACCTCTGCTCTGCGCTGATTACACAGCCACGGAATCTTGAACTTCTTCGAAATCCTTTGTTGTTGTATGTGATTTCTAAGATATGACAAATACAAAAATCTATGCATTTAAATTATAATTTAAATATAATAAAACAGCAACATTATTTTAATAGATTGCCATCTTCACATTTCATGTGAAATTAAACTAATTAAATGTAGATAGTTGAACATTTAAATAAATTGCATGTATATGATGTACCTATATATGTTTACTGTAAAAATCGATAAAATGAATACATTTAGAGCAATTCCCAAAGCTAAAGAGTTTGATAAGAAAATCTTCAAAATTCAAAATTTAGAACAACATTTTTGAATAATTAGGTATAACCGTGACCACGTGAGGTTATGGAATCATGTGGTGGAATATATTAATACATTTCGTATACCATACAGTCTCGTGGTTATACTTGCATTACCTAAGTGATAATGTTTTATTTATTTACATTTTTAATTATCATCTTATACTATGACCATAAAACCTTTTTCGTCTTGGTGAATAATAAGTATTATATAAGTAGTTTTAAACATTTTTCAAATACATATTTGGTATATAAATAAAAATGATAAAATATGGCATCATCATTATATTTTTTTGTTTTTATTAGATTGGCATTCTAGTATAGATACTTCGTATTATATTTTGTTAGTATTTTACCATTTCACTAATTTTGTGAAAATTTAAATTTATGTGCTTAGATTATCTATATATACCTACCTACTTTTAATAGGACTTCCGCAATTCTATATCTATTTTTTATCAATATTTGCTAAAATCATTATTAATGTATGTAAATACCTATTAATATATATGATATTTAATATAATTTATATCTGTTTGATAAAAAAAATCAACAATCATTTATATTATAATACACACATAATACGTAGTACTAGAAATCAATATTTATTTAATAATTGGTAGTTCATGATTTAGTTTCCTGGTAATTTTACAGTAAATAATAAATAATTGTATTAGGTAGTTTAACTGCACGGAAACTCCTCCCATAAAGATTGAATTAGATGAAGGTCTTTTTTATAATGCATATGATAATAATTCATAAATTGTCCACGTTTTGCCACAACCCACATTCAAATTTGAAGTGTTTGCATCCGTTGAAATTTAAATCTCAATTTAAAATTTGCAACTCAGCGTTACTAATATATAGTGTTTTAATGGCCGTATTTCCGTCTATTTGAAATAATAATATTATTGTAAAATATACCCCCTGAAATCATAAATGGTTTTTTACAGTTTGTCAATGTTCCATGTATGTTTACCACTCTATACCAGTCACGGCAATTTTTTAAACCTATTTTTAATTATTTACTAAATACTATACTTCTTGTTTTTTTTTTGTAATTGAAAAGTTAGTTTACTTCTTAATCTTTTAATTAAAGACTACACTGCGTTTTAAAATTAACTTATTAACTACTCAAAACATTACAGTACTTTTACTTCATTATATCCAAATACATGATGTACGTACAACTAAATATTATCAGCTAAAAGCTTAAACATTACACTTAAACATTAACTGAATCACACGAACTCTCTAAAGACAATAAAATAATCTAATTATGAATTTAACTTCGAGGTCGATGGCTTACAATTTGTTGAAAATTACAAGTGGCATTCATCATTCAAAGTTTTGGTTTACAAATGGCCGTTAGCCGTTGGAATTAGCTCAATTATGTACGTTTCAACATTGCCACTTGATTAGGTATCTATATTTATTTATTCTTAAACGCATTAAAAACTATAAATTATAATACTTTTAAAGTACTTAAATTATATCTTGAATAAAAAAAGAATAACAATACCTATTCTGGTAAATCGTTTCAATGATGTTGAACATGTTTAATGTATCTGTGCATGAGTTAGCGAGTGCACAATAATGCACGTGCATAGTATTGCAGTAGCATAGACGCGTGGCCATGTGGAGTACACCATTTACGCCATTATATCAATATATCATTATAGGTACCTATACATAAAATGCACTTTATAAAATATAATATTTTTTTGATACAGTTAATAGGTCAGTGGTATGTCATGTCGTGTTGTACTAATTAAAATAAATTATTGATGCCTTTTATGAAACCATGAAAATTTCAGTGGTGGAATAGAATAGATAGTGTATATTTTTAATTTTATACTGATAAAGTGATAACTGAATAAACAGCTCCTACTACCTTTTAGCTTTGAACCCATCACAAAACTAACTTTAGTTTAACATAATTATTAATGTTCTTTTTTTTTTAAACCGTTATAATATCAAGTTATCTATATACAACATTATTACTAAAGAACTATATCAATATGTACATAATATATTGTGAAACTTCCAAATTCCAATTCAAGTTTATATATTTAAAAATCGAAAATCATCTCTATAACTGGTATATTCGGTAGGCTCATTTACGAGATTTTAGATATATTTTCTTCTTTTTTTTTTGTAAGCGATAAATATAAAAAAAAAAAACGGAACAAATTGTACATTGTGTAAGCCATATAATAGGTATTATATATATATTATGAAATTAATGCAACTTATATAGGTATATAGTAATTTAAAATTATAAAAGTGAATGAATTTGAAAAGTTCTATCGTATTGTTTCATTAAAAAAAAAATATATATATATGTGCATATAAACATAGTTTAAATTATTATTATTAAAAGAGTTTAAATATATCTACATATTATTTTATTTTATTTTTAATTGTATTTATACATATCAAAAAATATTTTTTAAGAAATAAGTTTTAATTTTGAAACAATTTTTGGGTCATTTGCCTTTTTAACTCATCCGGTTAATGGACTCAAATGTTCATGTCCCAAAGTGAGTCCAATAAGCGGCTTCCACTGTATATATATATTTATTTGAGCAGAGTATCATCATAAAATCAGTAAATACGAAGCTATTTAGAGAAAACTTACATAAGACCCAATATTTCCCGAAAGTCTCTAAAAATGGTTTCATATTAATTGTATTCCTTAAACTAAATTATTTTTTTAATATTGTATTTAATTATGCAAATACAATTCCGGCGCTCTGCAAATGGATGTTTTCTTTACTATCGTTATCTCATGAATGCATGTCTCAATTTTTAAGTATTTTCTATTTATCATATATTATACATGTATTATAATATGTTAATTAGTACCTATACGAATTACTAACTGGTTGTATTTATTATTTTAATAAAAAAGAATATATTTAATTTAAGGAAGATATTTATAAAATTGTGAAGAAGTTATCTTCTATAGTATAATTGTTCCCTGTGCCATATTTTATTATTGATACTATATATAAATAGACGAAAACAATGAAAC
Source organism: Nasonovia ribisnigri (assembly GCA_027563435.1). Lineage (NCBI taxonomy): Eukaryota > Metazoa > Arthropoda > Insecta > Hemiptera > Aphididae > Nasonovia > Nasonovia ribisnigri. The sequence goes on along the minus strand of JANEHU010000147.1, from coordinate 168,891 downwards.
ACAATATTATAGGGGTGTAATATAGGGATCTAGTCCTAAATAGAATAATCATTTTGTCAACTCTGTGTTCTCTGTTTGCGATGATTGGGATGTTAATATAAATTATATTGTATAATATATTAGCCAGTAGTTTAACATTAATCACAGTGGTCAAAAGTCTACAGCCACCTTCTATATAGTTCAATTAACTTATTGCCAGTGATGTAGTCCTAAAAAAGAATTATGGGTACACGCATTAATCATTTTAAAAAGTAATTTTGGAGGCTACGCTTAACCTGAGTACCACGACTTTCGTTAAGGGTACGCGCCAATGTAAAATTAGGAGGAGGGTATACGCCGTGTACCAGCGTGTATACCGTCCACTGCACTACTACTAAATGCAGATTTCATCAAGAGGCGTGTCTTAACTATTTTTGTAAAGTTTCTTAACGTTATAACTTGAGTATTCATTAACTAAGTGATATTGTATAATTGTGAATATTAATATTGTTATCTTGAGATAAAAGATCCACAAAAAATAATGGAAGTGGGTGGTAATTTTTTACATTGTAACCTCGCTTTACTGAATGACAATGACCTCCTTAAGACAAGGCAGCGGAAATGTCGATACCTAATTAGCGAACTGATAAAAAATACAGTATAATTGAACCGAAAAAATTTTAATTAATATACCTAGTTTTAATAAAACTTAATTAAAAATATATTTCTACAAAATTTTGAAAAGGAAAATCACGACGAACAAACGGACTCAGTTCCAGAAATACCCATTAATATAATAATATGTGATTGTTATTTTTATTATTATAATAATAACTGTTCTATGTTTCTATTCGGTACACTTTATTATTTTTAAATATTATGATGAACATTTAACAATGGCCTATAATTGTTGTTAGTCAACATATTAAATATTAATTATTATTAATCAACTTAGAAGTTTTAATATGAATATATTTATTATATTATATTGAGTTGTATAACATTATTTTATGTATTTTATTATTTTAATACTTCCATAAGATATATATTTTATCACTTAATTAACTAGTCATTATTCATATTCGAAGTATCTACATATCATTTATTTACCTAATATAAATATTAAATACTGAACCAATTTTGAAGATTTAATAATTGCAAGGACAAAAGTGGTTACTGTAATGTTAACATAAAGTATAAGTCGTAACTCGTAATACATAATAATTATGTCAAGCTCAAAATTACTAATACAAAACTTTGAAAATTTTTTAACAGTATATTATATTGTTGTGATCAAATTATGGCATCGAGGTGAACGGTCTTCAGCAACAAAAATCATGTCCGGCACGACGGATAACGGGGTCGCCGGGACTCATAACGTACAGCCGACGATCACAGAATGTAAACTTTACAAAAGACGATGGCTTATGTTGGTGCTATTTGTCCTGTGTTCGATGATCAACGCTGTTCAATGGATACAGTACAGCATCATATCAAACGTGATTATTAGATTTTATAATGTATCAAGTTTTGCTGTGGATTTCACATCCATCGTATACATGGTCACCTACATACCACTGATATTCCCGGCGTCGTGGATACTAGAAAAAAAAGTAAATATAATCCATACCTATATTTTAAGCATAAATCATAATTGACAATATGATCTATTGATTAATAAATATCAATACATAGAACATTTATAATTTTTAACTTTGTTAAAAAACCTGTTTCACCCACCATAAAAAAAATGTCGAAAAATCTAGGCAACAAATATGTTAAGAGTCCAAGAGCTTTTCTCTCTCTATTCACTACCTTGGCGAGTAGTATATCACTAAAATGGTCTATAATTTATTTCCACGCAATATGTTTTTTCAGACTTTAAATATTTTAAGAAATAAAAAAAAATGTTTTAGGATTCATAAATAAATATTTTTATAGATACTTAGCTATTCTTGTTCGTGGAAATCATATTACTCAATATATTTGATTTTCAAATAATGACCTTTTTTTACGTAGTAAAATTAAATCATTCGACACGTAGTTTCAAATGCGTTTTGACTCCCCTCTATAATTAATCGTCTACATTAAATTATTAAGTCCGTATTGTATATTTATATAGGGTCTTCGCGTGGCTATGGTAGCCGGATCGTGCGGCACGATGCTCGGTGCCTGGTTTAAAGTCGCGTCTTCTAGTCCGGACAGATTTTATATGACCATGTTGGGTCAAACGATTGCGGCTAGTTCGCAAGTTTTCATATTGAACTTGCCGGCACGCTTAGCAGCAGTGTGGTTTGGCCCGTCCGAAGTGTCTACGGCATGTTCGATCGGAGTGTTTGGAAATCAGGTAAACGCCTAAATTGTATAGGTACTTAATATTATAATAAGTACATATTATATAGTGAGTCTTAGTTTGTCCCGTACCAGATGGTATTATGACTGTAAACATTAAAAGACGATGTACGTTTTCGCACTCTGCTGCAATGATATTAATTAACAATTTTATATACTATAGTGGCGTGTTTTGTTTTTCAGTTCGGTGTAGCTCTGGGCTTCTTGTTGCCACCGTTATTAGTTCAAGACACCGGCGATTTGTACGCCATATCCGCGGGCTTGTCACGAATGTTTTACGCCACAGCCATATGTTCTACACTAGTGTTTATACTAATATACTACTGTAAGTTTAAAAACGATTGTAAACATTAGGGCGGACTCAATCTCCCCATCATCTTTGAACTTTTTAATTTTTTTCGTTATTTTTAAACGCTGACTCGTTTATTATACCTCATATAAAATATGATTATACTTTTAACTGGTGTGGACAGTGTGGATATTTATAAATTAAATAATATATTTATTTATTCTACCTGCGCTTCATATATAGTGCTTTGTGACAAAGTTGACTATGATTTTTACAAGTTTTTTTCAGGAATTTCCATGCCGTATAAATACCACTTTTTTAGATATTTTGTACCCAGGTAATAGTTAAAAATACAATTTTTCGATTCAAAAAAAAAGTTCATAAAATCATTATAGGTATTATATTATACATATAGAGTCGTTAATTTTCTAAAAATCTGTCCCGCGCTAGTATGTATACTACTCCAGGCTGCAAGCTGGAATATCACTGCTGCTATAATATAATTATTAACGCCAGCACAATATCTCACTATAATTTTATCTGTTGACAGTCGTCAAGCCGTCCCCGCCATTACCACCGAGTTTGGCACAAGCGAATCAGAGGTCGACCAGTAGCAACGACCCGAAAAACTTTGTTAAATCTTTGTGGAGACTAGTGTACAACTACGGATTCCTTTTGTTATTACTGTCATACGGCATGAACGTCGGTTCGTTTTATGCCATTTCCACGTTGCTAAACCAAATTATATTGGAACATTTTCCTGTGAGTATTCAAAACACTTTAATTCGATTTCGCTTAAAGGATGATTATCGATGATTGATCGTATATCTATTAAGGCATGCAGTATGTATGTACCTATGTAACGAATAACAATAATTATCTTGTTGTAGGAAAATGCGGTGGATGCCGGCAGGATAGGTCTAACGATCGTCCTTGCAGGAATGTTAGGTTCAGTTGTGTGTGGTTTTATTTTGGACAGAACGCATCTTTTCAAGTGAGTTTGCATAGACTTTATCTAATATCGCTGTAAAATTACTCTAATATGAAATATTCTAAAAATTTAGAGAAACGACTTTAGTGGTATATGCTTGTTCGTTGGTCGGCATGATAGTCTACGCGTTCACGTTGTCTTGCGGACACATATTAGTTGTGTACCTGTCAGCAATCCTACTTGGGTATATGAATGAACAAAATAAATATTGATCATAATATGTTTGTTATTTGTTTTTAAACAAATTAGTAAATACATCTTTGTGTTTATACATTCCCAGGTTTTTTATGAATGGTTATTTAGCTGTCGGGTACGAATTAGCGGCTGAACTGACCTACCCAGAGTCCGAAGGAACGTCCAGTGGAATGCTAAATGCAGTGGTGCAAGTGTTCGGAATCGTTTTCACCTTGATTTATGGTTGGATAAATAATGCAGCCGGAGACAAGAAAGCCAATTTATTTTTGGCCGGAACGCTCGTCTTAGGAACCTTTCTCACTGCCATGATACCATCTGACTTGCGGCGGCAAGCGGCTCAAGAAAAGAAATCATTGGTTAATTAATGATAGTTTTACAACCATAAGCAATTGGCTCAAGTATTTTTAATTTATTATCACCCCACCAATATATTATAAAGTATTTAAGTATGTTATATTGATATATTTTAAGGATCTGATAATATTCCATATTCGCCTAGAAAGGAATTAAAGTTAAAAACCTATAAAGATTCCATATTTTAGTAAAATATAAAGTATTTATTTTTCATTACCTATTATTTTTTTTTTTTAATATTATAATATAACTACTGTTATTATATGATGCTGTTATTTATAATTTTAATAATGAAAATTTATTTCTTGTACAATTGTATCATGTTAATAAAATATTATTTTTAAACTAAATTATAATTTTATTACCTACAAACTCAATAGCATAGGGGTATGCCATATTCAGAAGCCATTCTAGGTGTCTGCCGAATTATTAAAGGTCGTAACAGAAAATCTCCAAAACACCAGATTTCAACCTTTCAGACAAATTAATATTAATTTATTTGTGTACCTATAATTTATGCGTATTGTTTATAAGAGTTAGATATTTTAGGTAATGGGCTGGCAATATGACCTATCCTGCAGTACCACAACAACAATATTGTGTGTGCTCTGTGCAAAAAAATAATAATAATAGTAAATACCTACTTGAACTTAACTAAATATTTGTATTAACTTATTTTACATATGGAAGTATTTTCATAATATTTAGACTCATATTGAGTTATTTAAATAAATTTAACTGTGTCAAAAGATTTTTGGAAATTGGTATACACTGAATCAACTTGTACCTAGATTATTATTATAATACTGCAAGAGATAAGTTTGAAAAGTAAGTAAATTAGTAGAAATAGAATGTTTAGGAAGAAACCCAACCTGGAAAGGACTAATGTAATTAGATAAAAGTATTGTTAGTTTCTTAGTAATGATGGCTTCAAAGAATTTAGGTTGTGATTGATAATTTAGTTACCTATGTCAAAATGCTTGAAAATTGTAATACTAGATAACTCATAAGTCTTTACCTATAGGCTTTTTTAAATATAAATTGATGATACATTAATAGGCACAATTTTTTTTTAATCATTTTAAGACTTAAGTCCTATAATACAAACTACTGAAATCAAATAAATATAAAATGTATAATCAAAATTGTATCTGTTATAAACATTTGAAATTTAGATTTGGACGCAATTATAAATTTTAATAAAGAATCGTTGTTTAGTTATTTTTAAAAAAGAATTTATTTAAATTTCACACATTTCCCCAGATTTCTACTCGTAGTCTAAAAACTTTTTTTTTGATTTTGCAAATATTTTTTTCAAGAAAAAAAATTGAAATACATTTTTATGGATTTTGGGGGCTAGAGAAATGTGCGAAATTTATAAAAAAAATGTTTATATAGTAGAAACATGTAGCCCACAAATGTATTATTTATTAACATACAATAAACATTTCAAAGTTCACATTTTAGATGTGATGTCAAGCCAGTAAGTTATATTAAGTTTGGGGGGGGGGGGGATTATTGTATAAATTAATTTTTATAGTACCTATCTGGCTATCTATAAAACTTACACTATAATATAAAGCCACCTTTTCTGATTTGGGATATTCCTAGTTTACTTCTCATAATCCCACCAATATAGAAGGGTAGAATAAAGGAACTTGTAAATTTTGACCCCAAGCACAAAATGGTTGTGTTTATGTTAATATTTAGTGTGATTCATCAAGCATGATAACTCCCCAATTTTTTTTTTAGTGATAAATTAATTTAAACTCAAAAGTAATTTTTAAGTACTTATGTAGTTATGTCCTATATTATTAAAGACTATATTTCAACATACTTTTTAATTAGATGTGTGTAACATTTTTAAAAATGTCCTGTGTTAATAAAAATAATTATTTTTCAAATGAGAACCAACTTTTTAACTGTAAGTTGTGAAGTCATTTTTTTGAAAATGTTGATGCATTTAATTCAAAATTAAAACGAGTAGTTTTTGAGTTAATTAAATATATACCTGAGGACAGTTCACATATTATATAATGTACCAAGAATAATGTAGAATTTAGATTATAGACTATAGTTCTTAAAAATAATTATTTAAATACATTAATTTAACTAATATTTCCTACAAATGACTATATAAATCATATATTACAGAAATATAAAATAAATGTAATACTTAATCTAGCAAGTAGCAGGTGCTTATTATACTCAAGAAACATTTACAAACTATAAATTAATGTTAATAGATTAATATTTTATATAATTGTATATCATCATAGCCTCCAATTCATCTACCAATTCATTAAGTACCTAGTATTTTAAACAAAGTTAAACAAATTAAAAACTCTTGTTCAAATTTTGATTTAAATATATTACAATTTTCATAAAAAAAATAATCATCAACATTAGTCTACTACAGTTTACTACCTACTTAATATTTTACAGGAAAAAGGGGTGATTCTCATTTAAGAAATAAATAAATAAGTATAAAGTGAAAAATTGTTAATTTTTGAAAATATTATACTTTCCAGCTTCCCGAATGAAAACTTCTACTAATCTAAAATGCGTATTTGATTATTACAATTTATGAAAAGGTGCCCTATTTCATTTTTAGAGAGGACCCTCGCTATCTTATAGTTTACGCTTACCTAAAAGGTTACTGCTGTGTTAAACATAATATTTTTCAAAAGATCTTTAGTTTGTCTTGAATATTCTCTTAATACCTACTATCAAATTATTATATTTATTGAATACAACATTTATGGTGTTTAAATAAATGTAAGAAAAAAATATCATATAAATATTAGTGAGGCGCCAACTATTAAAATTTTCAGGCTTTAGGCATTAGCTATTTATACAACAAGGCTAACAGTATACCTTATATACTCATACTGGACTAGATACATTTATAAAATAAAACTACATTTAGAAATGGCAGTAATTTACTCGGTAAAAATATTATATTTTTCAATGTTTTTTTGTCTGACATAAAAGTTAGAAAAAAAATAGATAAATTAAATCTAGCGGGCTACCATAGTGTATGAGTCTGGTTGTATTATTTTAGTACCTATGCGGGCAGCCTACTTTCTGTTTTAGCCTTAACCTAGGAGTATTTAATAATTCATAAACTAGTATTTTAAGTTATAACTAAAATTATTAGAAGCTTATATTATTAAAAATTACTTCAACAAATCAATATATGCAATTTCAGATTATTAAGTAATTTGAAGGATGGCCTATATTTTAGCCAAAATATAATTACATTTGTAGAATGGTTTGAATAACTAGAAGGTGAATAGCACTTCAATATGGAAACTAAAATATGAAATTTATATAAATAATATAAAATTATATTTCAATGTATAATTTATTAAATGTCAAAATGAAACTAAAATAACTAAATAGGCCAGAGGTTAGGCAAGTTAAAATTGGAGTGGTACTGAACACAACATATTTTGAGTATTCAAAAAATACTTTAAAAAAATTCCTACAAGTTGAGAAATATTCTTTCTAACAACATAAAACTGCAAGGAAGATAATAATTAAAAAATTTACCAATACAGACAAAAGTTAATATTTTTTTTCAAAAACACTAAATAATATTCAATAGGTATTTAAAAGATATTTCCTTAAATATTGTATTCAAATAATTATCATGATTTTAAACTATCCCTTCTTTCAATCCAATTTAATTTTATGTTCAAATATTCATAAATTGTAGGCTTTTAAAATTAAAATATAATTATTAGTTTTATTGTTAATACAATTTTTACTGCAAAGATTATTTTTGTCACAATTAAGATGAAAACTATGTTTTTAAAAGATATTTTGAAAGTTGCCTAAATGTACGAGTAGCCAAGACTGAAAGGTCTATTTTATTGACAAATAAAAAAATATTGTTTTAATAACAACATTTTATAAGATATCATAATATATAAAATGTTGTAGAAATAAATTAGTTAAATATATACGCATAAACCATTGTTGAGCTAAAATGTGTTCAGAGATTTATTTTTTTTAAATCTTATAAAAATTTAAGGCAAAATATTATGCATTAAGCAAAGAAGTAATAATATTTTAAGAGATAATTTTTAATTTTAAATTATTTTATTAACAAAAAAAAATAGTTATTTTTACAAACCTTGACATTAAATAGAGGTAATACTACCAATATTATATGAGAGAACAATTTATTAGTCAGATATATCATATTTATTTTAATTGTTATTACTAAGTTGTTTGATGATGATTAAGCGTTTTATTACTTTGTCCATATACCTAAGTATTTGCTGGTTATTATTTTAGAATTAATAAAATACCACTTAAAAGTGTTATATAATATATTGTTTTAAATATGATTCACACGTATTAATGATGTCTGGCCAGAGCAGACTTTTCAAAAACATCAGTGATCATATATAAATAAATAGTGCCACTTTGTATTCTTGTATTTCAATACATGAAACTTTACAACCTGCAAAGTCTGAGTAAATTTAAATAATATATTCATAGGTATTCATAAAAGCTAAGATTTTTATTCTGTATTAAAATTTTTGTTTTATTTAATTTGTAGTGAATATAAAATGGAAAATATATCAAAATGAGTCAATATTTATAAATAATAACTTTTAAGTCAACTTAAGCTACTAGTATTCTTAAAATAATAATAAATATAATATTAAATCAGTATAAATCCCTAGTACTTTTTTTTAAATTTCTTAACAGTTTCAAAAACTTTGGTAATGAATACATAAGAGTTGAAACAATAGAAAATAGCTAAACATTGAAAACTTGTACTATGATTAAACTGAAAATTAGGTCATACTTTTTAAGAACATTTGTTTTTTTTTATGTTATAGAACATTAAATGAATTATAATTGATTTATTTATCAAAGGATCTCTTTATGAAATTGGCTTGATCTTGAAATGCAATGATATCAATGAAAATACGAAACATTTTAGATCTTGAACTAGATAGTAAAATGTTCTGAGCCCTTCTGGGTCCTTGGATGTGTTTACATCTAATAATGAACCAGTTTTAGAAGTGGTAAATGATATATGTTCATCATCAATGACAATCTCCAACTCTTGTCTGCCAACTCTATCGGGTGGTGGCCACAGCGCATCGTCTTCATGCATAATCTCAGAATCGGATACAATACGTTTGAGCTCATCAATCACTGGTTGGTGAACATACACTTCCTTACGGATCATTGTGTCATTTTTGTAATTGGAATTATTGGCATATCGTAGTTTACCATCAGGACGAAATTCAAACTCCAAAAATTCGTGGCCAAACTTTCCTAGAAAATTAAAACATTGATTTACTTATTGAACTATATTCTTAGTTATTAGAAAATAGTATAATAATACTTATAGTTTTAATGCACTTTCTAATATTCAAAATGTATTTGTTGGTTAAATATCTGTTTTTTTTTTATACAATTGTACTTAGTATAGGTAGGCATTATAAGAGTAATAATACAAGTTACAATTTAAAAAAAAAATTGTAATAAATTTAACAAAAGTACCTACACATACATTTTAAAAACTCATTAAATATTAGATTTTCTAAGATACTTGGTGGCATGACACTATGGGCCAGTTGTACGGTCTGTGATTAAACTCCGATTAAGCTTAATCACTGATAACAGATTATTTAACCAGCCAAATTCGGCCGATTAAACTGTGATTAACTTTAATCACAGACTGTACAACTGGCCCTTATATCCTAATAGATAAGCAATATGTTTTTAAAATCATCGTTTTCCATAAAACAAATGTACTCAATATTAATTAATACTTTTGTATAATAGTATGTACCAAAAATGTGCATATATTATTAGAAAACATACACATATTTTACATAACCATTAAGTTTTTATCACATATTAGGTACTCATAAAATACACAACTATAATGTTTAATAAAGGTTATAAATATAGGTATGATTGATTTAAATTGATAACTCCAATAATTGTAAGTGTTGAGCATAGCACATAAAGAAATAAAAATATAATAAAACAATTTTATTTCAAATCATATAATATTCATGTGGAGATAGAAATTACCTATACTGTTAAAAATATTAATTAAACTAGTTTTACCAAAAGTATTAGTATAATATTATAGCACATTCGTTCTCGGTTCCAAACGACAAAGGTTGGTTGTGACTTGTGGGTATGCCAATTGTTGTGGCACTAACTTGAGACAAGTCACTTTACGACGAAAAAATCAAGATGAACCACATCAAGCCATAACATAATATCCGAACGTAAAGATTAAAAAAAAACCCACTGGAATCGGACAGCATCATATTTATTTTTCAATATCAATAATATTTGTGCGGACTACGGATTCGAGGTTGATACGTACCTTTGTGTCCAATGTAATAACGCAAATAGAATTCTCCAGCCATTTTAGAGCTGGGCGCGTTCAATGTCGGATTCTACAGGTCCTTCGGGTCGTCGACAGCACTCGCTTGGAAATCGAACGAAACGATCAGAACAAGAGATTATTGCATCCAGGTAGTGTTTGTTTGGTATCGTACAATCGTCCGTGGAATATACTCGAATGGCCGGACGTCGAAAACGCCGAAAACGAGGTAAATAAAGCGGTCGCGGAGATACCGAGATACCGCGACTATACCAGATACGGAGGTGAGCTGCAGTGCTGCCGGCCGGGAGAGCGTTCGATTTCCCACGGCGGCCGTCGCCGGCCCGACGAAACGACGTCGCGCGCGCGGGAATGATCGATACGGAGCGCTCGCGTTTCCTCCATGCCCGCGCACGGCCGACGATTGGTGGCACCGTTCACTGGCGCTCGCACACTTGCGCACATGCACGCACACATGCACACACATACACACGACTACACGTCGAGACGCACACCGTCAGACCGAGACGCCATCTTATGGCCAAAGTGCGTTCATTTGTGTTAGGCCGACGTACGTGACGGATACGGTCAGCGTGATGGTGGCGGAAGCGTTCGGGAAAGTAGCGTAAAATCGTCTTCGGGCCAGTCGGTGCACCATCGTCCATCACGGTCGCATCTCCACGAAAGTAGTTTCGGCCGTACCGCGTTTTTTTTTTTTGGTTTGTGGTCGTCATATTTGTCCTGTGGTTTTTTTATCCGTCGTCCTCCGGAAAATGTGTCGATCATCCCTGCCGTCCGTGTTCCGACCATCGCCGTTCCGGTCGTCGGTTCGGTAGAGAGCGTCGCGATTGTAATACATCGTCGTCGCCCGCCTCAGTGTGTTTAGCTATCCCAGTGCGACCGTGTCCGTCGTCGGTGCAGTTCTAGTGCCGTGTATTAGTGGTTGTGGTGCGCGTTCCGTGTGCCAGTGTCTTCGAGTCGGGCCGACATGGAATTGCGGTTGCACAGCCCGGTGGGCTCCGATCCCGTCGTCTACAAATGGCCCATGATCATAGGCCGAGGATCGGTGAGTAACGACAGTGATAACATTGCGCGCGGTACATCGCCGCTGCTGTCGTGCGGGACGGGGCTATGCCGCCGACGGACAGCGACGATTTTACCATCCCGGGGGGAGGGGGGGCACTCGAAAACGATAGCCGTCACACGCACCGATATTCGTGGTCAACGATACACCGTGACGATGAGATCGCGAACCTATCCGTGATAATGTCGATTCGTGTTGTGATGGCGGTTCAATGAACTCTGTCGTACACGTCCCGATAGATATACATTGTTTGCGTGTGTGTGTACTTGCGTGTATGTAATTTTCCATTCGACGTGATATCATCATAATCGTCATTTCGGATATTGTTTGCGGTACCTATTCGATTTGGCTTTTTCGAATCAATTTTTCCCCTCGGGTGTATGTGTTGGGTGCAATGTTTTATATTTTTACCCTAGAAAAACTCTACGATTTCCGAGTATTATAAATAATAGTGCGAACCGACGACCGTCATAGGTAGATAATATGAACGATCCTACTGTCGAAAAACACACGAAGGTGATACATCGATAATGATGTATAGGTACAATGACTATTTTTGGACAGCTCGATCATTATTAACTCGTTACCACATGCTCGGTAGTGTTATAATCGTAGCGTAATAGGTATGACGTTTGTGTCATTAGTTGAATCACGATTAGCACTTAATGTTGGCATAACAGATATTGAAACAACTCTTGAATGAATGGATTTTGTTATTTTTTTTGTGGGGGGAGGGTCTTCTGATCTCCGATTGTATGCCACCATCGTTTCAGAAACCAATGGTGTAATTAATAGATACTAAAATCACAGTCCTATATTAACGATTTGTTTTTTTTATGTTTTAGGACAAACACGATGGTGCACTAGGAATTATAGAAACAATAAAGTGAGTAACGAAGTGGCAATCAATTGTTTACCTATATAACTTGTGATTTCAATTGCATACATGAGCAAACATATTTTTAACTGTTTGATATTTGTAACAGTAGACATATGTATTTTGTGTCATGCAAAAGGTTTTGATTACCTTCATGATAATTTATTTTTAGTATTGTCAAGTATTTACAGTTCATAGTTTGGTATATAGTCGTATATATTAGTTTACTAGTAACTCATAGGATTGCTCTAAAATTACATTTTAAGTTATGCAAAATCTTGCAGTAAAAAATTGCGATAGAACGTTCCCCTTATAATTGTCATAATCAATGTAAAATTCGTGAATTTAAATTTTGAATACTTGCTGTTGTTTCAATTATCTAGGTACCAATCATCAAATTCGTATTTTAAAGTTTATATCTATCTTTATTTATTTATTACTTACTCATAACTCAACAGTTAATTTTATAATAATTTAAATATATCAGTAATAACTGATAAGTATATATCAGCCATAGATCTATAAAACAACCCACTCAGGACTTAATATTTCTATTACAGATTTAATATTAATATCGATTCAAGTAATTTAAATATGTATAGATGTCCAAAATTGACTGCTGTAGATATTTCATCGACAATAATGCATAATTTACTAACGTGTTATAGTATTTAGCAGAATAATATCTGCATTATCTGTTAGTTTAGTGCTCATAATTTATTGATTGTCACTTATATGTTCCTGTTGTATTTTGACAATTTCTTTAAGTCAGGATATTTAATAAAAATAAGTAGGTATAGGTTATGTATACAACAAATCATATCCATGTTGTTTAAAAATGTATCACATAATTTCAAGTATATTTATTGTACTCATTATCGTTTAGTTGACATTTTTAATAATAAAATGCTTCTACATGAATATTATAATATAACATTGCCTACCAAAAACCATATTAAAAGTAAAAATATTAGAAACCAGGAACAACCGTCGATTTTAAACTATTCTAGTTTTATTAAATTGTATAATTAATTTAATTAATAGTCATAAACGCACGAACGACTTCACAGATTTCCGATACGTTGACCTTGGACACGATATTTGTACACATCAAAAATAGTTTTGGTGTAGTCGCACTTCCTGTCGAATAATTTTCGTGTGATTTGTTAAATTTTGAAAAATAACGCTCACAAGGATAATTATTGTTCCTATGTCAGCCCGCTGAGAGTAATTGTCTGTACAGGAACGGTATGAAGAAGGAGATCATTACCGATTTATTACAGACACAGGCTAGCAGTTTAGGAGGCCACAAACCGGTTGTATCATCGGTTTAACGAACTCTGCCATAGCTATTGCTAGTATGATCCATCCCGTGTAGCGATGGCATTTATTTTATATTTTCGCTGATCATCATCGCTAAATATTATAGTATAGTAATAATTATTTTTATCGTACATGTACCAAACCTTTAATAACACAATATAATATGTACGTATAGGTTTTAGGTATGCAATAAACCATAATAGTGTAAGAAACATAATATTAATAAAGTTGTCAATATATTATAGGTATTCCGTATCTGAATAATTTGCCTCTTTCCACGGGATACTATTCAATTTCTTTTCGTTTCTACCGTGACTGGTCGCTGGGTCGACATTTTGTTGTATTTACGACCCTTATCCCGCTGGGCTGTTTATGTCCACAACTGTAACAATTCGTATTCCAATATTGTTAGTTCACCTACTACAAATATCATAATATAATATGTACTGGCTGGGAAAAAGATTATGTTATACATAATACCTACATATGTCGCTGTATTTCGTAAAATATAGGTATAATAAAATTTACCAAGGTACGAACAAAAATTACGTGCTGGTCTCTGGACACGCTGTGGGTGAAAAAGGAGAAAGACGCACAAGGCACAACAATAGCACAGCGCGTGCATTATTCAGTATAACAAAAGAAGAAGAAGACCAAAAAAAAAAATTCGAAACGAAGAAGAAACCTTGGTCGGAAAACAACCGGTGCTGATGCATTTTGATATTATTTTGCTCCGCCCCATTCGCTTTTTAACCGGTACCAACGATCATGTATTATGTTATTTTTTCCACCCGTTTTTCGGAGCGTACGACAGACGTTTTTTCGTCATCAACACGCGCGCGTTCGTGTTTCCTTCTTGGCGCGCGTCGTTCGATCGTTTTGCCGGCCGGCCGGGCAGGAGAGCGATGACCGTGGTTGCTCGGGGCCAATAACACTGCTGGCATCTTTCAAGGACACGGTTTGGCGGTAACCCCCTGATCAACCGGATTCGTGAATAAAAATACAAGATTCCTATTGTCTGGCGGACAAAAAAAAAAATTATCCTTATATATATTAACGTGGGTGGTTTTGCATTTTGACTGTTTTTTTTGCGCGTTTTGAACCAAAAGAGTCAGTCCTGCGTGCTTTTGCCTATTGGTCGAAGCAGTCTTGGTTGTCTGCAGTCGAATTAAGTGTATCATTTTCGCAACGAACACGATTGTTGCATTTATAGCAGGTGTATACGTCATGTTTCACTGTTTTTGCCCCGTTGGAATTATTTACTAGGTATTTCATTAAACAAATTATTATTAAAATAAATATTACGATAATGATATAATTATTTAAACAACAATAGCGAACGTCGTTTCAAATAAATGTGTGACGAAGGACCCGGCTAAAATGTATACAATAATTCTTAACTAAACATTCTACACGAAACGAACTAGATAATACTTCCTCAGACGTAATTATTACGAATAACCTCGTCTACCTACGTAGTACGTACTCAGTCACGTTACGTGCAGTTTTATTTTATTAGGTTTATTATGAAAATTAAATATTCAATGAATATTAATGAAGTTTATTTTAAACATACTTATTTTTTTTTCAATAACTGTGTATATAATAACAAAATATTCGTTATAAATAAAATACTAGTCGGAATACTAGTTATGTTAAGGTTATTCACATTGGTTGTATGGTGTTGATCAACTTGGTTTCTTGTTGCGAAAATGATTTGAAAATATTTATACCTTAATAAATACGATTAGGTAGGTACATTGGAACACCTACTGTCTACTGCCATCAAATTAATATGCACAGTTTTCTCTAGCAATAATCTTATAATATAATTATTTAGAAAAATATGATACTTGCATGCAATTATTAAATTTTGTAAATAATTAAAATATACCTAAAGAATATTCAAATAAATTAGTGTGGGTTGTATTTTTCTCAATTATAATAACACGATTTTGTACAATAACTATTATTTTGGGCAATAATTAATATTAATTGAATCGATTATATTATTAATTAATAGAAAATTAATAAGTAAATGAAATCTTCGTTTTTTTTTAGACAAGCTTAAATTTAAAGAGGTCTGGAAATATAAATATCGATTTCTATATTATACTATGTATATTTTTTACAACATAAATAAATAATATTACCAATAAAAATATTTTTCTGATATTTAGCGTAGTAAAAATGTTTCTGTTTTTAGGCATATAAGGGTATATTTAGTGCTTTTTCAGTGCATAAATAAATGCATTAAAGGTCATGAAGTTCCTAGCTCTAACAGCCCTAATAATTAACACAATTAAACTATACACAATATGTAAATTAATTATAAATATAGTTTATTTTCTAATTGCATTTCTTAAAACATAATGATTAACACCAATATAATTATAATATTATTGTATACCTAGTATTGTTCTATATTATATTTTCCATACACTATTATTTGGGAATAACGAACCTAAATAGGTATATACAACTTGTATTTAATTAAATTTAGGTACTTCTTATTCAATTAATGATATAAAACTTAATATTAAACCTAATACTACATAAATAATAATATATAAGAAATATAGGAACGAATGCCTACAACAGTTTAAAGACTAAACACGAGTGTTGTGTAAATATTTGTTAGACGTACAATGCAAATTTGTAATTTTGTATTTCAATACATTATTTACTTGTATCTAATCTATTTATTTGAATGTATTATGTACTTACCTATATTTTCAGTTTTTTACTGTAGCTTAGTAGCATTGCATTTAGTTATAATTAAATTTTTAATAATTTTGGTTAGGTATAAATATAACTAATATAGTTAAATGTCTTTATTAATTATAACGTTATACCAAATGTAATTCAAAAGTAAAAGTATTGAGTTAGGTGCACACAAAACATAATGAAATTGATCATGAATTCATGAATCTTCTACAACCTATTAAACATTTGACATTAGGTAAATTATGTCTTGTGTGTGCTATTCAGCATTTAAATGTACTTAGGTGCTTATGTATATATTTATCGCAATTTATGAACATTATTTTCTTTTATAATTTAATTTGGTTTTAGTCGTTTAGAACAAATAAAATAAATTTGTTAGTTAATTCAAATAAAAAAACTATCTCAAAGACTACTTAATTTGAACATGTTTATAGAAGTATTTTCTCGTCAACAGGGTAATTTATTATTTAATATTTTTTAATAATTAAGTTGTATTAGGTACTAAGTACTTAACTAATACCTAATAACTATAGCTTATTCTATAGCTAGTCTTCGTAGTCAAATCAAATCAAATGAATACGTTTTTTATTTTATTTTATTCTCAAACCATAATAGTTTATCACGTCAACAATTGTAAATCTAGGTCAAACATAATTTATATGGTAAATAGGTAGTATAAAACCGATAAATATATATATTTATAATAATGAAAAGATAACTTCTATACTTCACATGTATACAATTCATGTAAGTAGGCACTGTATGATTTTGGCTAGGCAAGGAATAATTATCTAATATAATTACTTGATATTATTATCTTATATTTCATATTTATTTTTAGTTAGGTATACCTACTATTATTATTAACGGTATACGTTTTAGATGATATTTACATTATTTACATACATTAACAATAATATTATTAAATACGAGATTAAATATTAGCTTATCATTAGATAGCTATAACATATTTATTTGAAATATTTTCCTTCGAAAATGTAAGCTTTTTTTAACCATGGACTTATACTTATAAGTCTATGTTTTGAACAGCAAAAGACATTGGGTGCTGTTTGTCATGGACGAATATAAGAACAATATAAGAACATTAACATGATACAATTTATCATATATTTATCATTATATTTAATATAATATTACAACTACATTGAATGTAATTTACTGTTAAACGTTTCTTAATATAATAACGTGGATAGAACGATGACTTAATTAGTGTTTTCTGTAATTTAGTTACGATAATATACAACTATATGTTAATCAGTTGTATGAGTTTTGCCTTTTTCAAAAAAACTATATTATATATATTATTGTGGTAGTAGTAGACGTTTTAAAAAAACTAGTTTTTACGCTGGGCAAAAATCTTTAAACTAGTAAACGCTGTCAATAATATTACGGTGTTTTTTATTGCAATAAGAACGTTGCTTTAGTTTGCCATATGTTTTCGTTTTGTGAACAATATGATATTATTTATCATTATAAGCCAACCGCGTTCACTGTTGCGAATTATTATTGTTGTTATTGTTGTTGTTTTCTTCTTCGTTGTCGGAGAAATGTCCTAGAAAACTTCTCTCCGTCGTCGCGGTTTATAACGGTTTTTTCTTTTTTTTCCGTGCAACGAACGCATTATTACCAGTAGAGACTAGAGAGTGCACTGGCACCTGTACTCTGCGCTGATGGTGGTGGCGGCTAAAGCACTGCGCGCGAGTTCGAACCGGTTTTCTATGTTTCATTACATAACGGTTCGTGGTCACAACTAAAAATATTATATATGTATAATAATAATGGTAGTTGTAATAGTACTAATAGCAATAATTATATATATAAAATCATACTCGTCCGTATCAGCGACGGGTATTATAAAATATAAACCACCTCTTACCACCGTCCCGATGATTACAACAATATTAATAATAACATATTATATCGACTATAATATATCGTTCGTCACGTCACGTGCGTGGACGTGAAAGGGTCGTTCCACCTCTTCGTCGAAACCTTAAACATTGTACGTGCAACTAAATTAAATATGACGTTCTTGCATCGATTTATCGTAATATATTATATTCAAAATATTATGTATATTGATATTGAACATTGGATTCGGATGGCCGTCGTTCAAAAATATCATTACACGTCAGCCCGGTCAGGCAGGAAACAGTGAAACCGTTGAATTGTGCGCGGGCAGGTCGAGAGAAAGGAAATCACGAGGTCACGCGCCGAGCCCGCGGGGCCGTAGTCGCGGGATGAGCACTGGCACATCACCACCGGCAGCAGCCAGCAGGCCGATTACGCATATATTTGTATGTTATTATATATTATCGATCGACGGCGGGGCCCTCGACCTCTGCGCTCGGATGACTGCCGCCACCAACCGACCAACCCCGGACGGTTGCGAGCGTTTACAACGACGATACCGTGGCCGCATTCACCGGTGACGTCACGGAAGTGTGTGCCATTCTATCGGTGAGGGTTGAAATTCCCGTCCTACCCCCCCACATGGTTGTTCGTTTCGTCGGGGCGTGAGTGTGGTGGTGTTCCATTTCGGTGATCGCGCGAATCTTTTCGTCTTGTATAAGGGAAGTAACATTTTGTTGTTTGATCCGTTTTGCGTATTTTCCTGATCGACATTTTCGTCATTTATTTTTTATTTCCGTTGATCTTACAACGCGTTTTCAAATATTATTCAAAACGCCATATTCGAAGACTGCGTCTAGACGAAATATCTAACCCTCCCTGCTGGCCGTATATTATTGACGACAGATGGCAAAAATCAAGAAGAGATCCTTGTGATTACCGGCTCCCGCTCGCCTCCCCTATATTATGTTTTTCAGTTGAGGACTTTATGTGTATATTGCGCGTGTACCTCGGCGTGTACAGTGTAAATGCGACGCACCATGTCAATTGTTCTTGATAACGTTGAACAAAACCCGTTCATTAGCTTATCATTTAAAAACATTATACCTTTAATAAACGTAGTGTTAAATACTAAAAATTATATTTCATATTACACTTAAAACCTCGCTTAAAACTGTGTTTTGAGGATTTATAATAATTTTTTTTTTAAGATATTAATATTAATATTTTAATAACCTTTTTAACTAAGAAATATTTAAGTATTAGTTTTCCATAGCAACACGAATAAACGTATTTTATAAGACTTTATTATTATTGCCTAGTTTT
This sequence comes from Nasonovia ribisnigri, assembly GCA_027563435.1. Lineage (NCBI taxonomy): Eukaryota > Metazoa > Arthropoda > Insecta > Hemiptera > Aphididae > Nasonovia > Nasonovia ribisnigri. The sequence continues at coordinate 149,146 of JANEHU010000147.1, read as the reverse complement.
AACTGTCATGGTTTTTCGTGAGCGTATTCCATAATATCGATTCCTATTATAGAAGTAGGAGTCAACCTTGAAATAGTCAAGTTTTCACTGGTGCTTTGGCTCGAATTCTAAAAAGATTTCGTGTACCAACATAATAAACTTAAAGCTTAAAAAATGTATTTATTATTGTACTATATTTTCTCATTATTTAAAATTGTTGCATACCTATAACAATCGAAGAATTATAATTTTTTTTAATTTCTGGTGTTGATTTTGTAGTTTTTAGACCTTTATATTTTTATATGTACAGAACTTTCATGTAATACGGTAAATTTGTAAAACGGATTTTCTGACTGCAATGAAAAAATAAATATTGACGTTTTTATCTGTATTGTATACTCTGGGTTATTATTCTAACAACTAATAAGTTAACAATAATATATAAAAAACAAAGTTTTTACCACGAATGTTATAATTAGGTACCTACCACCCGTGATTATTTCAAAACTGCTTTTCGATGCGTTAATGAAGGGTGCCGATTATGAATTAAATCCAATATCGAAAACACGGTCTCGAACCGAACTTTTTAATTATTCTTGAACTGAACATTTCGTTCAACATCAAACCACACCTGTACCATAAATTTTTACATTTTATTATTGATCTGAACCCAAACCAAACTTTTGAAATTAATGTCAAATCAAACTTTGTAGTCTTATGACAAACCAAAATAACTAACGACTATCGAATAAGAAGTAGGACGACTAATAATAATACAATTTCGAACCGAACATCTTAAGTTCAGTTCGATTTTTCGAACTTAGAACAGTAAGACCCATCTCAACTAAAAACACAACGGCCACACCGCTCGAAAAACTGTGACCTGTCTATTATTTAGTATTTATATTTCGTGAGCAAATAATTTATTGTATTCCTTCTAAATATTTTAGACACAATACGTTGAACTATATTGTGGCTCACTGTCGGTTATTTTATTTAACTTAAACAATGTTACGTGTCTTAGTAGTGTGCATAGCATGTTAATTAGGTATATTTAGTAGTACTTGCCTTCCGGGTTTTTAATAATATATTATATTCTGTTCAATGTCACATGTAGACGCACTTACGCACCTGTTGCTGCGGTTTATGGCCGGATACATTTCTCGTGAATAGGAATTATATTTTTTAATAAGTTATTTGCTAAATCCGTGTTTTCAAAATTACCATCTTGTACAGACAATATTTAACATTTTATATGGAGCGTCCTTGTAGCTATAATATAGTATAATTTTTGTCGTTTGCTTAAATTATGGATACCTAACGCTTATAGTGTATAATAATCCGTAAGCTTCATATTTTGAATATTTTATGCAATAGGTACTGCCCAATAATATATCAAGATTTGTCTGCTAGTTGTTCAAAACCTATTTTTATTTTATGAGCATTCTAAAAATAATTTTAATAGATAGATACCAAGTATTTTTTAACAAAATATACTGCACAAATCACATTGCAAGGACAACTTGACGTTATCAACATCATAATAGTTGCCGATATTAATATTGTGGAAAGAGGAAAAAACCTCATAATAACCTTGGCCCCGATTCCACGTTATTATTATGCATTTTGTGCATCAAGTTCATAAACAGCAGTAAACTAAAAGGAAAAATAACAATCACCATAATAGTAATGATATTGATGTTATCACAACATGCTAATTCATACATTGGTTTTCTTGATAATACAGTACTTGTTTAACAGTAAACATTTATTATCTCAAAAAGTATAAACGTTTATGAAAATTGTTTTCATAATTTAAGTCATAACTCATTTCAAAACGAATTTTGAAATTTAATTATAATTGTTGTTATTTTTTACCGTTTATATTATTTAACTTAACTTACATAACAGTATACATTCTTAATTTCATATTGGTCACTGGAATATTTATTTGAGTATTTCGGTAAATAAAATTAGAATTTTGAACTAGTTATTAAGTATTTAAGGTTTAGAAGAGTAGTCTATTAAAATGGGTAACTTATTTTTTCGGAATTCCTCTGTGCCACACCACTGGAGAGAAACATTTTTTAACATTTATTTTAAAAAAAGGTACCTACAATCTATAAATGTATTTACGAAAATCATAATAAAAACATGTAGATAATTAATATAGACATAATATAACGGGTTAAAAAGAATTACTCAACCATAATACTTTTTGACGTAATTTTTTTTTTAACTTACTCTGTGCCTAAATAACTACTATTTTATTTTTATTTATCGAAGCTCTCAGAAAAGATTCTGCTTCGAATATAAATTTAAAAATGTTTGTCATTATTCACAAAAATAAAACAAAACAAAAATTAGAATCCTAAAACAATTGAAAACTATTATCTATTTTGTACAATATATTTATCAAATTAATGAGTGTCTATGTATAGAATCGATGTCTTAGTTATGATAAGGACTCCTAAGATTTTTGGAAATTTGTTGTTTTCCTTCCGTGATAGCTTAAGTTCATAATTTTTTATTTTTTTTTCTGTAGATTGGTGTCGGATGACTTCCCAGACATGAAGATCCCTCTAGAAAACAACATACTTTGCAACTATGACACGAAATCGTAAGTTATTGTAACTCAACTTGTATTTATAACCATTGATGTCATTGTATCAATTACCAAAAACGAATTATTTATTTATGTATTTTCTGTTTAAGGTACGACAGCATGAAGTCTTTGTGCGACAGGTTCAACAAGGCTATTGACAGCATGGTTCAAATGGTAAATAGAAAATTGAAAAAATATTGATTTTTTCCCTCCGATTTGTATTCAAAGGGTTTATTTTAAATGGGTGCCATTTATTGGGGTGACAAAAAAATAGGGTGTTCGTGTTCATCGAAAATGCCTACGTGACCTTATCCTTCTTATACATGAAGCTGGTGTTCCACAACAACAATAATTTATCGCGTGGTTTTCGCAGTGTTGCCAAATTTAAATGAATATCAAACTACGTACCAAGCTACTAGAAAAACAATAATAAATAAAATATAATATTCCATAATTATCTATAACATAATATGTTATAAATATATACATATACATTTTATGTGTATATATATATGTTTAGAGAACTCAAATTATGTATATCGGTAATATCTATTATCCCTAAACCTATTAATTTTAACATATCTTGTTATTATACACGTTGGTTACTTGGTTATTAGTTGTTAATATTTATTACGAGCTCGACTTACTATAATTTTAGTCGACTATAAGATATTTTATTTGAAATTTATAAAATGATTGTGTTCATGAACATCGGCAACAAGCAGCTGTTGTTCCCTTCTATTTCGTCTGGTGTACCCTGCAATCCCCATATTACATTGTAACGTAATTTACAACCTGCGTATTTGGCAGCCCCACCTGCCTTTGCCAGATGCATGTTACTTAAGCTATGGTATTTATATTTCCTATTATTGTATATTATACTGTTAAAGTATAACAATTTAAAAATAATAATATGTAGGTTGTTAAAATATAACATATTGTATTTTTAAATTTGGTTAAAAATTGGCAATATTAAAATAAGCTTTTTTAATTGTAAGTTATACTCTTGGATTGCGGTCGTTAAAAGAGTATGTATAACGTTTTCCATCATGTTTTCCTATTTTCTAGTCTAAGCTAATTTGGCAAGTATAAAAATATGGTAGTCTACTATATAATATAACTTATAAAAGTAATAACGGTGATTACATCGCTTAATTAAATATATTTTATTTTCTTCATAACTTGTATTTAAAATAAACAAATAATAATATAATTCAACTAGGTCAAATAGGGTTTTACGAACTAGTAATTACTAACTATTAAAATGTCTTATCAAAGCATTTAGGTGTATCCCTCTATTTATAAAAATAATAAAGTATTGAAATTATATTTTATGAGTTAATTATGTAAGTAATCTAGAGGTTGACCAGAGAAACAATCGGAGGGCAAAGCTCTATAATTTCCCATAATTTTATTTCAAATTAAAATATTAATACTTTCCAATAAAATACAATTATTGTCATTTATTATTTATATTTATGCTTATAAGTTTATTATCAATGTTAAGATAATTAAATTTTTCAGAATAAAGGAACTTCTTTACAAAAATTCAGTAAAAAAGCATCTAGAAGTCTTCTCCGACACATAATTCAACAAGTTTACAATGTTTCTGTCACTGACCCTGATAAATTAAATCAATATGAACCATTTTCACCTGAAGTATGTACAATGTCAAATTCATAATACTTGTTGACTTTAAGTATAATGTATCTATTTTTGTAACCTTTAGGTGTATGGAGAAACATCTTTCGATCTCATCTGTCAAATGATTGATCTGATTAACATTACGGAAGATGATATATTTATAGACCTTGGATCTGGTGTGGGGCAAATCGTTTTACAAATGGCTGCAGCCACTCAATGTAAAATTTGTTGGGGTGTTGAAAAAGCTGATGTCCCTTCATCTTACTCAAAAGTAAAAAATGATAATTTAAGTAAATTAATTGTGCTAACCTTATGATTTTTCTTTAGTTTATGCATTTAAATTTTCAAAAGTGGATGTCTTGGTATGGCAAACAATGTGGCCAATATCAACTTATGAAGGGTGACTTTTTGAGTGAAGAACATAGGGAAAAGATAACTAATGCAACAATTGTATTTGTGAATAATTATGCATTTGGGCCACAAGTAGACCATATGTTAAAACAACGATTTGCTGACCTTAAAGATGGAGCTAGAATAGTTTCTTCGAGATCATTTTGTCCACTTAATTTTCGAATGTCTGAACGCAATTTAAGTGGTAAATAAATATACTTTTATATATATATATATTATATATTGTTATAACGTATGCTTGTTGTTTTATAAGATATTGGAACTATAATGCATGTAACGGCGATGGAACCTATAACTGGTTCAGTTTCTTGGACTTGTAACCCTGTAAAGTATTATCTACATGTTATTGATCGAACAAAGGTAATTAATATTTTCAATTTTAAGTTATCACATTGTAATCTATGCATTAATGATTTTACAATTCATGTTAATCACGAATACCTTACATTTTTGTAGCTTATAATATTATACCCACAGTCCTACAAGCAATACCATTGTTGGTCTTCTCATAAAAATAATTCAATTTTATGTTATTGTACAATATGTTTTCATAACTGTGTTTTATATGACAGTATAATTCATATTGTGTTATAAGCTAATGTGTTGTATCATTATATATTTAATTATTTTTTATAAATTTTATTCAAAACCTATAAATATAATTATAATAAATAAAATTAATGTCAAAAGTTAACTTTTCATTAGACCCTTAATTTATCAGGTTAAAAAATTTTAAACTATCTAGTAGAACAATATTACTTTATGATATTATCATATATCAATACTAGTTTAACAATATTATCAGATAATAATATATAAAGAAAACTATAGATTTTGAGGTCTAAAATAAATTTTATTTATACCTAGGTAAAACCATCTTTTCATATTATCTAATATAATCCTTTTTAAACTTCTTTAATTATTATAATAATGTATATTTTATTATTTTAATTGTGCTTAAATTGTAAAATGCATTATGACTAGTGACCAATTTAGTCAACTATAAAATAATTAAATTTTTAATAAACTTGTTAATTAATGAATTATAATTATTTGAATATAACTTTTAGTTGTATAAAATATATATTTATTTATGTATATTAAATATGTATTAATCTAATTTTAATGCTATTTAATCTTTACTTAAATCTATTATTTTGTATATTTAACTAGGTGAATATTTTAATTATTTATATTTTGTTTATTATTTCAAAGATTATCAATGATTTAATTTATTTCCATTTTTTTTCCGAGTGATTTTAGTTGTTGTTTGTATAAAATTTTATTTTTTTTAATGTCAACAGCTCGAGCGGTATTTTACTCAAAATAAGCCTCCTGTTCCAAAATCAAGGGTAATTAAACAGCAAAATATCTGCGAGTAAAATTAATGTTTATATTTTATATTGTTATGCTTATGACTTATAGAACATTTATTTTACCATTTATTTTCTTCAACCTGCAGTTATTGTCATCGAAAGGACATGCAGTTTTATTTTTGTTCCTTTACTAAATTATTATTAATTTTAGGTGAATGGAGATAAACAAAAATTAACAACAACCATTTCTGCTAATAATTGTTCATCTGATGATACAGACTCATTGTTTAGTACTTTGAATAGTGATAGTGTAGATGGAAGCGCTACAACTGGATTGACACCTGATAAAACTATAACAAACAACAATGGGCAATGTGCATGGTCAGATCTAGGAGGGCAAAATAGTGAGGAAGAAAATGAAAATAATACAGGTACTTTTGTAGCATAGTAAAGAACTTATTTCATATTTTAAATTAATATAACTGTTCACAGATAATCACAGTAGAACTACTCGAAAAATAATGAAACGTAACACACCACGGCGTAGTCGTAGTTTCAAAATCACTCCTACTACATATTTAAACCGATCACATTCTGAAGCGACTGTTCCTGAAAAAAGACTGTAGAAAAAATCACAAAAGCAAAACGAGTTGTTTCTACTAATCGCAAACAAAAAGCTAAACGAAAGCCACCTAAACGTAATGTTAAAATATCAGCTTCTCTAAATTTATTACATAGTGAGACTGTATTAAGTACTACACCAGAAGTATCAATGAGTATTAAGGAACCTCCAAAAGGTTGTGTTGATCATACTTTAACTTCAATTACGGGAGTGGGAGCTGGATATGCAGCTACTCATACTGAACTTCCTCCGCCCACTGGAGATATTCCATACTCATTACAATTGCTTTTAGATGATTATAAAGAAGGCTTTATGAATATGATAAATATGTTTAAGACTCAGAAATTCCGCGAAGATGTTGAAGCACAAATAACTGTTGAAAAGGTAAGTAAAACAATAATACTTTATTTATTATTATATTATACACTTACAAATCAAATATTATTTCAGGAAAAAAAACAAAATTCAAACATGAAAATAAATCAAATAAAAAAACAAATTGACCATCTAATTAAGGATAGCTGTAGTCTTTTAAAAACTCGTATGAAGGAACTTGATATTTATCCTACTAATACCACAGGAGATGTTTTGACAGCAGCTAAAGTAATTGTATTGCGTCATAAAGATCTGCAAACTAAAGTGGCCAAAGTTAAAAATGAAGTAAGTTGAATTTTTGAAAATTATCTATGATTATTATTTTTTCTATTTTTCTAGATAAATAATTTTAATTAATATTTATTTTTATAGACAAATGTATTAGAGAATCAACATTGGGACTATTACTGTAAAAGAGCTGCTGAGGTGAATGCCATTGGTACCCCTGGACATTTATTAGTACATCAAACTGATAACTCAACAGATCAAGAAATAAACACTCAACGTTTATTAATGACAGAACTTATGGCCAATCGGAAAAGAAAACATGCTTTGTCTTCAACTATTGAAGGAGTTAAAACTGAAATCGATAACTTAGAAAAACAAAATACATCAAATAAATTCAATAGTTCTTTAGTAAATCAAATGTGTAATAATAAAAAATCAAGAATACGCTCCCAAGACTGGCCAGAAGTACCAGATATAGCTAGAATTGATGAAAAAAATCCAGAAATTCTGGCACAAAAAATATTAGAAACTGGTAGACAAATTGAAGCCAGAAAAATAATAGAAAATGGTAGACAAGTTGAACTATCTACCCGGTATCAACGCTCAAATAAGATCTATAACAGAAATTCATCAGATACCTCACTTAAAGTGCCTTTTTATGATGAACATGTCAAAGATCTCATAACTCATGCTTTAAATGAACCATCATCTAAAGGACCAGATTATACTATTGTATCACCTGCTAAAGTTGCTCTACGAAGACATCTATCGCAGGTAAAGTTAAACAATTAAGTATTATTATGTGCCATGTTAAATTTTACATTTACAACTAATCTGTAATATGTGTAATATTTTTTTTAGGAAAAAATTTCACCCAGTCCACCAATACAGCAACAAAATGTCATAACAAGAACAATTGGTGATGTATTAAATAATGAAATTGAAAGATGTTTGGAAATGGACAGACATAATAGAACATTAGAAATAAGCAATCAGTCCATAATTAATGCTGTTGTACCATTATCTATGCATAATAGAAACAAAGACACCACCCAAGCTATAAATCATTCATTGCCTTCAGAAAAACGTTCATTTATGTATATACCATTACCAAAAGCTGAACTCAAACCTTACCAAGAATCATTATTTAGTGATGATATCCCTCCACCTCATTTAACCACTCTCAAAGAGGAACCTGTTGAAGGGTAATTATTAAATACTAATTAAAATATGCTAGTTTTAAGATATTTTTCAATATGTTATGTTGTTGATTAGATTGGCTGCATCATTACACGATCGACTATTAGATAATGATGGTGATGATAGTAATGGTGATGAAGGCTTGTCATTTAAAGAAGAAAAGACTGAATTCGACACTCAATCACCACACAGAACACTCAAGCGCAGTTCTGAATCACCTGGCCCTCTAAATGCTAAAAAAATGACACCTATGTCTGACAGACTTCCCTCGGAAGAAGGTATTTGATTTTGAGTATTTCATTCACACTTGTTTTAGATTTTGGTTTTGGTGTGTAATTTGAATTCGTTTTTCACATTCACTTCCGAATAGATGTTTTATTTTTCTTATCAGACAGTCGCCTGATTGTTTTAATGTTGTATTTAGCTTGGCTTAACCTAAACTTAAACATTTTCACAGACATAATATTTATAGTCTTGTAAACTGTATTTGTTTTAATAATTTAAAAATATTAAACAGTCTGGTGGTGGCCATGTGCAGATAAAAAAATAATTTCTACACGAAAAAATGATATTTTTTTATATTTTTAATTTTTTACTATTATTATTATTATTATTATTATTATTATATTATTATTATTGTTATTATTGTGATTATTGTTACTATTATGAATATTTTTATTGTTATTGTTATTATTGTTACAACAACTACTATTATTACTACTACTACTACTACTACTACTACTATTATTTTTATTTTTATTCTGATTCATCCACCCGGTGAAGGACTGCAAATGCTCTTTCCTGCCGGGCCGCCATAATTTATTTACATAACGTCATGTTATGTAAATATGTCGCTACAAATACTACTACTACTACTACTATTACTACTACTACTACTATTACTACTACTACTACTATTACTATTGATGCTACTATTATTATTATTGATATTGTTATTTATAGAATAAACTTAAAAACTATACAATCTCAATAGTTTTTTCTTGGCTGTTGTTCAATGACCAAAATTTTACAAATGTATTATCATCTTGTTTTGAATACTCCCAAGTATATATTTTTGTCTATTATACAATATATTATTTTACAAATACTTTTGATCATTCTTACTGCTACAATGATTGTAATTAAAATATTTTATTAAATTTATATAATGTCATTTTACAATTCTTTTTTTCTATTATCAATTTATAATGAATACAATTTTCAACCAAATACTAATGTTTCTTATGGAGTAATTTATTTACACTCATTGCATGTTTTGCTGGTTTTTTGTTGCTTGTCACGCTTATTAATTTCTATTTTAGGATTTAATACTCGTACTCTAAAGTATGCCGCAAGAAGTATTATTTAGCTGTATAAATAGAGACTTTAGCTGGCCTAATGGATTTGGATTACATTGTAAAATATTAAGGTGAGTGCACTGCATTGCGTTGTACAATACACAATATTTTCTTTTGGCATGTTTCTTATGTTGTTTGTACAAAGTAATTATTTTATAAAATCTTACCCTTTTTTGGTTTGGTGCATGTAAAATATTTCAATAAAAATATTTTTTTTTAATTAAGAAGGCTCCCGCATTTGTTGTCTTCTTCTTATGAGTGTGTAACAGAACATATCTATTCTGCAGTTCACGTTTAGCTTTTTAGTTTTAATATTAGTGTGAACAGACCTAATATAACACGTAGGCAAGATCATTGTTTAAACATCAGGTTTTTACGATAATTTAATTTTAACAAGTTTTGAACATAAAATATTTAAATTTACTGATCATATGTTTAAAAATTAAAATGATCGATGTACAAACACACATAATGTTCGTTCTTACCTTAAAATTTGATAAGGTATAAATTTACACAAATATTAAAGTCATCAAAACTGAATGTAAATAAGCTGTTATGCACATGTAAGACAGAGATTACAGATAGGGAGAGGGGATAGTGTCCTCTTCTATATATATAAATAATATTTTTTTTTTTTTTTTTTTTGGTAGTTAACTCATTGTTTAAAATTACAATATTCTATTCAAGAAAATTACAGAGATTTTGTTAACGCAATTTTACTTTATTTTACTCGCATGTCCATTTTTAAAAAATGTAATATAATATACAGTCATATGGAACAAGTTACTTGTTTGATTTTTCAAGACTATTCTATAAAGCACATACTAATATAGTGTATGCTGTATAAATTAAAATTTGTTTATATATTACATATAAAAACAAGTTATATATTTTCAAAAATCAGTGCCCCTTCATAGATGTTATGTCCATACCATACAGTTTTGTTTTAAATTGCATAATATTATGTTTGTTTAGTATTTTTTTAACAAATTGATATAAAAAAAAAACTTGATACTTTTTGACAAAACTATTAATATTACTAAATATTTGTATTTACTCCTGTGATAAAACAATATATTTGATTTTTGTAAGACAAATATCTAGTGTTAAGTATTATTGCATGCCTCTGGCTAAATCTATTTAAATTTTTCATATATTCTATTATTTATAAAAACCATTACACTTACCATATGTATTAATTTAAAAATAATTGAAACAACTAATTGTTTGCCTGGATAATTCAATAATCAGAATATTTTAATCACAATAATGTAACTATTGGTTTTTAATTTATTATATAAACCTTATGTTTACTAAAAAATGTGTACTTTTAGATGAGAAATGGAATGATCGCATTCGTGAAAGATTTGATAGCTTGGTAACATTTGCATCATTAGAATTGGATAAACGGCGTCGTAATAGTTCAGATGCTGCTGCTGCTAATACCAGTCCTGATAGTGGTATAGGTCATGGTGATCCACCGCCTGCCTTACAGCCACCACCATCACCATCACCCCCATTTTCACCTGCTCCATTGGATGGGCCATACAGTCCTGTACCTGCTCCTACTGTGACTGCTCCAAACATACCATTAAGATATCAACGTCACACTAACCATAAAAAGAAGTCTTTTCGTGATAAATATCGGTCTACTGGGCCTAAAGCAAAAACATGGGCTGCCAAATGGATGGATGATGAAATTCAAAGCACAAGCAATTTTTTTTAATGCAAGTATTTTATTTTTCTGAAATTTCTTTTCCACAACCCTATTAGTTAGATATTAAATATTTATAATTGTTAAAACAACTTTTTCATACCCATAACAATTTTCAATTAATTATCAATATATTATATTTTTTGTTCTTCGACTAAAAAAAAAAAATCCGAATTATGGTGTATTTTTTTTTTAATACAAAATAGGAAATAATGTTATTCATTCTAATTAAATCATTGACTTAAAAACAGTAATCTAGTTTTTTTAATACAGGTTCCTTGTTATTGTATTTATCAACAGTACACAAATTATAATTATAATAATTATACTTTTGATGAATTTATTTTTAAGCAATATTTTTAACTGCCTTAGTTTGATTTGTTTACCGATTGTTTTATTATCATTAACTAGTATTTATTAATATTATTTATTCTTTTCTTTTTTTTTCGTTATCCTATTTACTGATTTAAGAATAATAATTAATAAAATAAATAATCTGTTCACAGTAAATATTCTGAATAGAAATTAAGTACTTAACATTGTAAATAATTACTTTAAAAATGTGTACAGTAAGTAAAATATTAATTAGGCATCCCAAATACCATAGAAATAATGTGTTCTTTATTGTTTATTTTTAATTTTTTTTGATATTGTTTTTAGTATAGGTACCTATAAATATTTTTTTTGTCAAAATCTGTGTCTCCTCTGTTTTTTCATTTCTTTTTTTTTTTTTTATGACAATTTAGCTCATCACTGCCTTTTTATGGAGGCCCCCATATTTATAAATATGTACCTATAGTTCTATAAATTAATAATTAGTATAAAAATTTTTTTTAAATAAATGGGGGAACTTAGACTTTTTTCAAACATCTTTTTATAATCAATTTTTCTAACTGCCACTCGTTAAAAGTGTTCAAATTTAAATTGTAAACCATTTCTTTTTTTTTTTTGTATTGCAATTTGCATAATTTTTTGTTCCTAAGTTATTTTAAAGTTCTCCAATTTTGTACAGAATATTTTAGTGGACTTTTTGACAGATGTTATTTATTTCTTTTTATAATATTATTAAGAACATTGTACTGTAAGTACAAAATATGTTACGTACTAATAAAGTATTGTAAATACATGTTAAATATATTGTTTTGATGGTACATATTTTTGTTTTTTAATTAATTGTACTATCATGTAATTTATACATATTCCTTAAATAAATGTATAATTTGTTGAAAAAAATTAAAATTAAAAAAAAAATTAAATCATCCTTTTTTCCTCTCTTTAAAAGTATAAAATATAGATAATACTAATTAGTAATTACCTTTCTAGCAAAAACACCTAAAACGTATAAATGAGTTAAATTAGATTATCTTGATCGAACAACTTTTTAAACGTTTTAAGATTCTGAGCAATGAATGTGTTGATTTTACAATAATATGTTTTTTTTTGTAATTATTTGTATCTGTCATCGCTAGAACAAGGAACTCTTAAGCATTAAAAAATCATAGAGTATACATTTAAAAATTAAAAGTATGCACTTATACATAAAAAAATTAAAAATATGCAGTTGAATATGCCCTTAATAATAAATTACGACACTCTTACAAGCACAATAAACATTATTTTTTTAAATATTTTATTTATTTTGATTAATTTGAACTATTTTACTTTATTCAATTGTTTATGTACCTACTTGAAGTATTTAAACAAACTCCGCCCATACTAATCAAGTGTTATAAAGTCACCAAGCTAAATTCATTGTATTTAGCAGACTATTTTAACATAAATTATAATTATAATTCAAATACTTAGCTATAAAATGATATCACAAGTTTTCAAGCCCTTTTTTTTTTTACTTGTGATTTTTTTCACGGAGTTTAGTGGAGTGTTTTTGTTGAGATATCATTAATTTTTTGTTGATACTTTATTATTTGTAAGTCATTGTTATGTGACTAGAATTAAGTAATAACGTGCTTTAAGGTGGAATATTATTAAGTAGTAACTTTTTTTTTTAAAATACTTAGGTAAATTTATTATGAAAGTTACAGTCGAGTACTCGACTAGAAGTACATGGGTTTAAATTGTAATAACATGATATCGTGATTGATACTGAATGTTGCCGCAGCAACGAGAGTAGGTAGTGGGATAGATAAACGGTGGATAGGGGGCGAGAATATTATATTTTACGATATTTTCGTTCCAAAAATCGGACTTAAAAGTACTTGAACATTTTTAATTGTTACTTTTAATTCATTCGACCAATCTGCTTGCGAGTTCCCTCATTCCCATCTGCACAATATTTCTGATCGCACTTTATATGAACTTGGAGCAGCTCTATAGATCAGCACAAATAAGCACGGGTTTTCCATAGTACAACTCTGGCTCCTACAGTTAATAATGGGTACTTAATGTACGTTATAGTAGCAACTCGTTTTTTAGCGCTGGATATCAATATATATATATGAAAAAATACATTAATACAGCAAATACAGATGTCATTCTTAATTTTAAATGTAATAATATGTATAATTTGTTAACCTTGATTCATGAAAATATTTACTGAAGTCATTGGTTTTCAATAAACTCGAAATATGAACTAAAAATGTTAAATATTTGATCACAAATGTTGTGAAAGGTATTGTGTAGACGTGTAGTAACTAAGCATACGATAAAGTGTACCTAGTAGGTACTACCTACCAAGAAATATGGTGCTGGTATTTTGGGGGTCAAAACTAAACAAAGAAAAACAAAAAATAACACAGATTTTTACGCAAAACCAGTTTTCGAAAAAAAAAAACGATTTTCTTTTGAGTAGGGGTGAGCGGTGGCAAGTTGACTACCTTAATTTTGATTTGATTAATTATCCTGGTACAAATAATGGTTATATAATTTTTTTACAGGTAATTCGTAGTTTACTAAGAGTAAATGCTAATTTTTTGTATTCTTAATACATAATACCTTATGATGTTTTAAAAATAATACATGTAAATTTGTCATTTTCGTCAACTTGCTTACTTGCCCCATAGTTGGGGCAAGAATGCAAGATGACATTTCGATGAAGCAAGTTGATTTCTGATTTGGTTTTATCGAGTAACATATTATTTATTTCAATTAAATCTTTTAAAATAACTTTAACTAGTTCAAGTTAAAAAAAACGTAGTCGGCGTCCACGAATAATAATTATCTTGTTCATAATCCATGGTCGGCGACCAGTTTTCGTCGGAGCGCAGTTAGCTAATGATGAGTGTCTTACGTTAAATCATCCGGTACATTATTTCACAAGTTCCATCTAATTCCATAAAAATGTCCAATAGTTTTTATTATTGGGTAAACTCGTATTGAACATGTTTGAGATAATTTATTAAACATTTTTTTTTGATAATAATTAATAATACATTACGGCTTATATTAAAAGTAGTATGGCACAACAGTAGGCACATACAACATATCTAATAGTACCTATATGTCTATATGTATTAACTAATAGATGTCCTGAAAAATATTTAGGGCATATACCATAGGAATGTATGGATTTTAAAGATTTTATATTACATGAAGTGAATATACAATATACAGCCCTACATAATAATATTTTTTTCGATTCTAGAGTTCAGAGTTATAACTTTTTTTGATTAATTTTACAAAATTAATATAACAAATAAACGTCGGTAATTATAGTTAAATGCAAAAAAAAGACATCAAACTAAAAACCAAAAATATATACCATGTATAAAACTGTATTATAAAAAAGTGCTTAAGGAGTTTTACTTACCTCATCCACCCATCCACACGACTGGTTAAGCCATGTGCCCATTTATGAGAATTGTATAAAATATGAAAGCCATCCCTCCTCTTATTTTGAGTCACTCCAACCACTGAGAACACCTATAGAATAAACTATTCGTAGATATACATAGTGCCTATATGACATTTTTTTTATTTTCGAAACGCAGTCGGACCACACAATCCAAAATAACACAACGATCTATAAGAAAAGACTATAAGCGATAGCCGTATAGACATTCAAATATTAAATGGAAATAACCGTCCCCCTATGCCTCCTCCAATATCAAGCCACTGCGAATCTGTCAATGAATCCAGCGTGTTACCTCTATAACTGTGGCGTATCCAGGATTCATTTTACAGGGGTGCTTTTTAATTTAATAGACATTTTGTAGGTGGGGGCTCTGCCCCCCACACCCCCGTATAACATAGACAAGTAGCATATATTAATGTAAATTATTATATTAATGAAAATAGTTAAATATTTAGTATGTGTACAATTTGCAAGTCATATAAAACTTTTTTACTAGGCATAAGTTATACCGTATAACTAAAATAATAACTTATTTTATTAATCACAAAAAAGAAATACATAATATGGTACATATTATATGTACCATATTATGATAAATTGAGAACCTAGGTGAATTTTAAGCGGCGGGATTGGAGTGCAAGTTCATCAATAACCTCTGCCGTAGATATAGGTATATATCTATGAATATTCATTAAAGCTAGACCATTCAGCCTGTTTTCTCCAACGGTATTTCTTAGATAAGTTTTAAGTCTACGGAGAGTTGAAAAGGAACATTCACTCGTAGATGTAGTGACAGGAAATGTTGCTAAGATTACCAACAGCCTGTGAATCGTAAATAAATAATAGAATTACAGTTATGCAAAGCATCTATTACATGTTTCAGAGTGGACTTTTTAATCTGTTGCTTCCAAACCAAAAATTCACCCTTTGCACTTTTTTCATCAACTACAATATCCTCTGCATATATTTTTATAAGTTCAACAAAATTTTCTTCATATTGAACACTCGGTAAACAAGAAAAAATTTTAACAAATGATTTATGAGCTAAAAATCTCTCTTAATTGGTTTGAAAAACTGTTCAAAAATGGAATGTATGTAGATAACCTAAAATATTCTTCACTGGAGTTGGTGGTGAAGTTTGATTTATGTTTTTGATTCCTTGTAAGTCTAGGTATGGTGATTGCAACTCCCAAGGTTTCATATTTTCTGTTTGCTTTAGTATAAATTTCTTTAAACTCTGCTTCAGCTTTTCTTCTAAACTCCATTACTGTTTGAGACACATCTTCAGCTAAATCCATAGCCATAACCAACTCCACATTTTCTGTTTGTAACTGACGACTTAAAGGCAAGCTAATTGAAAGTGCTTTTGCGAGGAAATGAATGGTTAATAAAAACATCATTTTTCATAGAACACAACAAATTATTACTTTTTGATGTTTCTCTATCTAACCAATTAGAAATTTCTTCTAAAGCTTCAATAACTGAGTCAAATAGTTCTAAAAACACCATCACTGATTCGTGTCCTTTATTATTAATAAACCTAACCAAACCTATATCTTATTAGTTAATACTGAATATTGTACTTAGGTATGTAAATAATATTATTAATATTGTTCATAGACTATAATACAAAATAAAATATAGATACTATAATTGTATAAATGTATAACCTATAATAATTTCATTTTATAAAATGCGTTATAATAAACAACCTAACTATACGGTTATACTTATAGAAAGGGCATTAAAAAAAAAACAAACATTGATTTGTCATAATATTTATAATAATTTATACATATTTATTATTTTCTTACTATCATATAAAGCGGTCCCTACACGATCAATAATATTGCACAATAATCGATATTGCGCAATATTATTGACAGTCTAGTATAGATATTGAAGGATTGTACAATATATTGAAGAAATCAAACTGGGTTGGAAATTTTTTGTACAATACACAATATTATTGAACATTTGAATATGATATTGTGCAAAATTTAGTATCCTATCGTATCGGTTGTGAAGCCACACGTGTTGCGTCGTGTTGCTACAGGTTTATATTTTTCATTCTATTGATACACTATATCATTTTTCTATAATATTAGTTGACATAATTCTTAAAGACATAATAAGAATTATGTCAACTAAAATGGAAGAACGTTCGTTTATAATTGAATAATTTGTATCGAGATCTGCCGGCACTTTGGAATGTCAAAAGTAAGGATTATTCCAATCGTAACAAAAAAAATGATTCCCATGAAACGTTAGTAATGAAATATAAAGAAAAATATCCACAAGCCTCTAAGGAAGACGTTAAGAAAAAAATGAATGCATTAAGAACAAATTGGCGTACTCTTTCATCCTACGTCTTCTTTTATTTTGTTTGGGGTTTTTTTTGGTTCAATCCAAATGCTACTGCGATGCAAATTAATTCGGTATCGTTAAGATACATATTTAAAACTATAATAATATAGTTATAATATAATTTATAGCAGATGGTAAATTATGTTTTTCAACTGACACAGCGTAAACAACGTAAACAACACAAGTGGTCATACACAGCGGTACTACACCTGACCTGGCCTACGAATTCAACTGAATATTGTGCAATAATATTGAGAGGTTTGGGTGAAATTAATATTGAACAAAATATTGACACAATTTTATTGACTCAATATTATTGAACGTGTAGGGGCCGCTTTAATCAATGTAGCATGCTTATCAGTGTCATAGCTAGAGGAGGGGGGCACGTGCCCACCCCGAAATCCTTTTTTTTTTTTGGTTGGCCATTGACACATAGTACATCGCACAGAAATGTTTTAATTTATATAATTCAAGATAAATCTATGATAACGAATAACAATAAATTATTCATTTTATAATTTGTATTCATAAATGCAAAATAGTAAAGATAAGCACAGACTTTAGATGAAAAATACAAATGCATTTCATTTTTATTGTGAACACGGTTATGGTTTGATTATAAGTATCATATTATATTATAATATGTTTTGTGCTCAAGTGTCAACTGTCAAGTAGTATATAGTTAATGGTGACATGGTATATTATTTGTGGTTAATTATTGTTCTACGATCATAGTTGATATGTTTACAACACATATTGATATAATGTTATTAAAATAGCCATATTAATTAATAAATTAATCTATCAATATATGGTTTAACATATTACTTTGTTATTTTTTTTATTTTTTAATTTTTAAAAATATTATTAAAGAAATACTAATAATACTTTGTTATGTTAAATACATGGGTACCATAGTTGTTAGCATATAATGGTAGTCATAAAAATAATAGGCCTGTAGTAAACACTTTATAAACAAAGGGGCCATAAAGTAATAGGTGATAATCAGGTATTCTAGTATTGCAAAAATTTGAGTTTTTGACCAAAACAAAATTTCTGGCTACGGCACTGATGCTTATCGTGCTGTATCAGAGTTAATTGGATAATCTAAAATAGTTGAATCGAGAAACTAAAATCTTTATCACGAGACATAATGTGTTTTTTGCCAAAAAATTATATCAATAGTCTTAAAGTTTATAAAATGTCCCAATTTTTTCTGTACCAAAATTAAAATTAAAGTACCAAATAATAAAATATACTTGAATACAAAATATAAGCAAAAACAATACATAAAAAAGTAATATTGGTCCCGAGACACAAAAAAGTTTTCAGACACTTATGATATAGAAGTGTACCTATTAAATATTATATATAATAATTAATACTGATACCTTTATTATGAAACTTTAAAATCGCGTTTAATCTTCCCGAAAAAGTGTTTACACTAACGATTAACAGACGCACGGGCACATTTTGCTGCAGCAAAAAAAACAGAATGCATTGTGAAACTATCACCTATTATATAGGTAGCCACAAAGGTATAATATATATAAATAAAATTATGAAAATGAAATAAAATATTATATACATAATGTATAAATAGTTTATATTTCCATAATCTAAAAACATTACCCTTATAATGTATCCATTATTTTAAATAAATTCTTGTGTACATTGTCGTATTTCATTATTGTATACACTTACATAGATATTTGAATATCGCCTGATTTACATAATATGAGAGATCGGCAGCGCAGTTTAGGATTTTTAATGTCAGATTTTTCCATTCGGTATGTATGCTTTGATGTGTTTATACTTCTATTGCGGAGCCCTGTCTGCGGCTGCCGCAATCCAAAATTTTTGGAACGAAGATGAATTTTGTCAGAATCTCAACGCTAACAGCCATGCAATGAAAATTGTAAGTACCTACCTTATTATCCTGCAGTAATTAACATTTTTAAAATCAATGTATTAGATAGTAATAACCATAATAAATAGTAGATTTGTACTTATACTTTAACCACCCGCTTTAATACTTTATTATACTTTGTTCAGATTGTTCAGAAAAGTGGATAATACATTTATAATATTATCATTTTTAGTAGTATACTAATACACAAACACGCCGAGATGGTTTAAAAGATAAAATATTTCTGATAACTATATTGGTAGTTGAATATACGCGATCAATTATTTAACAAAACTTTTAATTTTCAGCCCGTGTTTTTTCCGAATTTTCATTTGATTACTCACTTAAAAAATTTGATTAAAATATAATGTATGAAGCACCGAAAGATCGTAGTTGTAATTACCAGCTATATTATATAGCACATTTTCTGAATATTAATAAAGCCCCCTTTACAAAAATGATTATTTCATCAAGATTCGTTATTCTCCATTTTAAATTGAATTAAATCAATTAATATTTTCATCATTAACCTTAATTTTATTCCCAATTAAATCGCTTTATTGTAATATTTAATAGTAACTAATTGTATTCCGAGCTATAGGTATATAATTTAATTAAAATATTAGATACAGTGGCTCAGTGGCGGCTATTCCAATTTTTTTTTTTTTATTTGTCAAGGTGGATTCTGTGATTGAGATACACCTTAAAATTTAGCGAGTAATGCTGATTCTAGGTAGATCAGAATATAATAATATATAAAATGAATAAATAAAATGTTAGGTTTAGTTTTTGTTATAACTTGTACAGTTCTATATGCTGTAAATTGGGACATATTTTGGGACGTAGGTACGATTATGATGTCAGATGTGTAATAAGTATTTTAATAATTTTTCGACATATTCGACCATTGATTTACAACAAAAACTCTAAAGGTAGGTCCAAATTAATTATTATAATATCGGTACGAAACCGCCTGAATCAGTTTCCAACTATTACTAATTACTATTCGCCACATTGCCTCGACCAATTCAATTTTGTGCAGACATATTATACTCGCTACCAGCGTTATAAATATTAAATGTTTGTATGGTCACTATGGTGTGATAGGGGTAGTTTATTTATTAAATGTGTAAATGTGCAGTTATTTCATACGTGTAAATAGAAAATGGTATACACTATACAAAGGTACAAATTACTTTATTGCCTATACAGTTTTACAATTTTACGACACAATTATTGGCTAATAGATATTTCTGTTTAGTCTATAATATAGCGACAGTGCGACACTGTGACACCATATTATAATAGAGTGGAGTTTAAACATTAAGTTTAAAGATAATAAATTGGTCGCGATACAAATTTGTCGTAAATAGGTATCTACTAAGGTATACCACTCACACTTTAGGTTGATAAGTCGGAAAACTTTTGATTGCCTCTACATAGTTTAAGCACGTCATGTAAATAATCATTATTATATATTATGTATGGATAATTCGATATAATTTAATACACGAAAATATCATTTAGATGAACTTTAGTCGGGGATACCTTAGAATTTATAAATATAAATATAATTTTTTTCATAATTTATAATAATTTGTATGATTAATTGTTGCTCTTTTTAAAAATCAATATAGAATACCTAGGTACATTTTTTATGATTTATATTTTGACGTCCGATTTATTTAACGACATTTTTAACAAATTATCAATATTAATTAAATACCATATTGTACATTTATATATTATAGTGATTAATGTGGTTGCTAAACATTGTATGTGTAATGTGTCTATATCTGGATGACTGGACATATTGGTACCAGCGGCCATAGGATAGTGCATACCTATATACCTATTATGCTAGTTACATTCATTCATAATATTTATTTACAAGCTATTATGGATATTTTATTATTGGAAAAAAACGAGTGTGCTATCAGTTGGCCTCGAACTTCAAAGTATAGAAAAAAATTGCTGCTTAACGTATATATTTAAATACCTACGTTTCAGCTTTTATAACTATAAGATCAGTAATACTTGACTATCTATACACAATGCTAATATATACCTACAATATCTAAACTGTGTTGTTTAGGTACACTGTTCACTTATTTAAAGGTATATTATACTTACTACATTATGTAGGTACTTCTATATAGACTGTAAGTTATATTATAGTCGGTATACCTATAACCGACGTATTCTGTAGTTTATCCTAGTTTTATAATATACCTCATACCTACTAAAAAGCATAATGTTAATCGAATTTTTTTTGAGTTGACTCGTATATAAATTTGACTTTCAAATAAACAAATTTAAAATTCATATTTGTATTACATAATAGTACCTTGGCTACATGCGCTTATTGCAATATAGAAAAATAAAATATTTAACATCACACTATATAGGTATAATCATGTAATATAGCGTATGTAAGTATTAGTACTGTTTAACTATATACATATCAATATATCATATTATATCTATCCAATCAATATTTTTACAAATGCATAATGGATTGATTTCTCTGTCACAATTTATTATCTACTCATATTATGTATCCAATGCATACCTAATATCAAT
Organism: Nasonovia ribisnigri; assembly: GCA_027563435.1. Lineage (NCBI taxonomy): Eukaryota > Metazoa > Arthropoda > Insecta > Hemiptera > Aphididae > Nasonovia > Nasonovia ribisnigri. Next base: position 127,024 of record JANEHU010000147.1, on the reverse strand, counting down.
AATCTACAAGTCTACAACAGTATTTTGTCTTGAACCATTAAAACAATCCAATAATTAAATTCATGTAAATAACTTTAAAAATATCAAAAATATTTTTCTTCGAATCCTCTTTAAAAATAATCGTTCTGAATGAAATTACTTACTATTTAGGTACCTATATACTGCATTAGGTAGGTATACTGTACCTATACGTCTTGCAGGAAATTAGCAAAACCATTTTATTATGTACTGTAAATAAATAAATAACTCAACAACTTAAATAATATTCATTCATTTATTACGGAGATGTTCCTCCCGTCCGTGTTCGGAACTAACTTAATACTGATTAACAGCAGACTGTGTTTAACACACAGTCCGTCACATTATATAATGATAATAATTTTGAACCTTACATTCGGCCCAAAAAAATAACAAAAATAATACAAAATTAACATTAACTAGAATATGAATATAAAAGGAACAGTTTACCTTTAGTAACAAAACCTATATACCTAATAATAAATAATAATTCATTAATTACATGAATAATACAAACTGATATGAATGTATAACTTTTTGTTGGGGGTAGTGATGGCTCTGGGTAGTCCTCGAATTGGATTTAACCTAGGTCATCCAAGTTGGGTCTATTTTCAGCTGGTTTTAGGGATTGCACGTGAACTATCCTGGAATATTTTTATTTGGTGAGTCGGCCCTGGTAATTTTATAGCATACTTCTCCTGCTAAGTGTTCAATAACAAATGGTCCTTTAAAACCTGGTGTAAGTTTCGTGTCTTTCATAGAATGCCAGTTGTTCCACACTAATTGAACTGGCTGGAAGTTGTGATGACTTCTATGTTTGTCGAATCGCTTTTGTTATCTTCATGTTTGGTTTTTAAGTTTTCTATGGCAATACAATTGTTTTCTGCAAGTATGTCTAGTGGATAATTCTGGTTGGACTGATCCTAGTGCCATATCCATAAGTGCAATTTTTGGCTCATAGTCATGAAATAGAAAGAAAGGTGAAAACTTTATGGTGCTCTGCTGAGTTGTGTTACATAACATATTATTATTATACTTATACACAATACTCTCAATACTTAAATTCCAATGTATTGGTTTGTCGTACCTATAGTACATTAGTACCTACCTAGAATTTACTACCTAAATTGTAATAGGTTTAATAAATTACTAACCACTAAGTAGTAAGTACAATCGTTATAAAACGCATGTGCCATACTGCCGCATGTAAATAAATATTTAGTAAACATTAGGTATTTGTAATAAATATTATACTGTCTTTTTATATGATATAATATGATGTATTACTGTACCTATCATATCATTATAACATATAGGCATTAGACAGCATACAATAGTATACAACTTTATATTATATAAATTATATATACCATATCCATACGGCATACGTCGGCTGTTACCGAATTGGTTCCCGTTTGAAAAAGGTATTTTATTTAGGTAAGCAGAATTGGTTCCTGTTTAAAATAAGAATTTTATTAAGTTGAGCCGAATCGGTTCTCGTTTAATCAAGCACATTTTCCTTCTCAATTTTACAGGCTTAGGACTGTCAACTTAAAAGAAGGCTTGGTTGAAAATGTGAAAAAATAAAATATATAATAAATGCAATTTAAAAAAGTTGATTTGCAAATTGGAAGCAAATTTTCTTTAAATATTCAATTCGCATAAGGTTCTCATTAATGTACTCAGTCATACAATTTTCCAAATGTTAGTTATTTCTTTCCTGTTTGCTATTAAATTTCCTAATATTATATTACTTCGAAATGTAATATAATTTAATGTCTGAATGCTGTTTAAGGTCTCCACAAAATAAAATAAATCAACAACTTAGTTCACTTTTCAGTAAACATAAACTGCGTAATAACGAAAGATTAAAACTAAAAAATAAAAATAAAAATACAATCTACTTTAAGCGAAAACATATATATATAGGTTATATTATAGGTACGAGTATAAATTACGTGTTATTCGAGACTGTACACTGTACAGTGCTCACTAACATTATTGTTAAACGTACATAGAATATAATTTACGATATACCATACAGCAATATAAGTACGTATATCTCAAACTGTAACTATTTTACCTGAACACAAACGAGAACCAATTCAGCTCAACTTAATAAAATATCTTTTTTAAACGAAAATACCAATTCGGCCAAATGGGAACCAACTCGGCTACTCCCCGTACGTCATCATTAGTCTGAGAACAATTACAACATTTTGGTCAACTTTTACTATAAACGGTTGAAGATTATTTTGCCTAAGCCTTCATAACCTCCTGATATCATAATTTTTCGTTTCTCTATCATTAGCTATCAATTTTAAAACTGTAACCATCGATAAAGTATCCATCAATACCTACTTCATACCTCCTATATAATTGAGTATTGACTGTTTGAAAATACAAAATCTTGGCTCAATACTACTAGAATCCGATTTCTATATGTTTTACTACAAGTTTAGAAATATTCCTATCAATTTAGTTTCTAAAATCAGTGAGAATCTAAAGTTTTTATACATTTGTTAGAATTTTTTTTCTATAGGTAATGAGCTTTTAAAGTCTTGTTGGAGATTTATACTGCGCAAGGAGGGAAGTGGAAACTTTCTAAATGTACTTACCTCTATCATATTTTATTAGATATACGTTAAGATTTTAAAATAAAATTATTATCTTTGTATAGAAATATCGTAAATTCATGAAAATACAATGGGTAGTTTAAAGGTCAAGGCACGCTCCTCCGGGCTCCAATAGTCCGATATCATTAGTATTTAGTTACTTTTTTACATATATTTTATATAGTATATATAAATATAGTTTCAATAAAGGTAAATTAAATTAAATAGATAGGTTTTAATTTTATTTGAGGATTTAGGTGGATTTAGGTAAATTTAGTGGGGTGATCAGGAATTTTCTAAATATTAATATAAAAAATAATACATTTAAATAAATTCTAGTGGTAATACGCAGACACAAATAATGGGATTTTTGAGACAATCGTGGGAGGGGGATATTACCTCCCTCACTCCTGGGCATGTACAGATATACTACGGATATATTATAAATTATTAAATAAAATTGTATCAACGACTGTTTATAGTGAAAATAATAATATAATACAAAAGGTATTTTTTTTTTCAGGCAAATATCACATGCAAAAATACACAGCTGAATATAGGTATTTATATTAATTAATACATCTTCTTCTAATAAAAATGAATATTAAATATTAATGTATGAAAATAATAATACTTAAGCAGTGTAGCTCATTTTAAGTAGGCATCCAAAGTTCAGACAAATAAAGCAGTGAAACACAAGTTTTGCCGGTTACCCCATTCCATTTCACACCGCTCGGCGCTCAATTAAACATTAAGTTATTATTAATAAAGAATATATTGTTCGTTCAATACAATGTTTAAATAGTATTATACTCACATACCTCTATAATGTCTACATTCATTTTTAAAATTTTACGAAGGAATTCTGCTTCAGATCATGAAAAAACTGCAGTTTAGGTACCATTAAAAATGAATAGGTATTATATTATAGTAGGTACATGTAGTTACCTTATAAATCATAAGGTATCTTAGTTTATAAGTAATAAATCATTACTAATGATTTATAAGGTTGAACAATATGTTAAAATTGCATACCTATAAAAATTCAATTTTTCAAAAAAAAAAGTTCAAAAAAATTAATACTTTTCAGAATTCTAAGTATAATAAAACAATAACTCTGTTTTTATATATAATTTTACTAGGTATATAAAATAAAATGTATATTCCAGATGACATAAATACATTAGACAATGTTCGGATTTTGTGCCGTGAACTTGATTCATTAACTTACGTTTGGACTACGAAGAACAATACTGATGGTGTTAAAATAGTTGTGGAGTTAATATCTCACAATACAATGGACATGCATATGATATTAGAGGTATTTTTAAAAATTATAAATTAAAATATATAAAACCTATATGTACCGCAGTAAACTGTAAGTTTATATTCTACAAAATATAAAAATATAGCAACGAAACCAGTTGATTTATAACATAATGAATCAAAGCACTGATATGATGATGGGGGCTAGAGACTAAGGACTAGGTTTATTAATATAGGTATGTTGATGAATCGATACAGTTATAATATTTTGAGTAATATTTACTAATTAGATATAGTTAATGGTTAATACTTAATATAAACAACCTTATAAACGACAATCTTTCTAGAATTTAGACGTATGTATACTACCTATAAACCTTTTTAGTTTTTTCTAAAGATTATTTTTTTTTAATGATATTTAAATAAATTGTACTCCACACATATATTATACACACAACTTTGGTATAAAGCAAATTCGTCTAGAGAGATATAATAACTCTGTCTTATTTTTGAACAAATATAGCTATATTCTTTAAAAATTTCTGTTTCGGTTTTTGATGGCTGCGTAATGCGTACCTATATAATATAATATACATATATGTATATATATTATGCGTGTACCAGACGAATTTGTCAAACATTCGATTCAACAATCTAAAGCCGAACACCGAGTACGCTTCTAGATTCCGGAAATTGGTCAACGGCACTACGTATCACGCAGCGGATACGCAGGTCCACAAGACGTTGGACGTTGGACAAAACAAAGGATTGGTGCACACGATCAACATTTCCAAGTTTACCGTGACGAACGATTCGACACTAAGCACGTCACTCGCCTGGACGCTGTCGAATGGTAACGCATAACATTAACAAATAATATAAGCTATAATATGCGTCGTTTACAAAAACCTACTGTACACGACGTAATAATAATTATGAGTATAATAATGAATAGGTATTATGTGTATTATATAATTTACACTGTCACACTGGATATAATAACGAGTGCATCCATTATATAGTACTAGCTTTATAATCCGAAACTTCGCCAATGAAAACATGAACGAACATATTCGATATCGACACCTCTCTTTCATATTCTATCGAAAATCCACAACCCAGATACTTGAGGATGTCTCTCTGGTTAGGTTACGCGCTACATAGACAAAACGAATTTAAGCAGAATCATTTTTTTTCTGTGTTTTTGAATAATCGTAGTGTAATCCATTACAAAAATTACAGCGAATAATTGTTTTGAGGATATGACATATCGACTTGTCTAAATATTATTTCAAACCCTCAAAAATATTTTCCTCAATAATTTTTGAATAGGTAATTTTACTATAAAATTACTCAAAAATCATAAAAAAAAAAAGATTTTAGATGTAGGTAAGTGTTTTATTTATGTTGTGCGTAGGGCTGATAGGGAAAATAATATTCCGCCGACATCATCTTAACCAAACAAGCCCCACGAGGAACGATCTATACGATTTAGGATTAGGTTTTTGTGGCTAATGGTTCTTTTGGCATTCCTATTACCTATACATTATATAATATATAATATAATTGGTAGATATATTATAATATACGAGTTTTATTGAAATGATTATAGATATGAATTGTCACTACAAAATCATGTACCATCAGAACAGTGCATCCGAAGGGTTGACGACTCGTTATGTGGACGTCAGAGAGTCGTTTCCTGTCACATTAAACGGTTTGATTCCGGACAAGAAGTACACGGTCACAATACGGCCGTACTATAGGTTCAAAAAAAAGTCATCAACCATCATCTCCGGCGATAAGGTAGAATTTATGTTTTCAACGCCGTTATGTCTGGAAATCAACAATTTCAACTTGAACTCATGTCGTAAGTACAGACATTTGACAAGTTTATAATAGGCACATAAAATGAAGTACAGAACAATATTTCTTGTGACGATAGCTATCCTAGCTATCTAAAAATACGAGTATGTTTCATTTTCAACTATATATAGCAGTAACATATTATATAGGTAATATAGGTAAGAATCTATACCTAAATAAATAATTTATATTTTGCAGTTTTTGACATTAGGTACCTATAGTTACTATTTATTAATTATTATGAACTTTAGATCAATGTCGGATGCAAAGCTCAATTTTGGTAAAAATTATAGTTCATATCATAGGTACCTACTACCAATTAGGATTTTCCCCAATATTATAGTCACTGTTGTTTTTGAACCCTATTTTTTATTTAATAATTGTTCTGCAGTATTACCTGCCTATAATTTCAGAAGTCAAAATGTAGATAGGTATATATTCAGACTACAAGTAGTTTTAAACTCATAAATATTTAGTTGGAATCAGTATATATATTTTTTCTACAGTATGATTTAACATCATATTATTACAGTTTTATTTTTATATTAATGAAATATTGCAGTAGGTAATAATAAAAAATAAATTAAAATGTAAAGTTTTCTTTTTTTTTCAAATGCGTAGGGCATTATTCGTGTTGTTTGATTGTAGGTTATATACTTATATAACTCATAAAATCATGGCTTATAATAGTGGATGTATTTTTCAAGTACACTCTTGTAGGTTGGTCTTATAAAACAGTATAGATAGGTTCTTATCTAATATATATAACAATATAATAGTTGACCTACATAAATTATATTACGAAGTGTTAAAACTAACCTAATGTCGTTTGAGTTTATATATAGTAAAGACTTAGACTAATAAACTATTGACAGGTATACCTACCTACCTAGTTTAATTGTACCTATTCTACACTAATGTTTATTATTTATTTTGGTATTAAATTTATTTTATAAAAGGTTTCATAATTGTGTGAAAGAAGCGAAAATAATAAATACTATTTTTTTTTTAAATTTGGGAGGAATAAATAATTATTTTTACTTCGTTATATTTTAAAAATGTTCGGGTTTGGGTTTGTACTAAAAATCGTTACATCAGTAGCTTAGTAGGTACATGATTATAATAATACTAATAATGGCAGTGCCATTGATTTGAGAAAAAAATAGAAGGGGGATGCAAGATTGAAAAAAAAGGGCATACCTAAATATTTAACTGTCTTATTGATTAGGATATAGGTAAATAAAAGGATAGGTACCCATAAACATTTTTTCAAAAGGAAAGATAGGGGGACTCTATTTCTCTCCTCAATTCAAGCACTGGATAACGGCCATTCTCGTATCTAGGGTATTTAAATATGATACCGGTATTGCGTTATTAGAACTAATATACTAAAAAATACCGTTAACGGTGTCAAGCCGTGAACGGTGAACCCAATATTTAGTATAGGTACCAACGTTATTACTTCGATATTGAAAGGTACATATAACTGGGTATTACTGTTTACCGTTCAAGTGGTATTTGTGCAATAACCAGGACACCGGTCAACCGGTTACCGAAAAAACGTCAACCCTATATAACACTATCATATTATTGTATCATAGCTCCGGGACAACCGTTCGACGTGAAGCTGTCCGACACGCCGTCAGCGCGGAGCACTGGTAAGGGCAGATATGACGCCCAGGTGCGCTGGAAGAGTCCAAACACGGACGGCCTGGGCGTAGACTACTTCACGGTCAAGTTGAACAACGAGGTGAAGAACGTGTCGGGCAAGGCCTACATAACAATTGCGGCGGGCGAACCGTCGCCGAACACTGTGAAGAATACGTCGGGCTTCTCTGAGTACGTGGCGTCGTTCGACGACATACCGCTTGGCGACCGGTGCTTGACGAGCGTGCAGGCATTTTCACGCATCGGTCAGAGCGCTGATTTTGTGGCATTGCTGCAGCGCAGCAAAAACGAGACCACGGCCACGGATCGACACCAATTGTTGAACTATCCACCGTGGACGACGGTCACGCTGCTCGGTTTGTTGGCGTTCTGCGCGGCGTTGGTCGTTGGACGGCGCTTACACCGGCGCGCGACGGCCGGCTCGGATTGCGGTAACAAGGGCGGCGCTTCGGCGGATGGTTACGATATGGCCGTGCTCAAAGGGCTGGACGACGTGGACGTGTTGCTGGACGATGACGCGGTCACCGTGTCCGACGTGTTTCTGGGTCACGGCCACTTTGGAGTGGTGAGGAAGGGCGCGCTGAAGACGGCCGATGGCCGCGTGAGTTCGGTGGCCGTCAAGTCACTCCGGGACCGACCCAGCGGCCGAGACTTGGACGAGTTTTTACGTGAGATACTTCTCATGCAGAAAGTCGGCAAGCACCCGAACATCGTGTCCATGATCGGATGTTGTCTGGACGCCAACCGGCGATGCATGCTGGTTGTCGAGTACTGTCAGTTGGGTGACTTGCAGACTTACCTGAGAAAGGTGAGATTATTATACAACAAGCATGATATAATATACGGATCAGCGCTGACCTTTCACGGGAAAGACACCATTCACCATAATATATACGCTTCTGTAAAGCACGATTGAGTATAAAATATTTTATGCAACGTTGCCACATTCAAGTTGCCGATAAAACCACTTGCCAAAACCTATAAAAAGGATTTGATGCATTTCATGAATTAATATCAATTTGTCCACACGACGACGGTTTTATACTTTCTTTATTGTACACAACTATATTGAAAATCACTCCCAAATTGGCAGTGCCAACTACCGCCAATTATTTGGACTGAATTTCCTTAACCAAACCAATAATTATTTTATTTTAAAAAGAACTTTCATATTCATTTCTGTTGTTTTATTTAATTTTGTACGTACAATTTTATATTTATAAAACGTACTCCCCACGGTCCGCCATCAATTTCGCCCTCAGAGTAAAGGTCAAGAGCATGCAAAATTAACCATCTGACGTTATCGTGCGTAGGTCAGCATTAAATCGTGGTACGCCAACGACTTTTACGTCGGCCGGACGGATCCGGCAGAGCTGACTGCTGCGGCGAATAGCAAGGGAGTCGAATCTCTGCAGGACGCGACGGGTCCACCACCGATGGTCGTCTTCAACAACTGTTACTTGTACCACGGTGATGAAAACGTATTCCTTACAGTGGATGATTTGTTGCGTTTCGCCAGCCAAGCGGCGAACGGCATGGTAAGAAACCAGTTCTATTATTTTATTATTTATTAATATTCGTACCGTTTCAATACCTACGCAAACTTGATTTCGATAGCACACATTGCTCGTGGACAGACATTTAATACAGTACAATAGTAGGTACTATAGTAGTATAATACGATAATATACCATGTACCAGACGAGCAACGACGGAACAAGTACTGTAAGAAGAAAATGTCTTCATTTAATATCTATCGTTGTCTCTTTCTGTATTTTTATTTTCCATGCGTACATTTTACACTAGTAGAATGTGTTGTTATAACTACTGTAGTAGCACTACAACTACAGTAGTCAGAATAAGTGCTCATTCGACATGAAGATTAAGCTTTTTTCCTACTGTCCAAATCTAACTTACAGGCTGCCTTCTTATCCATTCCTTTAATTACTCACTAATTCCTCGTTTCAAAATTCTAATCTTGGTATACCTATAAAATATTTATACAGATTATGTTGTTAAATTTTGGACGCAACGCCCATCAAATTTATAAATAGGACCTATTTTTTTAAACGGTTTAACACATGTCGCTCAGAAACCCATTGGCACGCCATTACTTTACTGCCAGATGCCAGTCAATTAATGCATACAATAGTTATTGATTTTAGTAGCATGTACATAAGTACGGTACAATTTAAAACCAAGCTATGTAGGTATACCGAGGTGCAAGTGATATTGACCTAGTGATGCTGCAAAATGCAAATGTCCCAAAACGCGAACATTATGTTATTTATTTTATTTTGCATATAAAATTCATGAGACGTGCCCACAAACCAATGGTGAAGAGTTAATTAGTATACCACCATATATGTATAAACAGAGTCAATATATATAGTATATATATAAATTAGAGTGAAAAATAGGGGTCGTGATTAGGTACTGGTTAGCACTTAGCAGTGTGCTGTACATTCAACGAACGATTGAAGAAAATTGTTAAGATAGTTGGCTTGAAGAAGTCGGCACGGCTGCGGTCAATACTTTTTTGATGGCACTCGCGGTCACTATTTTTTTTTATTTACTTATGAACTGATTTTACAAATTACTCAAGTTATTCATAAAGAGATGTCCCCTTTATTTCAAAAAGGCTATGACTAGGTTACTAATATTCCTACATATACCTATACGCTTCCGTCAAGTCAATTTTAATTATAATTAAAAAACGAACACATTATTATTAAAATTCGAAGGAAGAAATAGTTGTATCCGTCACATTTTACAATTTGGTAACAATTACCAATTTTAGATTCTGAGCGGAGCGATGAATGTATTGATTTTACGATGTGTTTTTTTTTTTTTTTTGTGTCTGTCATCACCTTTTAGGACAGTAAAAATACTTAGATTTTCTTCAATAGTACCTTTTTTGATAGGAAAGTGAATCTAGTTCGTACTTTGGGGGAAAAAAACTACCTATCTAACCTAACGGAAAACCAATTTTCGACAAACTCAATTTTAGTTTTTGGTATAACTCTAAAAGAAATGACCGTAGATACATGACATTTTTACCGAATGTTTATATAAGCATTTTCTACACACCATAGCATTTTCAAAATATTCTGACTTATTTTGAGCTGTTAACGGACATTTTCAGTTTCCAATTTTTTTAGTTTTTTTTCTATAAATGTCAATAAAACTCAATTTGTTGGGTAAAAAATCTTGAAAATTTAATAGTAGGTTTCTGATACATTGTTACAATTATATATGAAAAATATTAAAAATCCGTAGTCACAAATTTTTTTTATAAGCATTTAAAGTTCAAATTTTGACAAAATACGTAAAAATGACGAAAATGTGCATTTTATTTTGAGTTAGAAATTCATAAAAAATTTTCTTTTTATATCCAAGGTTTGAAAATGTAATACAAGATTCCTCATAAGTTAACCTAATTTTATCAATAAAAAAAATGTTTATAAGCAAGTTAAAATAAATTTTTATGAGCATTTTAAGTTCAGATTTTTACAAGATTAGATATTCACTCGATTTTTCATGTAGCGATTTTCTTATTTTGTTGCAGTTCAAAAACGAATAACTGTAGATGCATGAAAATTTCACTGAATGTTTATATTAGCATTTTCTTTACACCATCTAATTTTGAATATATTTTGACTGTTAGCTTTTTACGGACCATTTAAATTTTAAATTGTTTTAGTTTTTTTTTATATAAATACCAATAAATTTTTATTTGTTGGGCCAAAAATAATGAATATTTAATACAAGGCTCCTAATATATTGTTACAATAGCAATTGAAAAATATTAAAAATACATAGGTACACATTTTTTTTATAAGTATTTAATGTTCGAATTTTGACAAAATTCATCAAAATCTCGAAAATTATCAATCATTGTAATTTAATTTTTTACAGACATTTTAAGTTTAAATTTGGACGAAATTACATATTAAAATTAATTTTAACGAGTAGAAGTATATATTATAATATTTTTCCAGCGTCACTGATAATTTTAGGTTAATAATTAAATAATATGAATAATATTAATTCAACTTACCAGCTACCGTATAATAACTATAATAACAATATCAATATAATTTAAAATATCTTAGACTGACATACCGTCTCCGCTCAGAATCGTTTTTCGAATACAATATGATATTATATCATTGAATTCAAATTTAATACCATTCATTGTACAGTGATCTACTTATAACCTACTGTACAGCGGAGCGACATTCACTTGACCCCCATTTTATTATTTGACGATGATGTCGAAGAAAAAATTATTCCATTTTCAAGTAAGACTCAAAGCTGCATCTACTTTAGACATTTATTTTTTGACGGAACTTTTAAAAATTGTAACAAACAGTTGATAGAAATTTACACAATAAACCTATAGATATTAGAAAAAAAATAATAAAAATAATTCATACTCGATTATATATTCCGAATTTCAACGCCAATATATAATTAAATTATTATTTTTATTAAGATGTCAGTATCGTAAGACCAGTTCATATTTAATAGGTATAAGAAAAATAAGTAACCGCAAAAACCACCATAAAGGTTCTCGCACCACAACTGTGCCTGGGGTATACCTAAGGGTTGGAACAAAGAATGTGAACGGGTAGAGCGCAGGGTACAATAAAATTAATGAGAGTTAGGATCGTGAAAGAGTCGATTTTACCTATTATCTCATGTTATATTAATTTTAATTCTAGATGTTTTTGGAAAATAACCGAGTCGTCCACAGGGACTTGGCCGCCCGGAACGTACTGCTCAGCGACCATCGCACAATAAAGATTTGCGATTTCGGCCTTAGCCGGGATGTGTATGAACAGAACCTCTACCAGAAGTCAAACCGTGGAGATCCACTTCCAGTAAAATGGATGGCCTTGGAGTCGCTCAAGTACCAGCTGTACACCACTCAGAGTGATGTGTGGTCGTTTGGCGTGCTTCTCTGGGAAATTATGATGTTGGGAGGGTCTCCGTATCCGACGATAAGTTCATCCAGGATATACGAAGTATTGCGCAGGGGTTACCGTATGCCCAGGCCCACTTTGTGCTGTTACAGTTTGTACGAAGTCATGCTCGCGTGCTGGCATGCGAACCCGGCCAACCGTCCGAAGTTTGGTACAATCAAAGATACGATCGACGGTATAATGGAAAATCAATACTCATAATTATAAATTTTTTTTTTATTACTATATAATATAATATATGATTTTTTTTATCGTAACTTTTTTTTAAAAATATAACATATAGATTAAGACCTAAGTGAAGTAGTAACATTTAACTTGTTACCTCAGATTTAGGGTCTTTAATGACTAATAAAGAAGAAGACGAAACGATTTGGGATAGGAATGCATGTTGAGCAGGTGGATACGGTCGGGCCAGTATATCAAGTTTAGCTGTCGTTTTATAACACCCTTGTGAAGCAACTGCAGCATATAAGCGAATAGTATGCGTTGCCGAAACTGGCAAAAAAAACGGCTTTGGATTAATAACACCAATCCAACAGAAATGTTGATCGTCGACATCCGACCTGAAAACAAAGAAAAATGTCTGTTATATTTATATTTGCATTTTATGATAATAACTAATAAGGTTATATTAATTTAACAAGTCAAGTGATATTTTTGTGAATTATCTTGGTGCATTAACCTGACAAATTTTATATTTTTATTAAATCAGCCAAATCCACAAATACCTAGGGAAAAAATAGCAAATACTTTTGTTACTTACTTTGAACAACTAGCTGTGTCAGTATCAATTTTAACTTCAATTTTATGTTCAACACAGTTCTTAAGTATTATTAGTACAGATACAATACACAACCTAAAATAATAAAAATTATGATTACATTTGTATTAACTTATAACATTTTTATAATTTTATAATTTATAACTTATAACTTATGAATGATAAAGATGAATACTTATCAAAAACTTACTTTTTGTCATTAAAGGAATGTGAAACGGTATTAGGATGTGAAAAAGCAATATTGATTAACCGATTCATGGGTGACTCTAACAATCCTGTTGCATCATTAGGTAGAGGTGTCCCATCATATGGATGTATATTTCGATCAGGTCCAAATATTTTTAATCTTCCTATTGGCTTGGCGATATGTTTTGACACATCTAAACTCCCAAATTCTGGCCATGCAACATTTAAATTTAATTTTGTCAAAGAAACCCTGTGAATCCCACAAATAATTCTCATTTGATTCGAATGATCTTTGATTATTACCTGAGAATAAAACAAAAGATATAAAATGGAACACAATAAAAACAAAATTATCACATTACCTGCCATAAAATGGCCAAAACGAGATCAATACATTTCAACACCTCTGCCTGAACTTTGTGTCTATCAAACTTTGGCATTTTAATTTCTTTTGATAGTGATTTTGTTATTGAAACAAATCTTTCACACATATCAGTTTGAGGAAATTGTTCATTATCAAAATTAATTTTGGAAATACCACTTTTGTTTGTTCGACAAGCTTGTAAAAATAAATGACATGACTGTTGTTGATCCAAATCTTTTATACATCCTTGAGGGTATATTTTTTTAGATAGTGTCCATTCTGGACTATACAAGAATACTTGCTTTAGTTTTACTTGTTCTACTTCATTTCCCTAAAATCATGATTTAATAAAAATTTTTAATTCAACTGAAAAAAAAAAATTCAAATTACCTTATATAAATTATGAACGATTGTTTTTAAATTAAGCGTTTCACTGTTTTGGTTTGCAAGTAACGCAGAAGCAGATAACCTAACACAAGGTTTTGCTGTCATACACCAGCTAGCCCTGCATAATCTGTAGTCTTGTTTTTTAGTTTCGATTTGAGATTCATAATAAAATAACAAATCAAGGCTAAATGTTTCTGTGTCTGGACTATTGAAACAAAATTCTACAGACTGTTTTGAATTGGGAGGCATTTCAATTAACAAACTTCGAATTTTTTTGTTTTTGCAAGAATGATTTGATTCTGAGAAAAATGAATCTTCAATTGAAGTTGACACATAGATTTTGTGCAATGGTATTGTACCAGTATTTTCTAATGTTAATCGTATTATGTTCATTTCACCAATTAATGTGTTAACTTGATTTCCATCAAAATCCACCTGAAAACAAAAAAATAAATAAATATTATACATTATACATACTTTATGATATTTAATATTAACACTATACTAAATAATTATAAGAGTTTAGTTTTAAACATTTGTCAGTAATATGGATTAAACATACATACAATACATACATTGGATGTATTTAATCAATAAAGTAAATAAACATTGAATGTTAATGGACTTATTTATTTCATATTATGAAAGCCATAATATTATATTAATGTAGAATAAAGTTTAAATGTGAAAGATTTTGAACAACTTTTGTCTTTATATAATTAAAATATTCCATGTATAGTATATTGAACTGTTTAAACATGCACTGTTTAGGACAGGGTTCAGCAATTAAATTCTATGGCAGTCCAGAAAATTTGAAAAAACATTTCCAGAAAAGAGTTAAATATTAATTAATAATTTATGTATTTATTTTTGTGTTAAAAATACAGTTTAAACTGTTTAAAGCAAATTATTTAATATGATATAATACAAGCTAGTTTTTTTAAATTTAGTACTCTTGAAGAACAACTAATGCGCAGAATGTTTTCAAGGTGGAGATCAGTTGATTTCGAACAATATTTATTATTAATTCTTTAAAAACGTCATTTTGGAGAACGAAGTTTTACATATGTATGTGGAGCCAAAATACATCCAAATAAATCAAATATCTATTATGTATCATAAACCAGCATTAAAAATAATAATTCTAGTTATTAGCGGTGTAGTTATTTACCCTACGCGGCCCGGCTATTGGCGACTCCTAGTTTAGGATATCGTTACATATATAGGATGCAAAAAATTACCTTCCATTAAATTATGAAAAATATTATATATATATTTATAAGAAAAAAAGCGGTCTTATTATTTATTATTAAAAATAAAATATTATAATATAGTAGGTATTTTAATTTTTTGCGTCCCACAAATTTTCCATTCCTAATATATAGGGTTGCCATTCATCCCGGTTTTAACGGTATGTCCTGGTATCCTGGCCGGTCATTAAGTTTGTTCGGGTTAAAAGAAGTTGAGAGGAAACTAGACTATAGTAGACTATTATAGATATGGTTATGGTTCCCGGTGATATAATAATGTACCTACTGGTTGTTCTTATTTTAAATATAACCAAAAATAATATTAGTAAAAAGTACAGGAAGAGGAATAAATTATTTGTATACTAAATTAAAAGTGATTATTCATATTATATATATTATTATTTTTAACCTCGGTTATTTTTGTCAAAATTCATTCAAACGAAATGTATCAAAATAAAAAAAAAAAGTACAGGTACTTATTTCAATATGATTGTCCCGGTTTGGTAATTTTAACCTTACTTAATACACACCGTGCACATAAAAAAAATTAATTTCATTTAATTTTTATTATAATTTGTTTTTTAGCACTTTTAGAGTATTTTTAACATACAATATGTTGTTATTGTACATTTATAAACTATTTAAATATGAATGATTAAAAATGAACACATATTTTTATATTAAATTTTAAGCATGTAAAGTCAAGAGCCCTGGTCTAATTGATAATTATTAAACAGTGTATTTATAATCTACCTTCATTGAGGAAGTTTGTGGTTGAACGTTGAACTGTATAGAACTCAATATTTCAAAACGTTGCCAACCATTTATTACTCGCTTGACTATGTCATCACTCATAATTGATGGGATCAATAAGCTAAACTGAACACCAGTTATAGTTAAAATTCCAATACTTTTAGTTTTCAATCCAAGAATAACCTGGTAATACATAAGAAAAAGTTTAAGAATGTAATTAAACATTTATTATTTGTATTTATTAGCTACTTGTGTTGTACTGGAAGGTGCTAAAAGTAGTTCATCTAGCATTTGAGGTTCTACCAAATTTAACTCTTTATCAAAAGAATATGTCAATGATAAGTTTTCAATGCATAAGGATATGTTTAATGGGTTTGATAATGTCATTTGCACTTGTACTAGCTCTGTTGATACAAATATACATAGTACATTTTAATATAAGAAAAAATCATTTTAAATTACTATTTTGAACTCAATAAAAAGAATTAGTATCTTACCATTCACATACAATAATTGTTTTATGGCATCATTGCTACCATAGAAAGCGAAAGTTGGCTTAAATATTAATGGCGGTATTCCACGAGCTTCTGTAATTAAATCTTCTTCCATTTTATACCACCTAGGATCCAACAAGTCTTCATCAAAACTATGTTCTTTAGTTATAATACTGTCTGCATTTAACAATATTTTGATTTTTTTCTGATCTATGAGAGGTAGGGCCAAATCAATCACCGACGAGTCATTTTTCTCTGCTGCATATTCCTAAGAACAATAATTCGTCTGAAATAATGTATATGTAGAAAATATCAATTATTATACCAATTTTATATTCAAATAATCTCTGAGAATAGTAGATTGTTGATCTGGTGGTTGACTTGAAGCTCTTGCCAGCAATTTGGAATATGCTTCAGAAGCTTGTTTCATGTGTTTTAAAAATGTGGCCTGTCTACCAATAGCTGTTTGTATATGGTCTTCTGCTAATGTCCAATGTGTATCTTCAAAGACCTATAAAATGTGAACAATAATTAAAAAACCACCAAAAAAATGAACAGTTTTAATTGTAATAAAAAATTGGGTTTTTGAGAAAAATAAAAATAGTTTTATATTAGATTCTGAGCCAATGAATGTATTGGTATTAGAATGATCAGTATTTTTCTTTTGTTCCTCTTTAATGCTCCTTTTAGAACACTAAAAATGCTTCAATATTCAACCTCAAAGGTTAGGTTTAGCAATGGCGTCCAAGTCCATGCGGACCTCTTTTTTCAAAAATGTGGCTGGCAGGCCAAATTTTATTACATCATAACATTGTGATGAGCATGAGTATATTTAAGCCATCATTATGAGTAAATGTATATTAGGGTAGGTACTTCTATATTAAATAATAAAGATATTGAAGCCGCGAAGATTTTAAATTACCCGACCACATTTTAAAAACTCTGGCAACACTGGTTTCTAGACAAATTTCATTTATTTATACCATAAACAATGAACCTATTTACACTGTTCTACTTAATAATATTAGTATTGACTTATTAGTATTAACTTACAAATTAATAACAAGAATATATGATGCATTAATGATATTATTTAATATACAGTTTTTTGATAAAAATAGCATCAGACTACTGTGATAGTTACATTTTTTCTCAGAATATTTTTGGTATACAATGATAAAATGTATCAAAAATTAGTCAAATTGAACACATCCATTACAGTACCCTTATCAATGACAAGGTATACTTGAAAATTCAAATCTACATACAGTAGAAAACTTCCCCAGTTTTTACTTATAATTATGAATTGGTTTAATTGTTTTATTAAGGAAAGTCTACCTGATAAGCTTGTTGGTAACAACTTAGTGACTGTTTTCTTTGAGTTGCTTTTGAGTATCTGTGTCCAGCTAGAACCATATGAAAAGCATACTTTCTCAACATTGGTGGTTTTTGTGATTTCAGGAAAGCATATGCTGCCTGTTCTAAAAGTAGAGCACTACGTAAATCTGAGTCTTCATTTGTCATCTGAATAAACATTTTAGCAGCCTCTCCATACATTTCCCGGCTGACAAATAATTCGCAAAATAGTATTGTAGCTCTTGTTGCAAATTGTGGAACCCTGTACAGTATAAATGACCAATTAATTATTAAAAGTACATCAACAACATTTTTTATTATACTTTAAACCTGCAAGTATTCAAATATGTTAACACACTCTCATTGGCATATTCTATAGCTTTTCGATTGTCACATACACTAGGGCACATTAAAGCACAAATAGCAGCCATTTCAATAGCACCACTATACAACATCCAAGCATTATCTGCGCTAAAGTCTCTTTTGGCTGCCTGGTATAATGGAAAAGCAAGAGACCAGGCACCCAAAATCATATATAAATCAGCTAAACGTCGGGTTTGAAGCTCTGGTGAATCATTAGTGTAGCTAAAAAAATAACAATATATTATTAAAATATTATAAAATATATTAAGTTGTGTTTTACTGACATAACTGTAGCTGGTAAGGCTGCTGCAGTAGGTTTATTTGTGCTAAACCATCTTTTGGTTGCACTCAAAAGTGATCTACTCACACCTTTTTTGTTCGTTACCTATAAGAAAAAACTCAATATAATAATTATAGCATTGAGTCAAAAATATTTTTGTATACCGAATCATTTAAAGATTGTATTTGAGATTCAATATATGGTATTAGTGATCTTGAAACAAAATGTTTGGTTAAATCTCGTATATTGTTATGATCATTTTCATCTAAATAAGCACCATATACTTTTTGAACGTCTGTTTTTGATTCACCATCCAAATTCTTGTTGTATTCTTGTGGACTAAGGGGATGTATTAAAGAACTATCTACAGAGTTTAAACTGTTTTCAAATTCTCCACTCTGATCATGAGGATCTATACTATCATTTAAACTAAATGAATTATTCAAATAGTCCCATATTCCTTCAGTTAACTCGGTTTTAGGAGATTTACACGAATTTAATCTAAGGAGATGGCAACTACTGTGGCCATATGTTGACTGTAATGTTTCAATAATTTTATTGGCTCTGAAATAAAAAATAATAAATATTAATCTTGTTTCAAAAGTGCCAATAAGCTACATAAAATGAAACAATGTTTCTCTATAGTTACTATCGTTATTCAGGGCTTATCACTTATAGCACTAAAAATGTTTAAAATATGCATGTAAATATGCAAAGCCAAATTTTATATTTAATATCACTATTTTACAAAACAAATTTGAATATTTATCAACAAAAAAACATGCAAAAGTCAGAAATCCCAAACCTCCATTATTATTCATTATATAAAAAAAATTTGAGGTATGTTTACAGGAACCTCTTCCTGTAAACATGCCTCAATTTTTTTCAAATAATACTTTTTTTTAACACAGCTATTTAAAAAAATTGTATACTCTGTGTGTATATATAATTTATTACAAATGTATACACAATTTAAAGATTGACAGTGAAAATATTTGATTATTTGATTTATGACCCCCCTCCCCCCAACATTTCTTTCTGTATCTGTGTCTGATAGAAATGTATAATAACTTACATGCTCAAATCAGGATTAAGGCTTTCGTGTAAAACAACATAATATCTTAATATAGTGGTATGAAACCATTTAGGTGATTGATTTTGATTTGGTAAAATTGATTGTTGAACTTGCTGTGTCAATATTGACACTTTTTCTTCATCAGAAGAGCTTATTACTATCATACCTGATTTTATATTGGTTAAGAAATTTTTTGATTAAAAATTAATTGAATTAAACATTGTTCTGTAAAGGATACACCCTAGGAAATGTTTAGTATATTCATGGTCTGAGACATTTTGAATTTGTAAAAATGTCTTTCTCCATTTAGTAAACCATGGCGTATTTTCAGGTATTGTGATTTCCCGTCCACCTGTCAAGTAAATTTTTGTCAGATTACAGATATTTAAATTACAATAATATATAATGCATTTTTTGTTACCAATTTTGACAGTAATGTTACTTGGTTCAGTTGTTATATTAACAGAATCATGTAAGCGACTTCTTTCCTTGGTGATCGACATGGGCTGACTGTTCATGTTGGAAAATGCTATTTGAAGATTTGGGACATTTATTGTACCACCATTGGTGTCTTTGAAATTAACTGTAAGCACAGTATTTTAAGTAGGTACTGTCATGGAATGGTGTGAGGGTATTTGCTGGGTGTACTTACCGTCTGTCAACCGAGCAAACGGATTGAGCAGATCGCTGAAACTCAAATTGTTTTTACGACACATTTCTTGTGCCTTTTCCGAACACAAGACGGCTACATGCGGGCAAAATATGCCACGAATGAAATCGTTGTCGTCGTCGCAAGCCATTTTCACAAGGTTGGCAGACATAAATCAAAAGGAAAGACACACCGAGTATGGCCGCATAAGATATGATTTTGTGCGGACCACTGAAGGTGCCACCGTACGGTCTTCACAGCGTTCAACAGTTATTTCAACGTCAAACTTACAACTCACAAGTCACATATTTCAACTGTTTTGGTAGTTCGGTAATACAACAAAGTTAACAGTTTCATATCAGTCATCAGACTATCAAAATTCAGAGATCGCGATACGAAACGATCCGGTGACGGCTAATGGATAAGGATTATTATGCACTGACCACGGACTAAGATATACAGGACTGGAAACGATAGACTGGGGGGGTGTGGTGGTATGGCTCTCAAATGTTTCGGTTTGGTACAATCGTGACTGTAACCGCTACCTGGTGTACTATACAACTACTAAATTGAAGCTATTAAAACTACAAAACATTAATTCGTATTTTAAGAAACTACCTAGGTATTTAAAGACTTAAGTTTATATTTTTAATTTAAATTGTTTAAAATACATTTTAAAAATGCCTCGGCAATGTTCCGTGATTTTGTGTAAGAGTTTAAAAGAAAAACATGTAACTTTGTTCAAAGTTCCTGCTACTGATTTCCATTCTTGGAATGAAATTATTGTCAGCATAAATGGGGCTTATAATAAACATAAAGTGTCCTACGTTTGTGCTGAACATTTCACTGAAGACGATTTGATCACAACTTACAGTGGACCAGATGATTTAGTAAGAAAATATAAAATATTTATTCTAAGAATTTTTTTTAAATTATTATTTTATTGCTCACAATTTATAATTAACTATAGGTGATGGGAAAAAGAAAAAAAATGGCATTAAAAAAAGGTGCGATTCCATCAATTTTTAATTTTCCATTAAATACGTCTGGAAATGCCGAATGTGATTCAATGGTACCGGCATCTTGTAGAAAAGAATTATTTGGTGAACCCCCATCTAAACGTTTATGTACAACAGTATCCTCACAAGTATGTTTATAAAAGTATTTATAAATTATTATTTATGTTCAGTTAGATCTAATCTTGTTAAGTATATATTTTACTATTTTAATTATACCAGCTATTTATTTATTACTTTATGTGATTTATTGAAGGACCCATTTTCATCTTTCAAAGGATTGTTATTGCCAGTTGGATGGATATTATATCAAGATTTGTGTATGGTATCATTGTATAAACTAAATAAATCATCATCAAATGAGATAAAAATCATTATTAAAAAACAAATTGTTTTTCAATCAAGTAATTTAAACATAAGCTATTTTGTAAACCAAAAACGCCAGGACTCAAAAATGTTAGGTCTAAAACAGTTAACATACCCACTGAACATGATTGAAATTGCCAATACTGTTCAATTATTTGATAATCAACTTATTTGTCAAGGGGGCCCAAGTGTCATAAACTTTCCAAGTATATTTAAAATATTTTGGAAATAATAATAATTATTATTTATTCCTATATATTATACATTATTATATTATATTATAGATATAATATTGTTTTGTAATATTTAATTATTTGTAATTAGGTATTCACATAAAAAACACTCACTTAGAAGGTACAATATGACGCCATGATAAATGTTCTATTCTAACTGATTTGAAAAAGAGATGTGGAAAATGCAATTCATTATTTCCTCAATTTAGGACTTGTAAAAAAAGATTGACTCAAAACAATAAATCGTATTATGTGGGTTCAGTTCTTACTCCTAGAAGACGTAGTGTACTAGGTAATATATTAAGAAGAACCAAAACTGTCAAAAAGTCAAATAAAAGGTAAAATTATTATCATTATTACAATACAAATATTAAGGATGTACAATGATTTATATTTATATTAATCTAAGATTTAAATCAACCATCCAACGATTAAACATGTTATTGAATAAAGAACAGAACAAATCAAAAGAATTAACAAATGAATCTATTGATAATATATGTATGGGTATGTATACAAAATAATTGATTTTAAAATAATCACCAACTTGAAATTTATTACTAATCTTTATAATTTAGGTAAAAAGTCTTACTCAAGCAAACCAGAAGCTACCTACTCTTCTAAATTTAAAAACACGTGGTGGTTTGACTCATCCAAATGATTTTTTATTTAGATTACTGATCACTGTTGAAAAATCATTTGTCAAGTATTGTGGAAACAATGATGTATTTTTAATGACAATTGATGACTTTTTTGGCAACAATCAAAGTATCAATTTTCCTTGTGTTGAACATAAAAGAGACGTACTTACACAAATTATTTCAAATTTTATAATCATGAGAATGCAACAGTATTCAAATAACAAATAAAAATGCAAATAAACTTAATGCAAAAAAAAAAAAGCTAGCTAAATTAGTAAATACATAGTAATAAATAATTATTAATTATGTTCTAATATTTGTATAGATAGCGCTAGGTACACACATTGTACCTTTTAGAAACATTCATGGACTACTGATAAGGTCTTCGTTTCCAGTCCTGTATATCTTAGTCCGTGGCACTGACCAGCTGCTGCAGGCTGCCGTGGCCACTGACATTATTCAATTACTCTGATATCATAGAATATGATACAGATTGATCCACGCATAGAGTAAATAAATAAAATCATAAAACAATGATAATAATATAATATCACGGACTAAGATAGTACTATCTATAGTCGTGTCGCAACCACAGCTGCTGACGTCAACCCTTATTTATAGTATTTTATACACCTTGTTAGTGTTGTAGCATAGAATAGGTTGTAGAATGGTTGTATAGCTGAAGTCTGTGACGTAGGTATAGTTTATAGGGCTATGGTCTCTACCACACAATATTATCATCAGCATAATATTATTATTATTGATTTAATATATAAAATATACATGTCATAAATCATTATGATTGCTGACGCTCTGGAGCGTTGAGCCGCTGAGGAGCAGCTACTTTGTGTTTTGACCTATATACATAATATGTTCTAATGTTCTATGTTCACACAAATAATGCTCTTTGCAGACTTGATAATACTTATGACTTAAAATTTTAAAACCACCTCTACCCACTTTTTTGATTTACCTATCAACCTACAAATTACCTACAGGCTACAATAGGAATATAGGATATATTATGTACATGTGCACTGCACATAAGTACATAACAAAACAATATCGTCATCGTTTTCGCCATTCTGTATTGGTATTTTATATTTGGTAGTTGGTAGTTGCTACATATAGAAATGTAGGGCAATTTCCCTCGGTCGTTTTTGTAAGGGGATCTCGTCCTGTATTTTCTTCCAAAATGTTATACCAATTGTAATCGGTAAATTTGTTAGTTAATAAAAGGCAAATTATTGATACTTTGGTCAAAACAAAATAACCAATAGTAGTTTAGTGTGACAATAGTGCGTTAAATATTGATATTTTCACGCTCTTGCTAAAGTCGTACAGGTACGCTCTATTTCTTTTACACATACTTATATCACTGGCTCATAGTAAAAGGGATAAGAAGTATGCTCAATAATTATAAGAAGGCGGATATTTTTTAAGTGGCAATGTATGATTTATAATTTATGCAACAAATGATAAACTCAAGCTGACGGTATATAATATTTAATATTATACAAATATACAATGCAGTGTGCACCATAGAGTAAAGAATATGTATACACAAAAAAACAATGCGAAAACACGAATAGTGTTGGACAACTTGAATATAGGTATTTCTTATTCCTTATTGTTATGTTGAAGACCACGGCTATACTGCTATAGTGTAAGGCTTAAGGCATGATGATACCTAGATACATTCAGATTTGGTAAAATAATATATTATGACCACATGGTTACATAAAATAATAGATACCTACCTATATTTCAATAAAACCTTTACACGAGGTGAGAGAGTAGTATCCATAGACCTATAACTTAGTTTATAGGTCTATGGTACTATGGTAGTATCTAATAATCCTTTTACATACAATATATTATATAAATATATATTTCAAAGGTGGTCTTAACTTGTTAAAAAGTTAATTATTTTTGTTTTTAACTTATTAACTTATTCAGTTAAAATGTGAAATGTTTTATAGTTAATTATCATTGTCATGCGTTAATTTTATTTTCGTGTCATGCGGATCCAGCTAAACAATACTATTCGTTGACTCTTTTTCGATTTTGATCATTTATTTTCTAATTATATATTATAATAACATTGATAAAATTGATTTTAGATTCCTAAATTGAATTAACGATAATAATCTAATTTTTGCACAGTGTTAAATGTGTTGGTAAATGTTTGTGTGTATATCAAAATACTAGGGTAGTTTATGACTTAAAAATATTGTAACTTGAAAACAAATTAACTTTTTTTTAACTGAGACACTGAGTTAAGTTTATTATATTTTCTAGCTTAACTTTAAACTTATCTAGTTAAATTTTTTTGTTAACTTTTAACTGGTGGCAATTTAATTGAATTAACTTAAGTTGGAACAGTTAATTATTTTCATTAACTCGCCCACCTTTGAAGAACATAAGTCAGTGGAGTACGCAGGATTTTTCAACGAGGGGGCTTGAAAATGAATAACTATTTTATTTTTATTTTGTCCTGTCTAATCATTTTAGATGTTTAGATCGTGCTTACTAGGTAGTTGACGACAGTATTGAAACTTAATAAATATTAATTTTTTTAAGTAATACTTATACAGGCAATGGCGTCTAGCCCGTTAGCCCCCCCCTCTGCGTACGCCAATGATTATAAGACATAAGTCATAACACTCATAACATTACTTCATAAATATAATATTCTAAAACATGACGCTTATTAGGTATACTATTATACATACTGGCATGCTGCAGTATTGCAGAGACGTGCACTCATGACAATGTCTCATGCACAATGCACTAATTCGCACAATTAATGTAGACGATTCGATTTAAAAAAATTGCCTATACCTAACTTCTTGAAAACGTTTGGTATCGAATTCCCAGAACCCCCTGTGCTATAATGTAATTTTGTCCTCAAAAATACACTCGACGGGGATATCATTATTCTTCAATGTATAATAAATAAATAAATAAATAAATAACCAACCAAATTAAATTATTACTATAGTGAAATATTCTGCGGCCCGTATTGAACATTGTTTTAGATTCTGAGCGGAGCGATGAATATTGTATTGATTTTACAATGATGTGTGTTTTTTAGATTCTGAGCGGAGCGATGAATGTATTAATTTTATTATGATGTGTGCTTTTTTATTTTTATTTTTTTTTGTGTCTGTCATCACCTTTTAGGAGAGTAAAAATGCTTCAATTTTCTTCAATAGTATCTTTTCTGATAGGAAAGTAAATCTAGTTGGTACTTTGGGTACATCAAAAGTTAAAATTTCCCAGTAGTTTTCAAAAGCGCCGTGACAAACAAATTAAAAATTAAGGTAAAAACGGGAATTTTTACGGAAAACCAATTTTCGACAAAATCGATTTTGGCTTTTGGTATAACTCTAAAAGAAATGACGGTAGATACATGACATTTTGACCGAATGTTTATATAAGCATTTTCTACACACCTTAGCATTTCCAAAATATTCTGACTTATTTTGAGCTGTTAACGGACATTTTCAGTTACCAATTTTTTTAGTTTTTTTTTCTATAAATGTCAATAAAATTTTATTTGTTAAGTAAAAAATCTTGAAAATTTAATAGTAGGCTTCTAATATATTGTTACAATTATATATGAAAAATATTAAAAATCCGTAGTCACAATTTTTTATAGGTAATCAAAGTTCAAATTTTGACAAAATACGTAAAAATGACGAAAATGTGCAATTTATTTTGAGTTAGAAATTCATAAAAATTTTTCTTCTTATATCTAAGGTTTGAAAATGTAATACAAGATTCCTCATAAGTTTGCCTAATATTATTAATAAAAAAATGTTTATAAGCAAGTCAAAATAAATTTTTATGAGCATTTTAAGTTCAAATTTTTACAATTTTTACCATATTATACAATGTATTTAGTTCAGTGTCTAGCAGTGACACGTAGACTTCTATATTATACTAGTATTATATAGAAATCTGTGCAGCGACACTATCACATAGTAGATAATAATATATTATAGTAAGTTCGTCATATCAATGTATAATGATAGGTAATAATATAATTGTAAATTATCATAATAATTTATCAAATTATAAAACATCTTATTTTTGTATAAAAATTACAATTTTAAAATAAGGGTCACCAGAAATTTTGTTATGCGCAGCTGCCCACTCTTCTTAATTGATATAAATAATAATTTAAATTTTACAAAAGTGTGGAAGATTTGGAAAAACGAAACCAGACTCCTTATTAATACTGACATTTGCCTCTAATATTAATATTACATTTTTTTATGAGTGTAAAATAAAAAAAAATAATTTCCAAATATTTTAATAAAATATAGGTATATGCATAAATATTAATGTTGAATACTATTGATTGATCATCTCATTGAATATTGATAGAATAAAAAAAGTAATAAAATAAAAAAAAAATGAGTAATGTTAGTAAAATTGAACTAAGTTTTTTACAGCTTTCGTATATAAATAGTACATTTATTATGGTGAAAGGGCTATAGGGGGGAGGGATGGTTATACAACCAAAACCCTCCAAGCGAGCCCGCAGGATAAAATCCCACCAGAGGCGAGATGAAATGTACTTATAATCTAATATATTTTAGTTATAGCGATATTGATATTAAAGTACATGCAGTTAAAAATTCCAAGGGGGGGTGGCAATGGTTCTCTTGACTCCCCCCCCCTGCGGGCACCCTTGAAACCCCCCTGGCAATGCCTCTGAATACTGATTATAAATTATAATACAGTCAAGTCTCAATAAATCAAACCTCGATAACTCGAATTTTTTTTTGTCCCTATAGGAAATTATTTCAATTAATTCGACTTATGTAACTCCAAAAATATAAAAGTCGAATAAATGTTATTCTCCTTTGACATGAGTTAACGAGACTCGACTGTAATTTCTAATAGTGTAAGTATATAATCTAAATTTATATCCAAATTATACCCCCATAAATTATATTTTAGAAATTCAATAAAATATACTTATTATTAATAAAATAGGTAATTTAACAGTTTTATAATATTTTCACTTTTAAGTATTTATAGTGAATAATATTATGTAATATGTGAATAATGTTAATGGAGTATCCGAGATCCGACAAAGTGTGCACGTATGCAATTTAGAGTTTAAACGTGTGCAATTAGTGAGCAACTGAGCTACGAGTGTCGACACCATCACGTTGTTTCGAATAAAAAAATATTGTAGACAATTAATGGTGATAGCCGATAAGGAAGTCGCTGTTTTTGTTTTTTCAATCTCGAATATTAATAAATAGTATTGTTGAGAAATAAATAATAAAGATAAATGAGTAGTATCGACCTTCGAAATTGGTAATAGTTGATAACGTTCGGTTGTGACGGTTGTGTACACGATTAAAGATACATTATCTTTAATCGCCAATTGCGGTTTCGTACTGCACAGGTACTGAGGTACCAATCAATGTGTTATGACAATCGACTATAGAGTAATCGACATACGTCAAACTGTAAGTTGTTTAGATTGGAGTAGTTACACTGTATTCTGTAGGTATTCTATTCTGTGAAGATAGTCCTCTAGCTTTCCGAAATATCCTATATTATAGCCGTCGCCAGTTGTTTTATCGATAATTTCTCGATATTGTAACCATTGATGAATGATTATCGGTAATTACAAATTGGTTAGTACCCATTTAATCACACACGTTTTTATGTATCAATTGTTTTCCACACGTCCTGTTTTATGAGATCAGATATAAATGGCGTTTTAGAACTTTTCGATTTATTGTTGACGCCAGATAGACCATAACTTCCCAGTCCACGGGCTCCACGTCAAGACAAGAGCGAAGCCTCAAGAAGTCAAGACTTCAAAGTGTAATGGTAATAGGTAAATACTACTAATTATTAATTAATAATCATTATCGTAAAGCGTTTTCTGTCACTCATTATTAACTCTTAATTCATATTTCATGGCTATTACTTATTTTGTCGATTTAACACGTTTTTGCGTTATCAGCTGCAGGTTATCAATTTATCATAATGTTAAATTGTAATATCTTGGTTCAGCGCGAAGTGAAAGCCCACATTCGAACTGCGTTGTCACACCAATCACAGTCGACGATTCAGAAACATAATCTTAAACTTTTCTTTTTCTTAAATAAAAAAATAAAAAATATAATAGACCCACTAACTACTACTATCTATATAGTAGCTATTAACTATATAGGTAGGTGTTTAGGCGGCGTAGAACTACCGAGTGCAGAAGCAGCCCGCACTCCCACAGCTCTCCATTAAACTACTCAAAATACACAAAGATGATTCGATAATAATCGTTTTCACTCGTATCGTGAGGGTCACGTTTATTTGATAAGCTTCAAATTTCAATAGTACACACTACACAATAATATTATATTGGTACAGTTATTATATTATGTTATTATAATATTATAATTTATAGTCTTAGGTCCGTCTCAGACTTCAAACCAGCGTTTCACGATGAAGTATTACAAAATCGAAATTAACAAGACCGAATGGGAAGTACCCGATAGGTATCAAATGCTCACTCCTGTTGGTCTCGGTGCCTACGGCCAAGTTTGGTATTTAATATTACCTACTAATTTATATTTAAATTGTTTTCTTATTTTCAATAAACTGCATGATCTTTTTTTTGCTTGTACTTTTTAGCTCAGCTGTTGACAATCAGACGGGGCTGAAAGTTGCTATCAAAAAACTTGCCAGACCATTTCAGTCAGCGGTTCATGCTAAACGTACCTATCGAGAGCTTCGCATGTTAAAACACATGAACCATGAAAATGTATGTCCTTTTTGATATTAATTGATAAATTGTTAATGACTACATTTCACTCTGCCTAAAATACATTTAAGTCATCGGTTATTTTTCATGATTTCAACCATGAGAATTGAATTTTTTTATCACAAAGAATCATGCTTTAATTATTTTACTCTTATGGGGGTGGGTTTGAAAACATTCTTGAGGATTTTAGCTTACTAGTCTACCCCAATATTTGCCTATGACTTCATTATTATTTTTAAATTATAGGTATTTATTGTCAAATACATTAAGTAGGTATGCATTAAAAATGTATAATAAAAATAATGCAGAGTATATAAACTTATACTATAAAATTGAATTACTTGGACACCATATAGGTAAATTTTTTCATAGTTTTCACTGTCAATTATTATCAGTTATAAAAATGAATTGTATTTTTTTTCTATTGGATATTAGCAGGGTTTGGGATTAGTATTTTCTATTTTTTTAATTTACTTAATTTTTAGTACAGTACTATGGAAATTTAACAGTTATTTATGCTTTTATTCTCGTTTAGAACATTGTCTAGCAGAACAACAAATGTATTTATAATACAACAATGTGTGTTATTTTAGTGTCTGAAGACACTGGTAAAATTACATTTTGTGGGATCAAAAATAAAAAATTTCAAAATATTCAGGAATTACAAAAAATAAATATAAACATTTGTTAACATTTTAATATTCTAAAAATAATTGTCTGGAGGCCTTTTTTACCAAAAAGTTGAACTGCTCCATTCAGAATCTTTTTTCATTATATACAATGAATATCATTGAATTCAAATTTAACCCATGCTTTACAGTGACCTCAATTACGAGGTACATTCGAGATACTATACAGTATACAGCAGAGATTACCTAATAAAAACAGTCATCCAAACAACAAAATTTTAAAGTCACTCATCTAAACACATTGAAATTTTTACAGACCATCCTTTTCGGTTGTGCTATTCATTGTGTCATATCTTTTTTTTTTTATTATTGATCTTAAGTATCACTAATTGGCTATTAGCATTTTGTAGTGGTGAGGGGGCTACGGTTGGTTGAGGAACATGTGTATGAGGGATAAGGATTTGTCACTAAAAACTCGAGTGTTCACACATCTGGAGAACTAGACACCAGCTGACGCTTGACCTTACATCACGTTAGTGACCGCTGAGCCACACCAGACCCCATGTGTGTTTTTCTCTTCATTTAATTTATAAATGTATAATAAGAAAAGATAAGTTATCTGCTAGTGCAATTTTAAAATGTGGCATATCTGAATTTATTTATAAAATAGAAAAAAGAAAGACTGAGAGGAGAGCTGGTATTTTTTTTTTGTTAAATAGGCAGGTAAAAATGTTGAGATGGTTTTTAATATTTTTTTGAGTGCTTATAATGAAGTTATTAAGTGCCTTAAATTCCCATACCCTGTTTATTAGTAAGAGATATTATGTCTTACCATTTAAACAAGATATTCAAATTAACTGTATGTTCTTAATGTTTAGGTGATTGGATTATTAGACGTGTTCACGCCTGCAAACACTATGAATAATTTTAATCAATTGTAAGTTTATTTAAAATACAATACTTACGTATTCTAAATATTATTTTTTTTTTCTTATAGGTATATGGTCACCCATTTAATGGGAGCTGACTTAAATAATATCATACGTACACAAAAATTATCTGACGATCATGTCCAATTTCTTGTTTACCAAATTTTACGAGGTTTGAAGTACATCCATTCTGCTGGAATAATCCATAGAGTATGTAAAATTGATTTATGTATTATATACAATTTGTCATTTTATTTCTGGTATAACATTTATTTAGGATTTAAAACCATCCAATATTGGTGTAAATGAAGATTGCGAGCTAAAAATATTAGATTTTGGATTAGCAAGACCAACTGAAAGTGAAATGACTGGATATGTGGCTACCAGATGGTACAGAGCACCTGAGATAATGTTAAACTGGATGCATTACAATCAGACAGGTTTAGTTTATAGATATATATACATAATACATTTATATTTAATTTTTCAATATCTTAAGATAAACACTTAACGTTAGTTTTAATGTTTCAATTGACTGAGTTACATAATATATTGGAAATAAAAATTCAGAGTATCTTATGTAGGGATATTAATACCATTGATTATAAATGTTGTAGATTGCTCACTGGCTGGTTTTTCAGTGGCACGAAATATTTACTCCTGATAGATGGTGAAGTGACGTGACAACTAGCAATTACAACATTACAAGATATTACTAACTACAAGCCTGCACCCAATAACATGGCCGCCTGGATTAGTAATGTTGTGTAAGGTTGTAATCGCAGTAGTCACGTTACCTCAATGAGCAATCTATAATATTTTTAAACAATGTTAATACTCATAATTTATAACAGTCATAAACGAGAGAAATTGCTGTAATGTAATGGTAGCATTTTGGACGATTTATTTAATTTTAAAATATGTATATAGATATAATAGCTTTATTATTAGGGCATGGAATTTTATGCACTATTAACATACAAACTATGCATGCATTTATGTACTTATAGTTATTGTCATTAAAATATTCAAAGATGTAAAAATAGTTTAAAAATTTATTAAATAATTGATTTTAAATAAAAATATAATAAATAATTGAATTGTACATTGAACCTTGTATGTAATTTACCGGCTCATTGCATTACAGATAGTATCTTTTGTATTTGCTCACTTATTATAGCAAGCTATCAATAAAAAATTATCAATTGAGTATTGACAGTAATTAGCTGAAATGTTATAAATCTTTAATTTGGCTATAGTATTTAATTAATAATATTTTGTTTTCCGATGTATTATGCATTATGTTTTTGAAAAATGTTAAAATATGCATACCTTGTGCTTGAAAAATTTCCAAATAATATGCAAATTCAAATTTTG
Source organism: Nasonovia ribisnigri (assembly GCA_027563435.1). Classification (NCBI taxonomy): domain Eukaryota; kingdom Metazoa; phylum Arthropoda; class Insecta; order Hemiptera; family Aphididae; genus Nasonovia; species Nasonovia ribisnigri. The sequence goes on along the minus strand of JANEHU010000147.1, from coordinate 94,675 downwards.
CAGACCAACTTATTAGACTAAGATTCAAACGTACCTATGTCTTACCTTGCTACTTTTTAAACTAACAAAAATAAATGTGCAATGCATATGTTAATCATTATAATAACAATGTTATTATATGATTAAAATGTATAAACATGTTAACTCGTAATTAATTTAATATTTTTATCTTGATTTTGATAAGTCATAAAAAAGTGCAATTATAGTTTATTATTAGAAGTACAATATTTATAATACTCCTTGTATAAGTTATTAATGTGTCACATAATTGTTTATTTTTAATTATAGTTGATATTTGGTCAGTAGGCTGTATTATGGCTGAACTTTTGACAGGAAGGACATTATTTCCTGGCACAGATCGTATCCTTTTAAATAATTTCAAGTCTTCTATACTAATTTACTATTGAAAAAAATCTAACATAGAATATATTTTTCTTATAAGATATTTAAAGACATACAACAATTAAATTTGATTTTGGAAATATTAGGCACCCCATCAAATGAACTGATGCAAAAGATATCCAGTGAATCGGTAAGTGTCATATAGTATCATTTAATTATGCTTATAATCCTTAACAGCGTCTAAAATTAGATGTGGATCATTTAACACGTGTATTAGTTTTGTGTGGAACGCCGTCCGATGAATATTTAAATAAAATTAAAAGCTCGGAGGTTTGTGTGTCTTATATTGACATTTATTTGGTTGTGGTAACGTTTGCTTACGTCAATATGTTGTGCTGTAAGATTTCGTTTTGTATTTTAGGCAAAAAAATATATACAGTCTTTACCGGTAATGCCGAAAAAAGATTTTGGTGAAGTATTCAAAGGAGCTAATCCATTAGGTAACATTTTAATTTAAAAACTATTGTTTTAGTTCTTAATGAATTATTTTGTGGATAGCAATTAAACTGTTAGAAGAAATGTTGGAATTGGACGCTGATAAAAGAATGACTGCTGAAAAAGCACTTGCACATCCATACCTGGCACAATATGCTGATCCATCCGATGAACCAAATTCACCTCCATATGATCAAAGTTTTGAAGATATGGAATTAAACGTAGAAAAATGGAAAGGTGAAATACTAATTTTGAATATTTAATGTATTGATCATTATTCGAGGTTATTAAGTTAAAGATTTTCTTGTCATTCTAACACTGACATACTTGAAAAAACACAGTTTTTAATAAAAAATTATCATTTAATGGTCATCAAAAAGTATTAAACGCATCATAAAATTAATTTATTTTTTTTATTACGTAACCTGAAATGATCTTGGCATACATATTCATCTAAATTACCACTGTTGAAAGGCCTCCATAAAACATATTATGTCAGATTAATAAAATAAATGAATACATTTTAAACTACATATTTAACATTAATGTTATAGAACTTGTTTGGGAAGAAGTTGTAAGTTATGTTCCGTCCACACAATTAGAATCACCATAAGATACTTCAACACAATTTCGATGTCTTGTATAATTATTTTTGCAGACTATTGTGAGAAGAATGCTCAGCTTCATTAAAGTTTTATTAATGTTTATAATTATATTTATAGATTAATATTTTGATTATTGTTACTGTTAAATAAATTCATTTGCTTATGAATTTAATTAAGATAATTTAGTTTATTATTAATTACCATTAATTTTATTTTATATATAAAATATTTTCTAACATATTTTTTAACACGCATTGTTTTATTCTATGCAGTAATTATATTTTTGTTTTTGTTTTATAAATAATACATGTTTTTTATTTCACATTATATTGTTAAATATATTAAAGTACACTTTACACATAGGTTATTTACTAATTATTTAAATAAAAAGCATTACTTTATGTTTCACTTTATTAATAAAAATTCAAAATTTTGCGGAATACATATTTAAATTATCTAACAAATTGAAATCAAACTATTTTACAATATTTAAACAAATTACTTTGATGGAGGCCAGGACCATTGGTCAGCACTTGGTTTGACAATCAATGATTCCCATGGTTTAAATGCCAACATCTGTCTGGACAAGACCAATTCATTTTCAGCCTGTACAATTAATTCTTCAGCTTGTCCACAGTCAATTTTCTTTTCAAAATCTTCTACTGCTACGGTCTAAATTAAAAATGAATCAGTTATAAACCTTATTTACAATAATATACAATAATATCAATACTTCTTGAACGATTTTGGCTCTATTACTAATTATTTGCTCAGTATATTTTCGATATGCTGCATCCTCTGGCATTTTACGTAAGGTCCGCAGAATTTTTCCATATAACACTCCTAGAGTATAGTGTGGACTTTTTGCTACATTTAGTCTCGTAAGACCAGTTGTCTAAAAAATAATTTACATTTATTAATAACTTACAACTTAATACAATTGCATGTTTTTTTTAAACAGTCCAAAAAGTAGCTAGACAAGCTACAAGTTGGATAAAGATAAATAATAGATAGATAAAAGCCAATAGATCAGGAGTATAGTCTTTTTTTAATTTGCATATTTCGTATTTTTGTCATTTTTTTGACATGTTCTGTATTTTACTATTTTTCATTGAATATAGGTGGTATTAAAAATGTATAGTATGTTATATTTTGGTTAAATTGGAAATATTTATAGTTATTCAAATTGATACCAAAGTTTCATATCTACCGATATGTTTTACTATTGTTCATTTGTTTTATCCACATAATATACTTATGGTTCATAATGAATTTGTTTTGTTATATTATCTTATCGCTTCAATAAAATTTGGTCGCGACTACATAGTTGTAATCTGTATATTGAGTAAGTTATTGTCAGCCATATTTTAGTCATGTTTCATTGTGTTCGTTGTGATCCGAGTGTGCACAGTAAATTTAATTCAATTAAAACAATTTATATTCAAAATGCTGAAAATTAGTGAAACTATGTCTAGTAGGCCAAACAACTTTGTAGTCGAATATAATTGAGTTTTTTCTACGGATAGACTAGTTTTGTTTTGTTTAATAAATAAATTTAAAATGAATGGCGATAATGTTTTATAGTTATCCCACATTAATTGTTGACTGGAAAACACAAGTGTAGTTTTTCAGTTTGAAAACCGTGATATCAATGAAAAATACTTATATGTAATTTGAAACTAATGTTAAAAATAATAAAATAAAATATTTTAAACATTTTTTTGCGTATTTATTATTTTAAAAGGGTATATATTTTTACAAAATAAGAGCATAAATGCATATTTTATGGTGCGTATTTCTAAGGTTTTAAGAACATAAAAATTCAGGCTCTAGTTAATTTTAATATTGTATATTTTTATAAATTGCATTAAACGGTGTGCATGTAAACATGAATAAACTGTAAAGCAATTGTTTCAAGAAATAATCGATATGCTTACCTGTTTTAAGTATTTATAAGACATTTTGAAGGACGACCAAAACAATTTCAGTAAGTTATTTTGCAGTTTACACTGAAGGAGTAAGTAAATCACTGAACTTATCACTTATCAATTTCCAAATTCGTGAAACTGATAAAAAAAACTACAAGACCTCTGCATTTTCTATGACCATCAGCTGTTTCAACATTGTTCTATAGTATCGTGATAACAAGTAACTACACACAAGGTGGATTTATTATTTATATATTATATGAATATACAAATATTTTTATATTTATAAAATATAAATCCACCTTGCACTACCATCATGATTAAAGATAGATACTATCCGTAGCCGTGCGTGAAACACAGACTTGCTATCACAGAATAATTTATTCCGCACTTCAATACTAAAAAGATAAGGTACTCGCGCCAACAGTTGAAATCTCAAGGTCAGTTGGCATCGTATGGTATTGTATATGGTAAATGTTAATGATGTTGTATTGCATTTTATTATTTTTAAGCTTGTTGTTTAAAAAAATGTGTATATAATTTTTGTAAATCACTTTGCGTTTATTATTTTATTTTACTATTAAATACACAGATTTATATGTAGTACAGTGTAGTATAGAAGTCTGTGATTAAAAACGATGGTACTCCTAATACATTTTGTATAATGAATGTAATGTTCTGCCACAGATATATATATAACTGTGTGTTCTGTCGACTGAAAACATGGCGGCCGTTTAATCGGCAGCTGGCTTCATAGTTTGCAATGGTTATCATACGGAGCACCTTATCTAGTATTATATAGAAATCTATGGCGCGAAATTTTAAAACATGTCACGGTTAAATTGTTAACTTGACTAAATATGTCATGACCTATCTATTTACGTATCCTATTATTAGTCATGCAAATTTCTGTATTCGCAGGACTTATCCGAAACCCTATAGTAAGCTTTGTTCTTTACCCTTGGTTTTTGATTAAAACCAAAGTTTATTATCATACTCATTATTATATCGTAAAAAATGATATAGGTACCTATAATCAATATTCAGTACTTTTCACACTTTCAGGATTGGTCTACAATATTAATTAATAGTTTCAATGTGGAACCTAATTTAATTTAACTTTAACTGAACAAATACAAATAGGTACTTAATATGTTTATAAGTGTTCTTAAATGTTATCGGTAGGTAGGGTAGGTACTAGGGTAGTTATAGACTCATAGATATTAGATAATATATAAAACTTATTCAAATTATTGTTTGTTCCGACGATTTCAAATTTGTGGTTGATGTAGTAATATTTGAATTTTTTACTAAAAAAGTTTAACAGGCAGAACTTATGGTCTTGGACTTCTTTAATCTGGAAAAACAATTATTTCCACACATAATTATTTTGTTATTTATATAGGTTTAAATCATTTATTTATTTATCTGTATATAGTTATAGTTTGTTCAATTTATATAAAAATCGTGTAAAGCATGTACAAATATTAAAATTAAATTAAAAATTAAAATCTTTAAAAATGCCTCGACAAACCTATAAGACTCTAAAAAATAAAAAAAACCTTAAAATTTAAAAATGTTATTAAGAACGCTTGAATATGAATTACTCAATTATTGTTAGTGCATGTGGATATAATACTGAATAAATAAGACGTACCTACTAAACATTTTAGCAAAACAAAAAAAAATAATGGTAGGCTACATTATGAATCATTCATTTAGTTTAATTTAATTATCATTTATCACCTTCTTTGAGTTCACAATTTCACAATTTAATATTTTCATAAATCATGTTTCAATGAAACAAAAAATTTATTTGACTTGTTATTAAAACCTATTAAACTAGATATGTTTTAAATAAATGGATGATATAAACTTACTAACTTCACCATGATATTGTTTACAAATTATACCTTTATATATAAATATACGATAAATCAGAATCTCCATGACGAGTTGATACACCGACCGAAGGTGGAAATTAGATTGATAAATTCATAGATTAAAGATCTATCCTAAAATCTGGATGGACCCACAAAATATTTTAAATTATTTTAAATTATCTTATATTATGACCGCCTAGGAATTAACTATACAGGGCACAAACTGGTCCGTCGTTAAAACGATGTCAGCGCACAATTGTTTTCTCTCTCTGACCCACGTGCGACATGGCAAATTGTACTTTCACAATAATGAGTATAATCATTAATCATAATATAATTTCTAAAACTAGGGTGAAATGACCTCTTATAAGTTTTAAAGGTAAGATTATTATCTAGCCATCTAGGTCATCTCATAGGCATTTTATTTTATTTACATTTTAAAGCGAGTTATAAGTATTTAAAAATTAAAATATAATAAAACTCCTATGAGATGCCCTAGATAAAAATCTTACCTTTAAATTGTATAAGAGGTTATTTCACCTTAAGGGGATTGGAAGCGGTGATTTTCTGTCTTCGTCTAACACACGTGCAATATAGGATTATAGACCAGTTCTATTTCCAACGTACCGATTGATATTATGAAGCGATAAGAATTCTGAAAACAGATTTGAATTTGTCGTCAAGTCTACTTGTCCCAAAATCCAAAAAACGACGTATCAAAAAAAAGTAATTAAAAAACTTACATATTTAAATTTTTGGAGTTGTTTAAATCAAAAAATCAAAAATGTGGGAAAGTCGATCTCAAGAAAACTTGATGACAAATTCAAATCTGTTTTTAGAATTATTATCGCTTCATCATATCAATCGGTACGTTGGAAATAGAACAGGTCTATAATCCTATTATATTGCACGTGTGTTAGACGAAGACAGAAAATCACCGCTTCCAATCCTCTTAATTTTAGAAATTAAAGAGACGTAATAAGGGCATTTTTTGCCTCAGTCTTACAAGTGCACAACTGCATAACATGGGAATTTACAGCAGATCAAGTTTAGCTTCGTTATTTTAAAAATTAGAGCGTTTCGAGTATCAACCTATTATAGGAAGAAACATGACGCTAAGAACATCATTATCTGTGTTTGTATGTGGGGTTTTACGATAATTTAGTTTTTAAGTGGGTTATGAGCATTTTTAATTTACATTATATATTATATATATGCAAAACTTGCTGAAAAATTGAATTAAAGGTATATTATACGATATAGGGCATATCGCATATGCTATAGCTTGTGGCTAAGCAACCTACCTACCTATATTTATACGGCTACATATTTAATATAATATTATAGGTACATACTTAACTGGCCAACCATAACATTTTGAATGGAGAGTTAGGGTGGATAGCTTAGGTGTACTTCCTGCAGTGGGTTAATTTTTTTCCAAGTTTATAGTAGGTCTATACATTTCAAACATTAGGCACTCTTATGTTTCGAATCATGACTGTTATATTATTATAAAATAAATTATCTTTAAGAGGACGCCACACGGATATTTGTTGTCTCTATATCTTACAAGTTCGTAACATATCAAATGTACGCTTTGCAGCAGATTGCGCTTAACTCCATTAGTTAATTTTTTTGCCTAATTTACAAGCACCCTTAACGTCTTTGTAAATCGTAATCGTAAACCTTCCCTGTACAAGTATAATGCAAATGGAAATATATAGTAAATTAGTAAATAATGTTTATGATAACATATATAAATATGAATATAATATGATATAAATGTAATCGTAACTAAAACATAACGCAAGGGTATATTACATTAATACACTCAATACATTATACATCATCATTATATTATCTTTCTCCTCCGTGATTTTTAGTTAGTATATATGTACTCAATCCACGCTCAACATTCATAGTACACCGAAGACCGAACCCTCGAGTCCAGCTAGTACTCCAGTCCAACCCCAGCCCCACACGCTACAGTGCGTGTTACTGTTACACAAAATACCGATAATAGTTAATAATACGTACTAAGGTACATAATATACTCATTACTCAACAACCTTTTAAAAGAGTTTAAAGGCATGATAAATCCATAGATCATTATTGTTTAGTCATTATTTATTTTCTCTCCTCGCTTCAAATGTAATATTTTATTTGACTTATCTTGAACGCAAACTTAAGACTAAAATTAAAACTTAAAGTACTATAAAAACAACAACTGTAATTATCATTGTAATAATTAAACTTATAATTAATATAATTAATAACAGATCATTTTTTACCTATATGTAGTGAAGGGCATACTCTACAAGACTCCAATATAAAATAATAAAATATGTATGTACCTATTGTACCTACAAAACTAACATAATGCGGTCATATATAGAGATATACCTATATCACATATATTTAACATAAAATTGTATTGTACGGTATTTTGATCAAATTCTTGAAAACAAAATCTTGAGAGTCAAATAATAACGCAATATTTTAATACTTGTATCTGATGGCCGATGGGTGATATAAACTGCAGATAGGTGATAACATTCTCCATCACTTATAAGTGTATATAAGCAGATAAGCTATAGGGTTTAAGCTGTATAATCATCCAGGTTTTAACACAAAATACAATTAGGGTTAATCAAAATTGGTCTTGGTCTTGCGGTCTCACAAGACTCTTGCTGTAAATCAAGACCAATATACTAATATACTGACGACCAGCCATACCTTGTGGCGAGCTGCATCCGTGTTCAAACACCCAAACAGTTTTTCCATTTAGATTTAACATTATCATACTCCATAAATGTATTGGTGATCTCAAATATGTGAAATTTATGTCTTAGCTATGGCCTATGAATCTATGAGACTAAAACATATCTTACTCCACGTTGCTCAGTTTGGGAAATAGGAGCAGCTATATTTTATGGCATTAATCAATGACACGTTAAAATGTTTGGGTACTTATTTTATCACGTCGTTGAGTACTTGAGTATACAATATTATTTTAGCCTGTATTATTATTATTACTATTTACTATTATTATTATATACCTACAGTTTTTTTTTAAAGATTGTGTATTTTTTAATAAATACATTTAAAAAAGTAGAACTGTGATATCGCCCCTTCCCGATAAACGTTTTAAATTCTTGAAAAAAAATATACACAATTGTTCAATTATAATATGATGGCTGCATCTGAGTTGGGTCTGAAAATAATTACAGTTCTAAATTTTGTACGAATTAAGTCCTGGCGAATAAATTATTTTGTCCAAATTGGGACCGGGTGAATTTTGTGTTCAAATTGATTCCGTAAAATGTATTTATCTTATTATTTGGGTTCTATACATTCCTGAATTTAGGATTATGTGGTGGACATCCACCTAAACAAAATTCAGAGTTATGTAATTAAATAATTTCTTACAACCAAATGAAGTATACTTCATTGTCTATAGACAATATTGTTTCACTGATGGTTTTGTAATTATTCAACCAGATAAAAGATAAATGTATCACAAAGTAAGAATCCCTCCAAAATTATGATTTGAATATAAACGTTTAACAATATATGAATAAGCCATTCATTCTCCGTGTAGATCTTGTATGTCAGATGATACTTTCAAAAAATTAGTCTCTTTAAAAGGTAAGTGTAACCAGGAATTTATTTCAAAACATGGGATATAAATGATATAATTATATATTTATATAAATCACCTACATTTAAATATTTAATAAATAATAAATGTATTAAGTATTTTGTATCTTATTTGTATCTCAAATACATATCTTGTATCTATGGTATCTTTAAAAATATTATACTATTATAGTATCTTGTATCTTGTCTCTTGTATTTAGATACTATATATGTTTGTGGCATCTTGCCCAGCCCTGCATACACCTATAAGTTCATATAGGTGTATACAGTGAACGCTCCTTATAAAACTCCCGGATGTAAGGTTCAGTCGCTTATTAGACTCAAAATCGCCTGAAACAGTCTGGACGTATCTAAATACATTATAAAAATTCGATTATAAGACTAAAATGTCGTAGAAAAAATGGTAGGAAATAAACATTTTTAATTAAAATTTAGAAGTAAATTGGTTTTCAAAAATAACATATTTTTGTTGGTTATTACTGATTTCAATTCATGCTTTATAATGTGTGTATGTACAACACTTTTGTCGCATTTTAAATTTAACGCAATTATCGTTATCGTAGTGTGAAGTATAAATACACTCCCAATTACCTGTTACAGCTATCGTAAATTATTCGTAATCAATAATCGATACATAAGATACATAATTAATAATTTTTTATTAATATGTAATAATTTTTATAATAATGTAATTTTAATTTTTTAACCATAATTTTTTCATTCATTCACTAATAAGTAATATGTAATATGTATTAAAGTAGATTTAAATAGAAGCAAAGTAAAATAAAATTTATAAATATGTAATTACAATTTTTGTTTTCACTTCTATTTTTCCACTATAAGATTCATTCGGTTATAAGCAGCGTCCAATGTAGTAAACTAGCGCCTATTTGGTGTGAGGCAGTGTGAGGGGGGGGGGTGCAGAGTGTACCTTGGCACCCTTATTACTTTTCTGTCTGAATTGGCATGCGGCTTAAAATTTATAATTGCGGTGATAGGCATAAAAATTAAAATATAGTTTTTGTTATGAATAGTGAATATATAGGTATTATGACACTAGGTATTATAACAGTCTAGGTAATGTATATAAAATATAAAAATGGATAATATATTATTATGTATGGAGGTAAACTAGGTAAAGCATATTATTATTTATTATTTGTAGTTGTGTATTAGATATTGGTATGCAAGAACAAAGCTATTTTCAATTTTCCAGATAATGCTTTTCTTCGTTATAGTGTAGGCATAATAAAATATAGTTTATACGTATCGGCGTCTTACACAAGATAAATTAATTTACTATTATGAAGAAAAAGTGGCCCGAATTCCCGATGATGAAAAAAAATTGTCCTGCTCAAATTTTAACACTCCTATTAAAAAACTTAAATAGTGCCACGCTCCTGTAGTGTAGTTTTTAATGTACATATAGGATTTTTGAGTTTCGTGGTTTGTGCGAAGCGAAGTTTTTCCTAGGGAAGTGTTGGGCTTTAGGGTGATCTTTCTATATATGTGCGCGCGCACAATAGACTCGCACAGATGATACACACGCACACGGTTAACGCGAAGACCGCGAAACAGCGTCATCATCATCCCTCTCCGCTGCTGTTGACCCTCTCGGTACGCCGCCGCAGCATCCGATAATCACAAAATTTGTCCCGCACATGCGCTCCATCGGAGTCAACAACGTTCACACACACATAAGAACTTTACATGTACATATAACATGTAATGCGTACTTACATATAATATATAATATATATAATAACGCGGACAGCGATCTCTCCGTACGCCGCCGCGTGACGTGGTGTTATATACTCTGTACATGAGTGTATGACGTACATTTTACTCAAGTTTTAGTGACAGTATTATGGTTGTACATGATATTATAGTAGTACGCCAACAACGCCGCCTCCTGCAGCAGTCGACTCACGCGCGGAATATACAACACATCAACGCGTCAACACATCTAAGACGCGGTATATACCTATATTATACATAATTTATATACATTATTATTAAACCCTATATATAGCTACTGTATAAATAACGTCACTACATTATAATAATATACATATATACGCGTAGGTATCTTGTGTGTATATAAGAATGTAAAATAAACATCAGGCAACGACGGTAATTATTGTATGTGGTATATCGCAAACAGCCTCTATATACGCCTACAACACTGCTTTCGAGTGCATCGAGTTGCAGCCCGCGAGGCGAACAATAGGGTACCTATATGCATAATTATTTATTATTGTTACGGTGCTGGCCGTTTATAGCACGGCACAGTACCACCGTTTACCTATACAGGCCATAATAATTATATGATGTATTAATAATATTTTGAATTCGCGCCCAACGATCCCTGCAGGCGTGGTCCCCCCGACCGTTAGATCGATTCCGACAGCGTCCGCGGTCCCGCCGCTGCCGGAACAACGGGTACGGGACGCTGTCCGTCTGCCGCGCGCTAGACACGCAACGCGCCGCGATCACACATCGCGAATACGTGCCACACGCAACGCGCGCGCGACGTCCGTCTGTGGCGTCCAACCACCGCGCGCTACCCGTTCACCCGCTGTGGCTCTTGACGACGTCGTCGTCCCCGTGAGGCGTGAGTCACGTTTTTCCGAACGTTCCGTCCGCGCCGCGAGTGACGGACAATCAATAACGTTATCACAAGCAGAGCTACACACAGCAGCTCGCGCGCGCGCGCTCTCGCACACACACACACACACATAAACATATACACACACACGCACGACGCGCGCCCGTGAACAAGCAGTACACGCAAACACACATACACGCACGTTCTAGTCTCGCGTACACGCGTATGCCGTGCTCGCTGGTCGTTACACTGTTGTACATCGGTGCTGGCGGTACGACTGTCGTTCGACCCGACGGCCACGAACGCTACGACGGCGGCGTCTGCTGCTCCGATTTCTGCCCGTCACCGCCGCCGGGCCAGACTCGCCGTGCCAGTTGTCAACATTAGCGCCATCGGCCGAGTCCGTCGCCGCACCGCGCAACCGTGCAACCGCCGTTTTGTCATTAGAAATTTAATGTCGGCAAAATATAAATCCATCTGTTTCGGAAGGTGAGCCACATCGATTTGTTGTTACGTCGCTCACCGCGTTAACGTTGTCGTAGGCAGTCTCGTGTTTCCGGCGCTGCTGCTGCTGCTGCTGCTTCCTCGATTAGCTAGTCATAGACGCAGTCGCTTGACGGCCACTCTGGGGGCCCCAGAAGTGCTTGGCCTTAACGGACAGTTTTGGTGTCTAGCTGTGACTAGATTTCTTTTAGTTCTGATCACGTTTCTAGCTGTTCTGATTGTTCTGGGCTAACTGTTAGGCCAGTGTCGTCTAATGTGTATCGGATCATTAACGGGCCAGTGACATCAATTGTTTCTAGTTTATCCCTCTAGTGGCAAAGCATTTCTTAACTTTTTACCCACCATAGTGATTAGTGACCTTCATGTTCTGAGTTTGATATTTAGAACTACCTGTTAAAATCTAAAAAAAAAAAAATGCTCATATAAAACAACTTACTTATTAGATACATTTCACTTCTTTTCATACATTTTACATTTGTAACAAGAACATACGTTACACTAAAAACGTTGGTACCAACTTATTATGTTTTAGTTCTGCAACAATTATACTTATTTCTTGACTTTATTCTGGACTTAATTTAAATGTAAGGCGTAATTTTATAGTCTTTTACCTACTATTTCTTATGGATATCAAGCCATTTTCCATAGCTGTTCATCCAATAATTTACGAGTAATTATTATCGAGTATTATTAAAGATAATATTTAATATTAATTGGTATAATTATTTTGTAGACTGATACAATCTTTCATAATTAATTTATTCTTTAATACTCATACCTAATTATGTTATGATATATTTATATGATCATTCAACCATATTGTATATTTCATAATTCTTAATAATTATCTTACCCATATTAATTATTATATACTATGTACATTATATTCATGAAAATTAATAGGTATAATGTATGTTCTACATAATTAAAAATAGCAAGTGTTGTAGTAGTTTTGTTATTTGAACAATAGGTATAATTTTATGAATAGAAGAATTATAAATATACATAGGTATAGGTATTATTATGTATGCATAGGTATACATAATTTTGTGTGATATCAATGTATATGATACACGATTATTTAATTTTCTACGTGAAATATTTCTGTTATCATAATAATTCTCTCATAACTTTAAAAAAATAAATAATTTAAAACAATAATCTATTAAAACAGTATTAAATAGTAAAAACTAAATATTTAGTGGTATTTTTGTCAAATTAATAAATGTATCTAGATACATTTGTAAATAATAAATATAATATACACTTATATTGTTATTGAAATTAAATCAATATTACTGATCCAATAATGAAAAATATTCATTAAGTATTTACAATACTTATTTTGTACTCCAAACATGTACTTTAATGTATACAGTATTTGACTAATAATATTTAAAGTACAATAGTGTTTATGTTGGGTTTGCCGTATAAACGAATTACTAATTGATCTTTTCTTGAACTTCTAATGTTAGTTGTTAGTTACCATAACAACTACAATGTAGCCAAATTGCATATGCTTTTAATAATGGCTGTTTTGTAAGGAAAACAAATTTTAACATCCACTCAGTATTGTTTTTGAATATTCTATGTAATATTTATTAACTCCAGCAAAATCCATAGATAATTGTCTTACTTTTTAGGAAATTATAATATTTTATTATTCTAGTGCTGACAATAGTTGATTAATTTGTAAGCTAAAATATTTATATATTTTTTTGTTGTTTTAGATTTCAGAAACGGTGGGACCCGTATTTTGAAAAGCTATGATAGGCTTGAAACTGGACAATGATGATTTATCTAAGATTTTCCCTAAGTGTCGCCCATCTACTGTACGATCTACAGACTTAAATTTAAATCCCCTCTGTGACGACGACACAGATCATGATATGGATTTGACTCAGTCAAATGAACGTCAAAGAAATAGGTACTAATTATGAATATACCGTAAGCTTAATATGATTTTCTACTGTATAAGTCATCATCCTCAAGTTCCTCGATGAAAGATTTCCTGCTTTATGCATTATTTTACTGATTCCTTGGAAATCAACTTAAGCAGGTTTTGTTGTACTTTAATTTTAAAGTTTGTTTAAAACAATCGTTTTTATTTAATAGGTGTGATAACATACGTGGTAATGGTACTAGAAAACGTAGCATCCGTGGAATAAGAAAATTTCGAACTCGCAGAAGAAGTGATAGTGATGCTAGTCAAGATTCATCATTAGAAACTAGTATTGAAGACGATGAGGAAGAAATTAATGAAAATATGGATGAAGATGATGATGATGAATCTGATATCAAGAATGCATCTAGTGAATCCGGGGGCATGTGTAATGTGGACATTGGAGTGGCTAATCGATCAAGAAACTCCAATAAAATCAATTTGACATCACAACAATCTACCTATAAATTGAGAGATTCAAGGTTTGTCAATATTATTTTATTAAACTATCTGAAAAAGTTGAACATTTATATAGTTCAAACTATTTTTAACTATAATTGTGATTAACTTACAGAATAATAGAAATAGCTGGAGGTCGAGAAGTCTATAGTCAAAGTCGAAGTAAACCTGGGCGAAAAACTCGTCAATTACCTTTGCCAACAGAAGTTGATTGGATCAAATCACCTGGCCGGGTATGGGAACTTCGCAATAGGTAAGTTAAAATTTTTATTTGATTGTCTAACTTTTTTATTTAAACTTCAGTATTATTTTTTTTAACTTTATATTTGATGTTTATATTATGTATTTTGTAGAGGACTTGATGTTTCTAATACTGAATCTTCACGAGAAATTTCTGAAGCAGTGTTTTCTACTGATGTAAAACCTACCAAACATCAACGACCATTATCTTTAGGTAAGTGAAAAAATATAGAAATTAAATGAATTTTATTTTAAATTAATTTAGAATTAGATGATCCCGTTCTGTTTGATGATATACATAATGATATGTGGGATAAAGTTCAACACGATACTTCAATTGGGCACTATGGGATGCATCATCATAAAAATACGTATCAAACAATTGATTCTTGTCAACACCATTTAAATTATAAAGTATGTAAGGATTCTTTTTTTTAAATTTTAATGATGACTAATACTTTTTTTTTTTAGACTAGTCAAAATGGTGATTTAAATATGATCGCAAATAGTAATCGTTCTGAAATATCTAGCACTGAAAACACTGATGGATTAGTTAGGTCTCAATGTGAAATTCAGGAAAATGATTTTAATGGATCACCAAAACAATACAGGGAGGAAGAACAATCAATGCCATCTTTATTATCATCTCCTACACTTTATATGCCTCGACCAGGATTTCCTCAAGTATACTCATTGTGTACATAGTATAATATTACCGTGTTTATAATCCTAATAATTTTATTTTTTGTTAGAGAGTGATTCAAGATGATTCTAGGTCTTCCAGTCCATCTCCAACTATGAATTTCGATTATTTGTATGAATTTTCAGAGACTAGAAAAGTTTTAGAAGAATTCTTTAAATCTGGAGCGGAAAATCAAGATACTCAACAGTTGCAGTTCCAGGTATATAATAATATATTTTTTTATGATATTTAAAATTATAATGTTACTGAATAATGAATATTTTATTGCTGGATAATGAATTTTTTTAAATTTTAAATATACCTACTATGATGTGTCAACGATTCCGGTTTTAAAACCATTAGTGCTCTTACCCTCGTCTCTCTCTTATACAACTATAATAATTTGGAAAATAATATATTCCTAACCATTCATAATCATATGCATAATATAATTTATAAATTTTAAACCTTTTACATTACCTAACTTTAGTATAGATTTTATTAGAAATAAATTGTACAGAAATAAATTTTCTTAAGACTTAATATAAGATTTATGGTATAAATGGGTGGGGTAAATGCTCAGACTAGAATTATGAAATTAAAGAGCACTCAGAATAATTGTATACTTCAGTAAAAGAAATGTAGAACTCAGTATTTACTTATAGTATATACTTATACAGTTATACTGGTCATATTTCTTAGACCAGTGATTTACAAATTTTTTTTATGTTTTTAATTTTTAGGCCATTATTTAATTAACTACACAAAATTAAACAAAATTTTACTTAATTATACATTCATATTTTATCATACAATAAATCCTTATATTATATTTTTATTCATTATAATTATTATAAAAAAAAAAATTTCATAAGCTTGTATGACACATACGTTGAAAACAACTAATCTAGACTGTATGAGTATAATGGATCTTATTCAATGGAAAAAATTGTATGTGGATAGTATCATGTCAAGCTTTTGATTATTTTGTTTTGGGTAGTATATTTGCAAAGCAGGAAGGATTTAATGCTAGTCGGCTAATGCCGGTGTTGAAAATTATATTATATTTGGTGATCACCCCATATTTTATAATTTTTGATAGAGATAAGATTTGTTTGTATATATTATTGTTAGTTATTACTTATTTTATTTATTGGAATATACGGGCTAGGCCCTTTTTTACATAGAAAAAACAGATAGTAATATGGTTTACAGAGAAAGAAAAGTAAATAGAAGATGGAAGAGAAAAAAAAATTAAAAAATAAAAATAAACAAAAAAATAATAATATTAATAACAATAATATTAAAAATATACATATGCATTTCAATAATAATAAATATGACAGAGCTAACTAAAAGAGAAAGTGGGGTCCAGATTGGCATTATGCATCATACGCCTTAAAGGCTCATTTAGTAAGTAGTTGGTGGAACAAAAAGGGACATGAAATGGAGTAATGGAGCAGGTGGAGCGTTGGGGTACTTTAAAATTAATTAAGGATAGTAAAGTTGGGGAATCAACACTACCATCTAACAGTCCATTTAAGAACTTGCTACCCATAATGCGCCTGCGCTCTGCCAGTACTTATTAGTAGAATATATTATGTAATGATTTTATTTGATTAAAATTTTTTAGGATTTGGAGTATGAATTGCGAAGAAGAATACCAGTTTCTGAACAAGGTAATACATATGTTGGTATGCATCTATCAAATGAAGATGTCCACAAAAATTCACAGTTATCCCCACATAAACATGATTCATCATCAGATGGTTCTCGATGTTTAGCTGGAGTTCATCAAGTATGTATAATTATTTAATTTCTGAGTATATAAATAATATGTTGTATGATGAATATTTGTTTAGAGTTGTGTTGGAAGGTATAGTCGTAATGTAACTTTATCACCTGAAGTAACAGACTGTGAAGATACTGGTATGGGTAGTGATGGTGAATCATCTTCTATGGTAGATGGTCAACACCTAATTCCATTATGTGGTGTAACATGTATCACCATGCCAGTTTTAGAAGATGGATTGTCTAGTGGTCACACTAGTGATACAGATAATAATAATCAAACTGTATGTAATGTGTATTTTATGTTTGTACGATTTATATAGTATCATGTCATTGTATTTAGGTATTGTTAATGAAAAGACAAATTAGTGAGATTGAAAGAGAAATTATAGAACGTACAAATAGGGCCAGTAAATGTGATAGCATTGATGCAAACGCAAGTGAGGTACTTTCCAATAGCCAAGAAACTGGAATTCAGTTATTGGATTCACTAGGTTTGTTTATAAAATATATTAGAATATTGATAGTTCAAGTTAATGTGGTTGCACCTAATTTTTATGATATTAAAAAATAATTTTTTGATTATATAAGAAATACAAAAAAATAAAACTTCATTCAGCTGCTAAGATTTTACATAATAATTAGGGATGGGTCAAACTTGTGTTTTTATGAACTGAAACTTAATTTTTCCTCTAACTGTTCAAATTTGAATTTTTATATGATATATCCAGCAATACCAATTTTGTGTTGTTAATTTAAATATTTGAGAATTTACCTATTATTAAATTCAAATGTAAGAACATCTCTATTCTTTTATTAGTATTTTTACAATATTTTTATTTTTATTTAATTTTGAGCGTTTTTAAATATTATTATTTTACATACACATAATTCACTTAAAAATTAATACATTGTAAAAAAACCAACAAGAGAAAACAGATAACATTCTTATATTTAAGTTTGATAATAGGTTAATTCACTCTAATATTTAAGCTAATCACACAAAATTGGAACTGCAGGATAAACATTAAGGTATATTATGCGTTATTAAAACCACATGCTGGTCAATGTCCTCTAAACAAAAATATTTTTATTTTATCTACTGTCATATTTGAACATTTCAAACTTGATTATGCTTGAACTATTTAAATTGTTGGAGATGTTTGAATTCAAACTTAAATGTTTCTTGAATTTTGAACTGTTAGTAGAGGTGTTTGAGGGTTTGAAAAGTTTGAGAACCCATCTCTAATAATAATAAAATACACACATTTATCAATTTTGTTTTAGCCTATTACATTCTTATATCATAAAAATAAATTACTCTGAACCAAACATATATTTGGTTTTAGTGAGACCTGATGAGAGCAGAACTCCTCCTCCACCAGCACCAACAGCGCATCGTAGTGCTAATGAATCTGCTGATTTGGTTGAAGCTGCTATTCATGAAATAAGATCTAGTCTAAGACAGACAAAACCCTTGAAAACTACTAATGTGGATGATGATATATCTCCAGGTTGTAGCCCTAGCAAAGATAGTACGAATTCAAATACTGCCAAAACTGAAGATTTACCTATTTGGGTACCAAGGTAAAATAATATTGCCCTACTAAGCAAAAGTGCTGTAAAAACCAATAAGAAAAATGCAGTTTTGTATTTTTCATTTTCTTATAACTTTATTATTTGTTAGTCTATTTGATTTAGTATAAAACATATCCACATTTATAGATTTTTTAACGAGGAATGTAATGAAATAATAATTTAAAAGTATTATTCACTAAAACGAATAATACTTTTGTGTTATTACTTAGCAATATAAGCTGTTTATACTTTTATTTACTAATTTACTAAATTTTACCAATATAGTACTGATAATTAATAATCAGAACAAAAGTCATATTATTATTCTTCAGAAAAAAAGTTGAAATGATAGGTAATAACTCCATAACTTGGGTAGAACATGGAAGTGTTATGCAAAAACGCCTTATCTATAAACATATTTAGAGCTTTTATGTTTAATAAGTGTAAGATGCAGAGTTCTTACTTAGGATTTCTAATTTTTTTTGTTACCTACAGAATTTCAAAGAACAATAATTTAGTTCATAGTATTCATTGTAGTTCGAAGGGTATTTTTTTTACAAATATTGTGTAAAACTGATAAACCTATCAGATACCATATCCAACTTATTTAAAAAAAAATTTGAGTTACAGCACTTTAAAGCAGAACAGAATAATAAAATATTATTTTTTCTATCAATAGTTCAAAAAAAAATTGATTCTTGATTATTGGTATGAAATATTAATAGCATTTATCGCTTAAGCCTTATGTAGAAGTATAATATATTTGTAATACAAAATTATTTATTTTTAACTTAATCTTTTCTTTTTTTTACCAGGCATAGAGGAACTGGATCTGGACCTAGTGGTGACGAAGGTATTTATATACTTATTATTTTTTATGGTTTTTAGTTTACTTATATATGTTTATTTACTAGAAGAAGCTGATACAGACTTAGAAACTGATAGACTTTTAGGACAACAAAGAACTGATGACACTGGATTCTTTGATGAAAAATCTGTAAGTTTTTTAAATAAGTTATAAAATTTGTTTCCCTAACACTTTGATAACCCCTAGTGGTTTTATAGTATTTACTCAAGTGGCGTATATTGTTTGAGCAATTGTGACATGTGTTTCTAACCCAGTCGGTCAATTATTTAAATTTTTAACTTTAATTTTTGAAAAAAAAACTAAGTATTTAAGTTACAAAAAATTAAAAGAAAACAAATTAGTTTTGTATAAAATATCACCACAGGACTGGAAGAAGTCAAAAACACGGTCTATGTTACCGTTTAGTTTGACGTCGTCATCAAGCAATACGTCCACACATCCTACACCCGTAGAACCGGCTGCTATAATTGAAAAACCGTTCATCGTAACCCAAACCCTTAACCCTGCAAAAAAGGTTTGCCTATGTGCTTTTGTGTTCAATTTTAGACATTTTACTAGTTTATTGATTTGATTAATTTTGTTGGTTGTAATTCTCTTGTCATAAATAATATTTGACACTATTCTGTTTTTTTTTTGTAATTGCATTACACAGTTTTGATTTTGGCTTTTAGTACGTACTACCTAAATTTCTTACAACAGGTGATGATTGCATTAGAACACTACTTGCTGTTAATAAATTTATTTTAAATGTTAATTCATTATTTCAAATATATTTTCTTTTACAATCACTGTAACTAGTTAATTATCTTAGAATTATGATAATAAGTACTATCATTTATATTAAATTGTAACTAGTTAAAATTCTCTTGTAAATGTCTATTCTTGTGTTACTAGTTGTTATTTTTAATGTGATTACTTTTGAAGTGATATTAAACCATCATTTAAATTAATCTGTTTAAAATATTGTTGAAAATAAAACTAAGAAAAGTATTTCAAACATTAATGTTTTTACTTTCTAAAAATAGTTAGATGTTGAACTATTCTCCAATTGATTAAATATGATTTACTTTTTGTTTTTTTTAAAGTTGTACTTTATTCTATTTTTTCAGTTTTAACTATCTTACAAATGTATATAACAAATTTTGATGTATGATTTTTTTAATTTAATTAATTCTCCAAAAAAAATTGCAATAGCTTAAAAATCTAACAAATTCCTTAAAAATATAACTCAAAACATCCAAATTTCATTTCAAAATTTACCAAAAATAGTTGATCAGCATTTTATTGTTTTATAAGTATATAGATTTAAATAAAAAATAATCATAGAAAAGCTGACTTTATCTTAATTAGAGGAAATTTAAGACTTGAAAATTATAGAACAAATAAGTCTAATTGTACATATGAAATAATTATCCTAAATTTCATAATACATGTTTTATATACAAATGAAGTATTTTTATGAGTATTCTAAATTTTATAATCACTTGTTGTGAGGATTTTTATTTTTATTGTATCTGCTTAATTCCATATAAATAAATGCTTTACAAATGTTGTGATCCTTTAATTATTTATTTAGTATTATTTCTCTGTATTGAATATTTGAATGAAGTGTTTTTAAATTATATTTACTTTGGATTGTTACAATTTCAAAGTATATTTATTTGAGTTATTGATTTTATTGATGATAATACTTTTTCCCGTAGGAGAAAGATGGAACTAAGAAGAAAGCTCGCAATAAAGAAGGTCAGTAAAATTGAAATGATAAAATAATATTTTTAATAAATTGTAAAAAAGTGAAAAAGCACTAATATATTATTATGCCGCATGAAAAATTGAGGAGCAATTTACAGCAGTTTTAAATAATGATTTTGTTTCAATGCTTTTATTGCTAGTTAACACATTAAGGCTATATATTATAGTTTTATATAAAAATATTATTTTGACAATAATTATGCTTAACTAAAAAACTAACTAAACTTGAGGTTATGAATAATGATGCTTTTTACACTTGCTATCAGCTTGGCTGTTAGCAGCAAAGTACATCGAGTTTGTTAGTTATGAATTTCTTGTATTATACATAAATTATTACCACCACTAATATGTAAACTTAATTAATATATATCTATAGTTTCTAAGCGAAGGTAGTAGTTTATTAGTTGTTAAATATTTTATATACATATATGTCCTTAACAGCTTTTGTTATTAGGAAGACTACTAAAAAGTCGTATCTTGCTATTTATAAATTTAAAAATTTGATATCTTTGTAAAACAATTATTTAAATCCCTGATAGCTTTTTTGAGATAACAAAATTCAATTTTTTAATTAAAAATGTAGTCCAAAATAATGGACTTGACTACCGTAGATAGTAGATATGCCACTGAACCAGAGTAATGTGAAAATGAAACAATCAAACTGTTAAAGTGCGTAATTATCATTAATTATAGTTCACTTTGCCAAATCTAAAATTTATATAAGCACTTTTTTGTTTTATTGACATTTGAAGTTCAAATTTGTATGAAATTATATATTTAAACAAGGAATAACAATTTTAGTTATTTTGTTTGTAATTTAAAAATATTGTTTGTGGGGACTTGAAACTTTTACCATATATTACTACATTTTATACTTACATTCAATGACATTTTCAAATACAATGTGTTACTAAGTTCATAAATATAACATTTTTAATGCAGTAATCAGTTATAGTTTAATTTTTTAATTTGGTGTTTCACCTGACATCACTCATTATTTTAATCTTTGATATTGAAAATGTTCACAGATTATTTTTTTAGTGTTCTACTTACAGGCTAAACTATTTTTTTAAAAAAAAAACACTATTATATTTTAATTGTATACATATTTTTAGAAATTTGTTATTATTTTATAAAATGTACTATTTTAATCTAAGATATGAACATTTAAAACATTGGTTATCATATTTTATCCCAACTAGTATGCATAATAACAGAATAGTTGATTAATATTTGTATTTATAAACTTTGATGAAAAAGATTTTATCATAATAGTTTTTTTTTATTTATTAAGATAAAATATATATTTTTTATTTCTAAAACGTTAACTTTTAATACAAATTTTTTATATAATTTAATAATAATTATTATATTTTTTAATATAACATTTTATTTTAAATAAAATATTTAATAAATGTCTATACAATTTTCACTTAAAAAAATCTACAATTACACTGAGTACACAGAGGTACATTCAAAGAGTTTTGATTATTCAATATGACATAGTATTTCGCCAATATGAGCAAAGCAAGACAAGTTCCCAAAACACCCAATATCCAAAAGAACATTTTTATTTGTGTGTAATTATACTATAATATATTATGTATCTTAACAGCTTTGTTTTGTTTTTGTTATTCCGTTAGGAATACCACAACACCAAACAGGTATGCTTTGATAAGAATGAATAATTATTTTCTTATACTTTATCTGCACGGTTTTAACAACATTTCACACTAAAATTAATATGTATTTATATAATATATATATACATAATTATTATGATTATAATAGTAAATAAATTTCTTTAAAATTGTTTATACTCTTCAATTTTTATAAAGTTATGTTACTATTTATTTTTAACTCTACTTTGGCTAAATAATTTTTCGCTTTTAATTTAAAAATCTTACATTTTCACTCTAAATCATTTTTTTCTATTAAAAAATATACCTTGATTGTGGAATTATGTTCAACTTTTGTCTAAAGAAATGGATTTGGGTTTATATATTTAATTTACTTTCCTTGCTTCTATGAGTGCACGTTCCATATAATAGTATTGTGACTGTGAAGTTGTGTGTTGAGTCATAAATAATTAATATTTATTATTTAAACTATAATATTATGAATGAATAGTATACATTTTGACATTTTGTAGCTCTTAGATCTGTTAGTTGTGTTAAAAAAAATTAACAATTGTTCATACTTAATATTAAAAAAGAAATTAATGATAGTTGTAAAATTTTTGTAACCTAGAATGTATAGTATATTTTTAAAATACTATTTCCATTTTTTTTTTCTAATTCATTATTCTAACACTAACAATATTGCTTTTATTTTTTTTATCAACTGCACAACACGGAATTAACACGATATTGCACTTGATTGCACGGTAAGTCCAATGAAACACACAACTTTTATAATCAACATTAAACACTTGCTTTAAATATTTAAACGTTGTAAAATTGTCAACGATTACATTTTAATTATATACATGCAAAATATTAGAATAAAATAGTAATATCTAATACTTCATTACAAATTTTCCTAAGTTGTTACATATCAAAATGTTATTGATTTATTACCTTATATTAAAACCTTACAAGACTAGTGATTGAAATTGTATGAATGTGAAACTGAAATTAAATTTGCAAAACTATCTTAAGTTTAGTTACCTATAATTTGTTCTAATAAATTTTTAAATCTTTATTTGGTATTTAGTTATGATTCACGAACCTGCAGTATTAATTGAAGGTGTTTTATTCCGAGCACGCTACTTGGGTTCTACGCAGTTGGCTTGTGAAGGGCAACCTACAAAAAGTACAAGGATGATGCAAGCCGAAGAAGCAGTGTCTAGAATAAAAGTAATGTAACTAATAGTATTTTGTTTTTAATCTTTTCTATATTCAATTTATTTTATTCTGCTTCGTTACATTTGGATAATAAAATAGGCTTTGGTAAGTTGGATGAGTAAAATAAATCAACTGTGTTAATATTAATATTATTCCAATAATAATTTTTATTTGTTTTGGCAGGCTCCTGATGGCGAGACTCAACCAAGTACAGAAGTAGATCTTTTTATATCAACTGAAAAAATAATGGTTCTCAATACTGACTTGAAAGAAATCATGATGGACCATGCCCTCAGAACCATTTCTTATATAGCCGATATTGGTGAACTGGTTGTGTTAATGGCCCGAAGACGTTGTTTCCTTACACACCAAGCATCTGAATCCACCACAGAAACTGCATTAGTGCCTTCAAATGTAAATGGCATTGACAAAACAGCCAATAATAGAACTCCCAAAATGATATGCCACGTTTTTGAAAGTGATGAAGTAAGATATCTAAATTATTTGTAATTTTATAATATCTAGAAGTTGACATAATACTAGTGATAACAAAATTGACCCCTCCATAATTTTTAGATAGTTTTTTTTTAATTTACTCAAGTGTAAATTGACTGACACATGTCATATACTATTGATTTTAACAATATAGTTTTCAAAAATATTTTATACCTATTATATCATTAATAGTATTTTTTTTTGTTTATTACTCTCTATAGTGATGTACAATTTTAGAAATTTTTAATAAAGTTTACTTTTTTACTCAAGGTGCATACAAATTAAAAATATACTGTATATTCTATACATTTTATTAATTTAAGTATTTTCTTTTTAAACATAATTAATAAGTACAAAAGTAATGGTAATATTTAATATTTGTGAGGTAGTATATCATTTGCAGTATTGCCTTATTATCACAACAAAATTAATGTAATTAATATAAATAATAACATTTTTCTCGGAACTTTTGTACTTACATCACTATACCTAACTAGAAGTTTTAAATTGATGGCTAGCATTTTTTACTATTTGTTTACTATGATATATTGAGATGGTTAACATATTATTTTAAATATGATTATGTTAAATTTAGTTTAAATAATTTAATTTAATATGTTTAGGCACAGTTTATTGCCCAATCTATTGGCCAAGCCTTTCAAGTGGCATATATGGAATTCTTAAAAGCAAACGGTATCGAAGACCATAGTTTTGTCAAAGAAATGGACTATCAAGAAGTGTTAAATTCACAAGAAATATTTGGAGATGAATTACAAATGTTTGCAAAAAAAGAATTGCAAAAAGAAGTATATTATAATTTGTCTGATAAATGCCACTTATACTGATGATTTTTGTTTTGCTGTCAGGTTGTAGTGCCAAAATCTAAAGGTGAAATACTCGGTGTTGTGATTGTTGAGTCAGGTTGGGGTTCCATGTTACCTACTGTTGTGATAGCCAACCTAGCTCCAGCTGGAGCAGCTGCACGTTGTGGCCAGTTAAATATTGGTGACCAAATCATTGCTATTAATGGTGTATCACTAGTTGGCCTACCATTGTCCACTTGTCAAAATTATATCAAGGTATGGTTTATTGAATTTATTCATCACATTATTGCTGCTTTAGACTTGATTTAATTTTTTTTTCTTTTATTCTTTAAAGAATTCTAAACCTCAAACAGTGATAAAATTAACTGTTGTTCCATGTGCCCCTGTGGTCGAAGTAAAAATAAAAAGGCCTGATACAAAATACCAACTTGGTTTTAGTGTTCAAAATGGTGTGGTAAGTGATAATGCTATTTATTTTATTATTTATATTAAAATTAAAGTATTAAGTTTATTTTATTTTATTTGATATAACAGATATGCAGTTTACTTCGTGGTGGAATTGCAGAACGCGGTGGGGTACGAGTTGGCCATAGAATTATTGAAATAAACAATCAAAGTGTGGTAGCTGTGCCACATGAAAAAATTGTCAACCTGTTGGCAACTTCAGTTGGAGAAGTAATAAGTCAATGCTTTTTAGTTATTAAAAAATAAATACTTTGAGAAATATATTATAATAGTGAAAATCGATAGATCATAATAAGAGATGTTTTCATAAAAAATGGGTTCTTTTTTTTAAGTAAAAATATTAATTAATATGCTATTGAAATCAATCTTCTTCGAAACATTTGTTTACTGAAATGTCTAAAACTATACACTTGTTTCAATGGTGTTGCCATTTTTTAAAGCATATCTGAATTTATTTCTGGTGAATGAAGTTATTGATTTGAGTGGAATTGTTTACGCAAACAATGTGATACTACAATATTTATTAATAATCAATTAATGGTTTTATCTGTAATATCACATCTGGTTTTTAGTTTTATTTTTATATCAAGTTAACCAAAAACCAATTGTGTAGTTAAAATAAATAAAATCTCCTATGTTTTTTGACTATGTAATATACATTGTCCAGCAAGAGAGTGCAATTTTTATAAATAAATACTGCATGCACAGTATAATGAGTAATAAACATTTTTGTATATCTTATATTATGACTGTTAGTTTATTTTATGATAAAATACACAATAATAATTTCAATGTTAAATATTATATTTATATTCTTTAATATGTTTATTTTTAGATTTTGATGAAAACAATGCCAACATCCATGTTTCGTCTTCTTACTGGTCAAGAGACACCTGTATTCATCTAGTCTTAAACATGAATAGTCTATACAACAAATGTAAAAATAATTTGCCATTATGAGTTTAAGTTAAAAGTCAAGAGGAAAAGTATATTTGTGAGATGTTGCGGTAATACTCAACAAAATATATTGTACACATTTGTTTTTGTATCTCTGAACAGTCGTTACACTACTGGGTCTGGTCGTTTGTGGACTAGTAAAGGGTTCTTGTACAATTTTGCAGGTATCTTCTTCTCCCATTTCCTTCTTAATCATAAATATTATCAAGGATTGCAAAAAAGAAAGTAATATGGAAACAACAATTTTCCAAATATTTTTTAATTTTAATTTTCAATCTATCTTTTTTGTTATTATTTTGTGCATTTTGAGATTTCAAAACTCTAAAAAATTAGAGATAACATCTGCATAAAGATTTTAACATACATCGCATACACATTTAAAACACAATTTATCAAATATTGCCATATCACAAAAAATTATTATATTATTGTACTATACATTGAATTGTTTTTCTAAGTCTAATCAATCTAATTAAGGCCCTACTTTTTATTTTTTCATGCATTATGTTTGTTTTTTTTATATACTTTTATTTGGTATTTTTTATTATTATTTTTTTTAATGTTGTTGTTGTTATTTTATTTTTTATTTGTGATAATTACTTTATTGCTAATGTATATGACATTGCTGTAGCATTGTATTAATTTATACTTTGACCAACAACATTGTAAGCACAACAGCATTGTCGTCATTTGAACAACTCAAATTTACGTATCATACATAAAATGTGTCTATGGACGCATTAGCTGTGACAATTCTAATTCCTAATTATTCTAGTCATTGTCCTGAATGAACATGTTATGATGTAATTTTTAATCCTAATATTTATTGTGGTCATTAGACTTAAATATTATGTATTATAATAAAAATAAAATAAATATTTAAAATATATATTTATTATGTAATATATCATTACATAATATATTAATATGTATAATGTTTATAAAATGTATTTCTATCAGTTTAAATCTAAAATATTTATAATATATAGCCAAGGTTTGATGGTTAGTTTGACGCTGAGTTTTTTTAAAAACTTTTCAAACCTTCAAATGTATTAAGTTTACAGCGTTCATAACGTCATTAAAAAGAGCATCCCATTTTTCTTCAAGAGGGCTGTAAAAATTAATGAATACAATAAGGTTGTTTGAAATTTACATATTAAATAACAATTAATTACTTTACCTTGTACAAATTATAAAGTTCAAAGATTTAAACAAACACTATAATACTGATGTGTGCGCCGTGTAGTCCTCGTGGAGAAAGATCATGAGAATAATTCAACCTTCAAAATAGAATATTTATAAATTTAACTGTAAATTGTTCCTAATAGTTTATGAAAAAAAAAAGAAAAGTAAATGAAGATTCTTGATTAGTTTGAGATGATATACTAAAATTTTAAATTTTAAAACAGTAAAATAGCTGAAATGAGTGCAAACATATTATCACAATTCATCCGAAAAATTAGGTTATTACAAAAATCTACTATGGAGGGGTTATCCCTCTTGAAACATTTATTACACTGTCATCAGTCATCACAGCTGTGTAAATGCCAATCGCAACTACTAAAATTATGTTAAATTCATTATAATATAATACGTTTTGATGGAATGTTTAATTGACTATAATCAAACATAAAATGAATATTTTTACTTTGTAAAATTTGTTTAGATTAAATCACCGTTATTTTCATCAGGTTATCAAGTTTTGGATCAGAAAATATTCAATTCTCATGTTCTGTTTTAATACTCAAAGGCTAAAAAATAATTTTAGTAACCGTAGACTCTTGAAATGTTCACCAAATATTTATAATATAATTTTCAAACAATTTTAACTTTTTATGAACTATTTTTAGCCTTGAGAAATTTTGTAAATTATTTTTCAATTAGAAATTAATAAAAGGGTTTCTTTTCATAGCTGACATTAGAAATTTTAGTATAAGATTTCACATAAGTTTTCTGATAGAAAAGTGAATCTAGTTGGTACTGTAGGGAGGTCATTTTTCGATTTTCTCATTAACTATTTAACGCCACTGGAAAAACCACCCAAAATAACGAATAAAACCGCTAAAATATTGATATTAATTGTTAACGCTTTGTTTATCACCAAAGAAACGAATACAATTAAAAAAAAACTTGTAAAACTATACAACTATTTTAAATTAAGTTAAAGTTACATAGTGTAAGTTACTACTTACAACTGTATTGTTATTATAAAGTATGCTAGGCCTACTCTGGCTACTCTAAAACATCGTCTTCGCTCTGAATTGTTTTTCGAATACATGGTTTATCATATGGTTAATAGTGGTATAATTTTTTTAATTTACATTTTCAACTTCGAATAGACGGTAACAATTATAATAGGTAACATCATAATAATATATATTAGAAGGTACCCCAAATGTTGTTATTTGTATGATATTTCTGTGATAAATATATTATTATATAAATTAGGTATATGTATTCTAAAGGTATTTGAACGGACATGGGGTGTGGGAGGGGCAGGGCTGTAGCGTAGATATCATAGGGCAACGTTGGTCTGTGTCCTGGGACCCCACAATATTACGTGTATATTTTGAATTTTCATAAAGATAATATTCTTTAGGGAAGGATAGTTTATTTACTGCCCCGCGGCCCTTTCTCATCTAGCTACGCCACTGGGCAGACGGCCCACGGGTCTGTTTCATAAAAACATGTACCCCCCTTCAAATCAAAAACTGAAATTGCGTCTATGATAGTGGCGTACAACAGACAACAGTGCTCATTCAATATTATCAGCAAACCTTTTTTGATAGTTTATAACAACCAGAATAGGTGAAATCAGAATGGACAGTCTCCAAACCTATTCATTGGTAAAATCACGGACTAAGATATAGTTACTATATTATAATATGATATCTTAGTCCGTGGGTAAAATTAAATGAACAGAATTTTAAAAATAACATGATTAATTTCGGTTTCTGTCTCGAAACATTATAATAAACGGCTATAAGTGAGAACAATTATAGTTTTCGAAATATAGTGGTAAAAGTATTCACCAAATAAAAAAAAAAAATGGCAAAAAGTAACAAAACTGACAGTTGCAGCTCTGCGCATGTGGGCATGTGGTGTCATCGTTGTAATTTTATGTGGTCTGCGAATACAATTTATAATTTGTGTAAAAAGCACAAACTACAGTAAGATAGTATGAACTGGAAAGTGGAAACTGCAAATTAAACATTTTAATAAAACGTTTGTTGTAGATACCTTGTTAAATTAATAAATCTAACAGCTATGAACTTAAATAAACTTAATTTGACATGGATATATACATTTTTGCTTAAAATAAAATAAGGTGTATTCAAATTGTGGCCTATGAACATTTTTATATTTATTTTGTGACCCTTGGCATCAAAATAGTTACCGACCTCTGCTTTAGTAGATACATCAATATTTACATTAAAATCGTATTAAGGAATTGGAACATTGGGGGTTGGTTTAGAGATGACATTTTATTTAGCTTAAACCAGGACAAACATTATTTCGTACATTTTTATTGGAAATTTGGAAAATATGAAAAATGTTACCATTTCATGGTCAACCACACAATACTCAAATATGCAACGGTCAACTGTTACAGTCGTCAGTCAACACTCTTTTCTCCAGTCTACAAAATAAATTGTTATAAGGTAGATAGTATGAGACTTAAGCTAACATGTCTTATTAGATCCCTATAAATCTGCGGTTTTATCAAAGAATAATGTGATGTTTTAACAAGGAGATTGTAACTTAGGATAGGCATTATAATGCATTACATTGTCTCTCTCTTGCACACATGTTGGCTTCAATGTATTGTACGTAAAAGAGCTATCTTCTTGGTCGATTGTATTATAATATGTTTATGCATAGACCTTTTACTAGTAGACCGGCCAACTTCATCTTTCCACTGAGTCACGATAAGTGGCGCTTTTCGGTTACTGAGTTACTCTGTTACTCTGATACGATATAAAATACATCTATATATTTATACTAAATGGACTGTAATCATTGTGCTATGTCGGATCGCGACTACCAATGATTTTGGTATATAGGATTGGCCGCACAGTGGTCCACAAATTAAAATTAGGCGGCCTTTATTGCCCGATTTCAAAATGAGAAAAATTGAATTTTTATTTTAAATATTAAGTCTACATCCTGCCGAGTCCACATGTGTAACAGGAAATTAATATATATTTTTATAACTCAAGTTATAGCTATTTTAATGAGACATTTTTCAATATATCTGATATTTTATTTTAATTTAGGACACAAATTATTATTTTTTTTTTGCCACATTAGAACTAAAAAAAATTGTTTTTCAAATAGAACTACCTGTGTTCTATAAATAGAAATAATAATACGAAATATTTTTATTTTTTTCAATGCATTCATAATAAAATTAATTCAGAATTTTGCATTTTTTTTTCGCAGTCTGTGGATAAAATTTATTTAACTTTACATTATATTCAATACATCCATTTTAAAGAGAAACTTCTAGCTTATTAAATGATGTACATTTTATTTGCGGCTATATTTTATTTTGTCACTTTCCACACTTTCTAAACAATCGTCTATTAATAGCGATCTAACTTCGATCGAGATGTCTTGGTTAGATTTGTTTGGTGTCATACTAATCGAGGAAATGTATGGGTCGGATGAAACAAGTAGCATATATTATATTCAATAAATCTTCATTGGTGCGTTGTCTAGTATCTTTTCTAGTACGGTATTCCCTAATGTTTTTATAGTCTGTTTTTTGATTCTTGCGCTTCTTGAGAAAGTTTACCTTAAATTTTGTTGCGGACAATCTAATATTAACATATTGGTGTTTGGTTAAATTATGTTTAATAAAAAACGCTAACGCTTCGTCTGCACTTTATACGGTATAGGTTTTAAAGTTTCAGAATTGTTGAGTATTTTTTTAAATTTTATTAGCACGATTTGGTGTTTCTGTAGTTTTATTAAAAATTCGGACTACACTTTTCTGGCCATATTTGTTTATTTTATGTTTAGCGACACTAATCATTTCTGGAGAGGATAATTCGATGTTAGAATTCAATAATAAATTAACTTTACTCCTCTTCGTCCGTTCTGTACATTTGTTCAGATTTCCTACCTTCAGCTGGTGCGGAATTAATTATTGTTTCATTTTGTGGCATTTGGAATTTAGCATTAAGCCACTCAGAATAATTTTTTTTAAATTTAGTAGTGTTTCAAGTCACGACTTACTCCATTTTTTTGACAACGCAACAGAAAAATTTAAAATTTGACGTTTTACTAAATTATTATAAGTAGTATGACAATTTTATGCCATTCAATTTTTTTTGTACAAAATCAATGTTTTTCTGGAACTTGCAGAAGTAACGGATTGCAAAGAAAAGTTCTGTCTACCCCTACCAACATCAAAAAGATCCCTTAGTTATATATATATGATCTACTGGAAAACCAAGATTTATCTTATACAAATTTAGAAAATGTGTTTTTGTATTTATATATCAGATGTATTTATTATGCATCTTAACTACTATTTGGTTATCCATGTTCAAAATAAAATAACAGCACTGAGTTGATAAAAAT
This sequence comes from Nasonovia ribisnigri, assembly GCA_027563435.1. Lineage (NCBI taxonomy): Eukaryota > Metazoa > Arthropoda > Insecta > Hemiptera > Aphididae > Nasonovia > Nasonovia ribisnigri. The sequence goes on along the minus strand of JANEHU010000147.1, from coordinate 62,162 downwards.
AACAAAAAAACAATCAATAGTATGTATAGGAATGTGAAAAATATGATGTGCGCGCAATATATACGATACGTATTTACTTATATTTACTTAAATATGATTTACTATTTATATGTATTGCGTGTACACTCTAAATTACTACCTTCTTATATATTATGTATACATAAAGATTTAATTATATAGTAACTTAACTTACCCTAGTTCGACTGCAGACTATTATGAGCATTCGAAGGAAGAAGAAATAGGTTTAATATTGATTCACTTATAATTTAATATTAATCAAGAACACAATTGATATATTAGAGATATTTAAATGTACATTTATTATTTAAGACACAAAAATATCATATTGAACATTTATTATACACCTCATCACTCATCAGTCATCACGTATGTATGACTGCCGCCAAGGGCGTACGCAGGGAGAGTGCCGTTGTGTGAACTGTGAATCCAGCCGATGGTCGATGGGTACCCATCGTCCGAGCCGATGGGACAGTTTATTTAGATAATGACATAACAATATTAACAATATATCAAATATGACAAACAGATGTCTGTATTATAATATAAGCATCTGTGTGGTTGCATTTATAATATTATAATATAATATATATGTACTGAGGATTTACTCAGGATTTATATGATGGCACTCCTCCTAGTACTATTTATAAAGAATGGCTATCATTACAGGTATAACTATTTTTTTTTATAGAATATACTTGTACAAAATTAATATTAATTAATATAGTGTTGTAGCTAAATAAGTAGGTACGTAAGTACGTTTCGCGAAAGATTGTCGCAATAGTCAGACAGAAAATGTGTGTATACTGTATAGGAAGTTTTCCGCTTATACCTTATCATTATTTTATTACGATCTATAATCTTAAATACCTAATACAGCATTATTAAATTATGTCGATTGTCGATCAAAATAAAACATTTGAGTAAAAACCTAATTTTCACAGATATCTGGTACTTTTAAAGTGATAACAATTTGTGTACGTAATGGCTGCAAATAGCTGCAAACAAAATATACAAGGCAAGAAGTTTCTTTTTTAAGATAGATGTACTGAATATAATGTAAAATTTAGTACATTTTATCCAGACCAAAAAAAAAAAAAAAAAAAATCTGAATTCATTTCATTATGAATGCATAGAAAAAATTTTAATATTTCTATTTATAGAACACGGGTAGTACTATTTGAAAAAATCATTTATTTTTTCTAATTTAAATGTGGCAAAACAACAATAAACAATTTATGACCTAAAATCCTAATTAAAATAAAATATCAGATATTTTGAAAAAAAGTCTCATTAAAATAGCTATAACTTGAGTTATAAAAATATTTATTAATTTCCAGTTACATATCTGAACTCGACAGGATGTAGATTTAATATTTAAAAAAAAATTCAATTTTTTTTCATTTTGAATAATAAAGACTGCCTAATTTAAAAATTTGTGGGCCACGTGGGCCGTTCTAAAAGTAAAAGGTCTATGTGATGTTATCGATAAGTGATAACAAAAATTGTCACTATTGGACAGCAAAACAATAACATATGTTGAGATGTAGTAATCAAGAACCCGGAAAAATAGATTTCATTATTCAATCTAGTAAAATTATATTTTATCAAATCATTAATCAATTGTTTTTAGATTCTGAGCTGAGCAAAAGCTATCGATTTTAAAATGTGTTTTTTTTTTATTTTTCACCAACATTTAATGTAGTAAAAATAATTCGATATTTTGATAGAAAAATTAATCTAGTAGGAACTTTTAAGAGGTTAAAATAGAAAATTCCCAGTAGTTTTAGAAAACTTCAGGAATAACAAAAATGGGACAAATTTTGAAAAAATCGATTTGAATTTTTTGGTGTAAGTCAAAAACTTAATAACCGTATACTTGCAATTTTTCACCAAATATTTGTAATATCATTTTCTATGTATAAAGAGTTATTGTTGATAAATACCTTTTTACTAGGTAAAAAAGCTTGAACATTTAAAACAAGGTTCCTAATAAGCTAATGTTTATTTAATTGAAGTTAAAGTGTTAAAGATACATTGCACAATAATTTTTTATATGCATACAAGGTTCAAATTTTGACAAAATTCATCAAAATATCGAAAATGTTCTAACTGAAAAACAATTCATGAAATCTTTTCCAATTATAGCTAACATTAGACATTTTAATAGAAGATTCTCAATAAGTTTTTTTAACAATAACAAAAAAAAGTTGACTGAAACAGAACATACATTTTCAATGAGAGTTAAAACTTCATTTTTACAATATTTGATATTCAGAGGAAAATTAACTGATTCCTATTAATTTTTAATATTTTTACCAAATATTTATGTTAGCATTTACTATGCATGATGATTGGTAACATTTTCAAACTATTTTGAGGTTTTTTGAGATATTTATAGCCATAAGAATTTTTTCAAATTTTGTAAACTATTTTTCAGATAGAAATTCATAAGTTATTTTTCTTAGTCAATATTAGAAATTTTAATAGAAGATTCCCAACATGTTTTTCTCCATAAAAAAATTCCATGATAGCCATTGATATCTTCGATTTTTATTAATTTTTTTTTTAACTATTTAATTTAATTATATTTATAAGTATGTTGACAAACCGTTTCAGCTCATAATTGTTTTTAGTATGCAAACCAATGGTTTATCATTGAATTCAAAATATATAACACATCCCTTACAAAGCATACTCGACAACTACTGTCCAGCAGAACGGTACTCCCTCATCCACCTTTTTTTTTTTCACTAATGAATAATAATGTTTAATCAAAGGCAAAATGTATTGAAGTTTAATTCTTGGTTATGCGGATACTTATTGGGACACCAGGACTTATGGAAATCCTAGGTTGGTATCCACTGTACAGTGTATCAATCAATCTAAAGTATCAATATACCTAACGATTAAAAGTACTTTAAGTGGTTTTGCATTTTTTGGTCAAAAAATAAATAGTTTATACCAAAATGAGTTGGAAGAGGACACCACACGAGCATTTGTTGTCTCAGTCTTACAAACTTACAACATGTCAAACAATAACTATGCTGTAAATTCTGAAATTGAGGACTTTTCTTTCTTTACAATTTTAAGATAAGATTATTATATATAGGGTATCTCGGAGGCTTTTATTGATATTTTTATTAAGAAGCAAGTCACAACCCTTTTTAAACTAAACATTTCAAAATGATCATTAGTAATAATTCTCTGCCCTAATAACATGATACAATTTGTCATTCATACGTGTTTAGTTTCATCTTTCACACCACTTACAATAACAATGAGAAATATACTAAAATTTGAACATACAAGAAAACTGAAATTAAAATGTATAATATTTCAATACAATAGAAAACGAGTTCAACTTATTTAGGGACTTATCTAATTAAGAATACTGATAATAATATAAATGTAATAAAACATTCTGTTCTTGGAAATAGAAGTTGATCCACTTAGCTGCAGATCAGGGGGAGGGTCTCCTGAACTACTAACCCTCCCTTAGTATTTAATATTATGTTAAACAGAGGAATGTGTTATAAGGCCTTTGGTACACTATGTATAAGATGTTTAAAAAGTTGTCTACCTACTTTTTCAACAAGGTTTTTTTTCCTCAGTAAATTACTCTATTCCAAATAAATATGTAAAAAAATTATGACAAAAACACATTGAGGTTTGTGCATGTGTAGTCTTGTTGGCTGCTATCGGAGCGCTGCTAAATACTGGCCAATCACAGCTGTTCCAAGGATTGGCAGTTTTTCCAAATTTATTTGAAATAGAGTATATAGTATGTATATTTTTAGAAGGCTTCTCAGAATTCTGTCATAACTTCAAAAATTAAATTATAATTCCATTTTTGTTATAAGGTATAGATGGCATTGATAAAATTATTGCACTTGGAATAAATATATATATTGATTAGTAATTAGTGCTGTGCAGTGTAGAACTGCCCTCAACAGTTTAAAGCAGCGGTTCCCAAACTGTGCTCCGCAATGGCTTACCAAGGGCTCCATTCGTAATACCACAAAAATTGTTCATTATTGAAAATGAATATAATTAAATATAATTCACCAATATGTATAGTACTATTATAGTGTGTAAAATTCCGATAAGAATATTGTATAAAATTATCTAATTCTAGAATTGTCTCCCATATGTATACAATTTGTGTTAATTATACTTCATAGAAGATGGAACACAGGCAAATTACCGTTAAATATTTATTGGAGGCTCCACGAGAAACTTCTACTTAAAAAAAGGCTCCGAGGCTGAAAAAGTTGGGAACTACCTACTGGTTTAAAGTGTTTTAAATATGGTGATTATTTAAATCATACATGATGAGTTTTAAATTACTTCTTTTTTCTTATATTTAACAAACATAGTTTTTAAAAAAATGATCATATTTAATTGTATACAAGTATATTTTAAGCATACAACAGGTTATAGTAAAAACAAAATGTAAATATGTTCACTGACAAGATTACAACACATGTCAAGTTCGCTTAAAATATTCAAAACATAGGTAATGTGAACTATTAGTTAATTGTAATTTTAAAACCACAAGACATTATTAATATTTTTAATTAGAATAATTTTGTCTCAAACAAAGTGAAGTGGATGTCATTAATTTTTTAGGCTTATACAATAATGAATAACAGTGTATTGTTTAGCAAAACCAATGATATAAAAATTGCGTCTTACTTACAATCTAAAACCAATTATTCATATATTCTAACAATAAAATAATTTTACTGATATCCTTTTAAAGTGATAAGACTGTTTGAGTTGCTTAGTCATTGTAGTTAATAATGATTTAATATATCCAATTTATCAATTTTATTCTAGAAAAAATGAGCAAATTTAAGGTTAATGAAAATATATATTACATTTGAAGACCAAAAAAAAAAATGTATTTTTAACGGTAAAAAAAAAACCAGTGTTTAGGATAGTGATTAAAACATTCCCATTGGGTGCATAATAGTTTACTCAAAGGCTAGGTAAGTCTTAAATAAATGTTTTATTCACACAAGAATGATGAATTTCAGCAATATAATAATAATCATAAAAAAAAATTGAATAATAAAAGATTACGAACAAGTTTAAATTAAGACATAACTGATGAAAAGCATTACAACATTAAAATGAAAATACATAGGTTTTACATAAATATATATATAAGTAAATTACTAGTATTCACTGATGACTTAACAGTTCTATATTTCATTCAGTAGAATAGGCTAGTAAAACTTCCTACCCTTTTAAGTTATCATTGTGATTACATACCTACCAAAGGCATAATAATACAATTTGAGGGAACAACAATATGTTAACAGTTTATATTCCATCATTACCATTTTCTATAATTCTTAATAAATTTCCATTAGTTAAAAGACAACTGTTGGAAAAAAATATATAAAGTATATTGCTCGATTTAGAATGGTTTTCATTCAGAGTATTTTATATTATTATAATTATTAACTTTAAACTTTATTTTTATACTCCTCACTTAAAGCGTACTGTTTAGTTTTCTGAGGCATACATGCGTGTCCATTCTTTAGCATTGCGTATGGCTTCAATTTCATTGACTTTCCATAGTTCAGCTACATCATTTGCTAATGGATCATCTGGATTTGGTGCGCTCAATAGTGCTTGTATGGACAAAAGAACTGTACGTATCTGCAAAGCTGGTGACCATTTGTCCTTAAGTATGTCCAAACATATTCTTCCAAGTCGGTCAATATTTGGATGGTAAATTTTAGTGATGAAGCGAACCTTTGGCGCTGACATTGGATAGTCTTCAGGCAAAAACAGTTCCAACTTGAACAGGCCCCCTTCAAAAGGTGAGTCTTCGGGCCCTGTGACTTTGACATGAAAATACCTATGGCATAAAAAGAAAAGTAAATAAACAAAACAACTGACGTATACTATCGTTATTTGGTCGCATCGACTGGGGACCTGTAGGTTAAGGTAGTCGTTCGTTCCGGGAAATCCGGTACGTTACTGATTTACAGGAAAAAAAATAAATATAGATTATAGATATAGATACAGGTTCAAAATTATGGTGTCCCGGATTTCTTAAAATTTTATCAGTCCACAGTGGGTGCCTACGGAAAAAAATTCAACAAACGCAATTCGAACAGAACTCAATCACTCGCAGACGGTTAGTATGGCGCACACGTCGCAACAAAAATAATAACAGTAGCCAATTGTAGTGGTCACATCGACAATTCCATCAATGGACTGTGCGCGGAAAACGCGTCTCACCTCGCATTTCCTTCGTCCGGCTTGGCACTGATTCCGGGCACCGGTTCCTGCATCAGACGTTGCGTCTCCTTGAGTATTCTCCGCGGTAACACAGACATTATTGCGTTAAACTAAGAGATTATCGAACGGATGCTGAGTATGTACCGCACTATAATCGGAAAAAATGTGGAATCGGAGGTGGCTGCGGTCCGTCGTTGCCGTGCGCTGATCGTTGCCTTCTGCAGTTCTCTACAATAATGTGATATTATTTTCTTCTCTTACCGGTTTCGGAGTATGTGTGTGTGTGTGTGTACGTGCGTGAGTGTGTGTGTGTGTGTGTGTGACGTGTGTTTGTTGTGTAATCGTATTTTTAAATTATTATTATCAATAAGTCGCGTGTTTTGGTGTTCGACGGCGACGACGACGACTACAGCAATAACTGCACTATAAACGTCTATAGTGCCTTTAATCGCTATTATTCACGTCGAATGATCACAATTCAATATTCAGTAACAATAATAATCGTACACAACTAGGTATAAAGAATATTATTATCACGAAATGAAAACATGTCGGCGGGGTTGATGGGATACCACGATGTGCATCTCGCATTCAAGTGTTCAATGTTTAATACCGCGTCGACGACGGTAATAATAATAATAATAATAATAATAATAATAATAATAATAATAATATTAGTAATAATATGATACGAGCAGACGTGCGAGTTGCACCGAGGGAAGACGTGTGGTACGTGTGTCGTGTACGTACTAATACAATATTATTATGTATTTATGTTCATGGCCGTGTAATATGTATAATCATTACGCTATCATACTCCTATACAATTTTACTGTCTAAAAGGTGTATGTCGCAGACTTCACTAGATAAAGAACTGCAATATAATTTACATTGTTACAAGTGTTGCTAGTGAAGCTCAGCTGTGGATGGCCGCTATTTTGTCGGTTGGCAAAACATTTCATTCATAATACAATTATTATTAGGAATAACATCGTTTGTAATGGTAAAATAAAATAGTAAATGTAAAATGAATTATATAAAACATATTTTTTTTTCCAAACAATAGGTTTAGAAATAATAAAATGCCATACAAATTACAAAATAAATTATAATTAAATATTAATCTTATTTATCATACAAAATACCACGAAATTGCCAACCGACCTTGAAGCTTCAATTCATGGCGGGAGTTCGCTATCAAGTATTTAGTATTATATATATGAATATTATGAATCTATGATATATGTACATCTCGATTAAACTATTAAAGAATAAAGATGTGTAATCGTGATGTACAGTACAGAAATCTCAAGTCTGTATGTGTAACACACATATATATATGTATATCTATCGGCATCACGATTTAAGATAGTAGGTTGCCCATCGAGGCTTCGACTACGGTAAAGTCATTGGTAAAATGGCTTATCCGACGTCCATCAATTATAGGCAATAGTAAAAAAGTGAGATTCACTGTACGTCTTATCTGTACTTGTTTTCTTATCACAAGTCGATGGGCAAGGGCCATATACCTATGTCCTATACTCCTATAATTTATAGGGCCTGTATTATTTGTTCCAAAAATTACTTGTTCCAAATGTGGAGCAAATAGTTTTTGGAATAAATAGTAATTGGAACAAATATTTCGTGGAACAAATAATTATTGGAACAAATATGTTGCGGATCAAATAGTAATTGGAACAAATTATTTGTGGAACAACATAATATATTTAAATTAGGCCCTATCTTTTATTCCATCATAATATTTGTTCCATAAAACACTTGTTCCGAGAATATATGTTCCACAAATAAGAATAATCATGAAGGGTGTGGATAACAAAAAATAAATAAATAAATAAAAGTAATTTTATTGTTGTAAAGAATAACATTTTTGTTGAAAACTCAAAAATCAGAATATTTCTGCAAAACCTTGTTTCCACGGTGACACTATGTAAATTGCATGACATTATAAAATTTATTATTTTTCATATAAAACGACTATAGTGAAAATAAAACAAATAAATTGATATAAATGTGGTAAATCAATTATTATTGAATATACCTACGTATAATTATTAAGTACGTCGTCGTCCGTTGACTTGAGTACTTACCGGCTTATTGCATAATGCATATAGTCTATCACCATGTTAATGTTATTAATGATTGCGATAGACCCATAAATAAGCTAATAGGTCTATGGACTATGATTGCAATGAATACCTATGAGCAGTCAATGCAACGGCTACGGCTGTATTCATATACAGTGAAAACTCTTTATAACGAATCTGAAGGGACCAAGAGATTTCTTTCGTTATAGAGAGTTTTCGTAATAGAGAGGGTTTAAAAAAAAACAAAATTTTAATTATTTATGTATAAAGGTATGTACCTATGTAATATTATATATCAAACACATCATTATTTTTACATTATTTTATATATATTTACGTATTATATTAAATTATTATTATTATTACCTATACATACTTATTAAATATAATTTAATTTTTATACTATACATATTTATACTTTATTTAAAATAGTCTGTCATCTTAGTTTGGACTTTTTTATTTTTATAGTTTATATATGTAATAGATACGATAACACGTAAATTGTATTATGAAACATAAAATATTGTTTCGTTATTGAGAGTGACTAATACGTTATAGAGAATGAATTGTCTAATGGGTTATATAGCAAACCAACCATTATTATGTAATGTTTACGTTATATAGAGTTTTTCGTTGTAAAGAGTTTCGTTATAAAGATTTTTCACTGTAATTGTAATATTACATTACAGTTAATAATAAAATTGGTATTTATAAAAAAGAATTTGATAGAATCCTATGGCACAAATCACCTATTTTTCGAAGAGGCATATTTTGTTGTTGTTTGGGGACAGTGGAACTTGCAGATCAAAAGCGGGACTTTGCTAAGTATAACACAAGGTCATTGATTATATAAAAAACTGTAATTTTTTGGAAGCATATACTCTGGTGTCAATATTAAAACAAATTGGCGGGATATTTACATTACGATTAACATTGAAGGAATATTCGACAGTATAAAATGTCGATCGTAATCATACAAATCGACATAGGCGGACATCGGGGGGGGGGCCTCCCTAAATATTTTAATAGCCCCCAAAATCGAAACTTAATTTGCTAAAAAGCCTCCGCGGGTCACTTTACATTGGATTATTATAGCCCCCCTAAAATTTCAACCAAATGTCCGCCTATACAAACCGAGTATAGTTAGTACAAAATTAATGCCATATACGAGTACGGAGTAGGTAGGTACTTCATTTATTTATCTTATATTACGTTAACTTTTAAAAACTTTGCAATTCTGAAAATATAGGGCTCGTCAATGCAGGTCAAAGAGTTAAACTGATTCAAAATTTCAAAATAAATCGATTCAGTTGGAAATAGTATATAATGTTCTTTAAAATTTAACACAAGGTTTATTATAAGTTGTACTTAATACTTATCATAGAAAAAAAAATCAAAAATCGTTAGTCACAATTTTTATTTCTAAGCATTTAAAGTTCAAATGTTTACGAAATATATCAAAATTTAAATTAAATTTTATACGCTCATATTGCGTATGTTGGCCAAATACTTTTTTTATTATATAAACAGATACTCAGGGTTTTTTTTAATGATTTTTTCTGACTGCACAAACAATATTTTCCCCACTCTTCTGGATTTTAGTAAGGAATTAAATTGATTACAAATATCGCCTATGATACAATAAAGCAGTGGCGTGCTCACGGGTTAGGGTCTGTGACAAGTCAAAAATGAATATCCCCCCCCTTTCAAAAAAGCTGATCACGCCACTGCAATAAAGTACCAATTTTCACTACACAATTACTTTTTTCACTGCACAAAATGTGTCTCACTGCACACAAAAAAAAAGCCTGCAGATACTATAAAGTAACTGTAGTAACATATAGACATATATAGTAACTGCACTATTTATTTCAAAATAGAATAGGTATATGACAATATTAAAATATAATATATCCTAGACTGACAAATCATCTCCGTTCAGAATCGCATTCAAATTTAACCTACCATAGTCCGAGGTCCACCCCACCCCCTAATGTACAGCAGAGCGATATCCACTTACCCACTTTATTTTTATTTAAATATAAATGTTTTAACTCAAAAACAAATGTAATTTGTGTATTACCTATATTATAATAAAGTACCTACTCATTGTTTATGTAATTTTGTTGAAAATTATATCTAATGTTTAAGTGTGTATAAATATTAAATAATATACCTATACCTATATGATATTAATTATTATCAAAAATAGACCAATAGTGGAATACCTACCACCTACCGTAAATAGTAATAGTGTATACGCATTTGTATATAGGTTAATAGGTACCTAACGAATATTATTTTTATTACAAAGCTTATAAATAAATAAATTAAATAATTATATAAATATATAATACGATATATAATATTACGATTATATTTATGTATCATTAGTTTACGTAGGTACCTATAACCCTTTTAAAAGGGCTATAGTATACTCTAGAAAACAACGTTTACGTACCTATTTTGGAAGATTGTGCATTTATTTGAATACAAATATAATACTTATATAATTATTAATTGATAATTGATATTGTAAATAACTGCACATATTATAATATGTAAGTAAGTACAATGTATATTAGGTACACAATCGTACATACAGTAAGGAGGTACAGCAACAGCTATATTATTAAGTAAGTCATTATATTACAAACATACATGAAGTCGGGGTCAGCGAATAATTATACCAGCCCATTTTTTTTTTTTTTTTTACAAATGGCTGATACAGTGATACGTGACAATAAACATTTTTAAATTTTTACTCAAAAGTCAAAAAATAAAATTGAATAAAACATAAACATTAATAGTATTATGTTGAAATTCTGTGTACACTGTACACCTTTAGGCTTGGGCTTTGGTATGAGTGTATGGCGGAAAATCCTAATTATTTGAAGTTTTCGGTCAACTACAATATTATATTGAAAACATAGGTCACATAAATCTTTAACGAATGTCAATACCAATATTTAATAATAATAATATAGTGTAGTCTGTGTTACTGTTTTAGGCAGATCTATATTTTAAACGCAGAAAATATTAGGTACCTATATAGGTACCTACCTAGTATAATAATTTTGTTTTATATTTTGTGCGTCCGCCTAATAATAATATTTATGTATAATAATATAGGTAACCATGCATAATTAATAATATTATAGTAGGTACCAGCTAACGTCACAGTTATTTCTGTGAATTGTTATCTTTATTTATAAAGAGTAAGCTGGTAGATATGTTTTTTGTAGTTTGAAGTATAATGATATCAATTAAAATGTATAATAATTTGAAGCATTCCGCCGACAATTATTATAAATTTATAAATAGGTCCTTAAAAAACTCTTTAATTATATTCAATATTCAAATGATCCTCAATAACGGTTGGGTTTAAATGGCTTCCCTGTCATTTATCAATGTACCTACCATCATCTTATTATGTATGCTGCAGAACGTAGCGGTACCTATGTTATCTTAACGAAAGATATGTTATTCAATTAAAGACTGATTACGGAGAATTTCTGTATGATTATTTAAAAATAAAAACACAGATGGAATTCGGTTGCAATTATTTAAATTTTTTTTTGTCACACGATTGTCGGCTAAAAAAATAAATAAAATAAACCTTGTTTCTTAGCTGAAAATCTACTGATTGCGAATCGTTATATTTATACGACAGTCCGAAATTTTTTCTGACTCCGTCGTCTCCATTCGTTATTCTAATAAAAATAACTGTCATTAGTTGAAAATTTTGAATTTTCCCGTAGAAATTACATATTATAATAAACTATTTAGGTTATTGATTGGTGTAATAATTAGGGCTAGGATTTATGGGCAATAACAAATTATAAAATATACATTTTATTTACCAAAATATGCAAAAAAAACTATGAAAAATTACGACTTGGAACAATTTGTAAGAAATAATATATTTGCAAACGTCAAAGTCATATACCTAATATATATATTCTATGTAAATAAAAAAACTACATTACTTATTATACGTACAATTACAAAAGGTAGACCTTAAACACCTTTTCAAAGCGTAAATATTCTTAATTTTGTAGTGTGTTTCATCATTATCTATATGAGTACTATTATTTTTTATTTAGGCATTCATATTTAGTAAAACACTATAGGTAAGTATTATTTAGAAGTAGTTTTTCATAAAATCATATCGAGAATTATGTGGCAATGATATGATATATTATTATAATTTTGAAAAATTCTTAAGAAAAACTATTGTCTCTACAGCTATAAAAGTTACGTTCCTAGACAATGGTTAGGCCCCTCCAAAAATTCCCCCGTAGTTGGGGTTAGGTTAGGTCGGGTGAATATTGAATAAACAAAATTATTCTTATCCACGGTTAAAGATAAATATATATATAATATAAATATTTAACCGTGTTCTTATCACACCTGGGTATCTATGATATTATCACTGAAAAAAACAAAATATAATTTTACTATTTGTTCCACAAAATACTTGTTCCAAACGTGGAACATATAGTTTGTGGAACAAATAGTAATTGGGACAAATATTTTGCGGAACAAATAGTCATCGGAATAATGTTTTGCGGAATAAATAGTAATCGGAACAAGTGTATTGTGGAACAAATAGTAAAACTACGATGAAATAGTAGTTGGAACAAATATAGTGTGGAACAAATATTTTGTGGAACAATTTGTAGTGATCCATTATAACCTCCACGCATGACGCTTAAAATCGCGGTCTTGGAAGATAATATCTCCGTGCTTAAAATAAATATAACCAAATCGTTTCATTCATGAAATATTGTTTTCGTAGAATTTTAAACTGCAGGCTGTAGCGTCATAGATCCCTTGTGATCGATGAACGCAGAGGCGTGACAAAAAAAAGGATGTGTGGGCCACACATAAGTGTGGCTCGGGCAGGAAGGCAATTTCAGTTACTATGGACACACAATATACTATAACGATGATGTGTGAATTTTTTTTTTTCATATTTTTGTGTCTGTCATTACGGTTTGGGGCAGTCCAACTGCTTCGATTTTCTTCGACAGTATCTTGTTCGATGGGAAAGTGAATCTATACTTGGTGCAGTCGGGAGGTCAAAATTCCCGATAATTTTCAAAAGCGCGGGGAGAAACAAAATACAAATTAAGGAAAAACGATAATTTTCGGTAAAATCGGTTTTCGACAAAATTGATTTTGGTTTTTAGTGTAACTCTAAAACAAATGACCGCAGATACATATAATACTGTGTCTGAATGTTTATATTAGCATTTTCTATACACGATAAAATTTTCAAAATATATTGATTTGTTTTGAACTGTTTATACGGACATATTTAGTTTCCAATATTTTTAGTATTTTTTTCTATGAATGTCAATACAATTTTATTTTTGGGTATTAAAGCTTTAAAATTTAATACAAGACTCCTGGTATATTGTAACAATAGCAGTTGAAAAATATTAAAAATACACATTTTTTTATAAGCCTTTAAAGTTCGAATTTCGACAAGATTTATCAAATTTAAAATTAAAAAATGATTTTGTATAGTAAAAAATGTATAAAATGTTCAACTTCCATAGCTAAGGGTTGAAAATTTAAAACAAGGTTTCACGTAAATAGATAAATAAATGTCTTTATTCACAATAATATCATCAAATATACTTAGTATTATATCTTGGCTGACTGACCGCCTTTGCTCATATAATCTTTTTTCGTACCTATACGATAATATTATATTGATATTATATCATTGAATTCAAATTTATCGCCATTAATTTTAATGACCCACTTTGTAACCTACTGTACTAATCTACCAACCTTTTTTTCATAGTTATTTTATGTTCAAATTTGGAAGAAATTCCATGGTATGTACCTAATCAAGAATAACGGTTTTAGTTATTTTGTTGTAATTTAAAAATACTATTCGTAGGTACTTGAGACGTAATTTAATACTTAGTAATTCGAGCAGAACTTGAACTTTCTTTTTTTTAGTTGGTTAGGTAATTAATGAATCAAGCCCCCATGATTTGTCTTCCGGGATGGCCCTGTTAGTTACATGAGTCATGACTAAATAAATTAAATGTAGCCATGATCTACATCAGTGGTTCTCAAACCTTTTTTTTCGTGTATCACTGAATTACTGAAGTATATTATAAATCAGTCATGTACCTACTATAAGTGATTAAAAATAAAACGATCCAAATTTTACATTCCTATTGTTATGACGAGTATTTTGACACTAGTTTTGAGTGTTTCAGATAACATTTAAGTGTTGCGTGTAGTTAGCCCTCCCTCAGTTCCATCCCTAATAATATTATAATATTAGGTAATTTGTTATTGACTTGCAAATTCCAGGATTGGACTAGCAAGTTCTTGCTATAATTGCTTGCAAAATTATGGCACTATGCAAACTTGTTTAAAAAAAGTGTAAGGGTCAACTTATCGGACGCAGTTAAATACTACAATATAATTATTTTTACTAAATAAAACTTTAATAAACTAAACAGGCGAAGGGACAATATTTTGTACTGATTTAAATTAATCAGCATTTACATGTCGACAATTATATGATTAGAGCTCGGATTTATACGCATTAAAAACCAACCAAATATGCGCTAAAAATTCCTAAATGTGCATAAATATATGCATTAAAATATTAAAATATGCACGAAAAAAAAAATATACATAAAAAAATTAGCAAAAAAAATGTACTTTTTAAACATTTAATTAATACAATAAATTTTAAAAAAATATCGAACACTACTATAAATACTTATCTACTTTTCTTAATTTTTTTTTTCACTTTAATTATTTTGTAGGTAACTTTAATCAAAAAGAAAAAATTGGAAACAATTTATAGAGTTAAATTTATAGGGTATAATAATATATATATGAGGTCATATTTAGGGAATACCGTTTATACCTACAAGCTACAATAGTATACCTATTAATTAATTTTGATATTAATCGAAACTATAAAAATATAATATTTTTTCTTATATTATAATTCTATACATTTCAAAAATGTCTAAATAACAACAAAAAAACATCGAAATATGCACTTATAGATGAAATATACAATTAAAATTGTAAAATGAGCCCTTCAAATAGAAAAATAGAAAAATATGCAAAAAAATGCGCTAAAAAAGTTTCATTTTTAAGATCCTTATATCATAAAATAAATCTAGGCTCATTTAGCATATCATACGATCAACCACAATAAATATAAAAATGCATACAAATCCGAGCTCTAATTATGATTTATGACATTTCTTATTTGCTGGCGATTGCCCGCGATAATAATGTCCGTATATTAGTTGTAATTATTTTATAAGTAATATTATAGGTACCTACCTACCTAACCATTTCAAACAAAATATTTAATTTTAATTTTCCGTTGTACCACTAGTCTCTCACGTACCACGGTTTGAGAACCTTTGAACTGCATCATTATACCCTGCAAATAATATTTTACTATGTTAAAGTATAAACCGACGGTCATAAATGATAAAAGTTGGACACCAACTACCAACAGCACACCCTAACGGTCCGGTCTCATTTGCAGAAAAAAATACGTACCCCTCCACATAGGTGGGAGGGTGTTGGTTTGTTCACCTTATAAATCCACCTTGCGTGGAATAAACTACTATTCCTATAAGCCATTAGGAATTTAGACGTTTTCATTCCAACGTGTAGCAATTGATCTAATGAAGCGATAAGAATTCTAAAAACGATTTGAATTTGTCGTCAAGGCTACTTGAGATGGATTTTCCCAGATTTTTTAATTTTTTGATTTTAACATCTCTAAAAGTCTAAAAACTGTATTATTTTATTTCCTTTTTTAATATTTAGGGAGATCAAATCAAATATGTAGGAAAATCGATCTCAACTAGACATGACGTTGTCACAAATTCAAATCTATTTTTAGAATTCCTATCACTTCACTAGAATGAAAAGACTTATTTGTATTGTTCCAAAAGGTGGACGAACCAAAAAAAAAAAACTAATATTGTAAAATAAATACATTATCGCTCCGCTCCGAATCTAAAATACCAATTGGCAATAATTACCATTAACAAGATCAAATATATAAATAAATAATATCTTAATTCGTGATCGTGACCATGAATAATATCGATATTTCATAAATCCTCGCAATTAGATAATATTTTATCTATAGCTGTGCTCATCACTGATTGGTTGCATGAAATTAACCGTGATAAGATTAAAATTAAATGTTTTTTTTTCAATGATTACAAGTGGTAATAGTGGTATTGAGTGATCTTAAATAATTCTCAAATCTCAACGTTCTCAATAATTATTTATTCTTCGTTTGTAAATAGTGATTCGTAATTGTACATTGAAGTGTTTCGTAGACCGAAGTCAGTGCGACACTGCAAGTTGCGACGTTCGCGAGTTCCTAGATCGCAAGACAGACTCGTTTTGTCTTATGACGAAATATTGGGCAATCATTTAAAATTCGTTTTCCAGTTTTCGACAGTCATGGACGACCATCACGTCAAAGTTTATCTGCTGAAATTGTTGGACGACAATGATTTGACTGTTGCGCAAGGGACATCCGCCAGAAAAAACGTATTATTCGTCGTCGGCAAGCCGTCGGCCGTCAAGTCATTGGATGAGTTCGCTAGTTGTTATGCCGACAAGACCAACGTGAAAATCGACATAGCTGAAAACTTGAGCCTAGGTAAGGGATGGGGGCACAGTTTAAGATATACATATCTTGTATTTTAAACCGTGGGCGAGAGCATAGCCGATAAGGGAGACAAACCAGAATTGTTAGTGCAACTTTTTATTAGTTTGTTGGTTTTTGTAGCGACCGACGGACCATTGTACAACGTCATTCTATCAGGCTTCGGGGCAGATGACAATGTGTCGTGCGACTTGATTTTACTACCAACGTACACTACACTGCTGACTGCTGGCGGCACGCTGATCGCGAAAACCAAATTAGGAACTGAGGATACCCTGGTGAAACATATGAAACTGTGTGGTTTCCTTAACGTTGCATCAATGGAATCTGTTCCAGGAGTGGTCGTTGGCAATATGCCCACGTACAAGGTACTCATGGCTTAAATAAAGAATATACGCAGTTTACGTTTAGTAAACTATTTATCTAATCGTGTGTGCTTATTTTGGGTTGCTACAAGGTTGGCTCTAGCGACAAAGTCACGTTGAATCCAGGGGCAAAAGAAAATGTCATTTCAGCGTGGAAGTTGGACGATAATAATTCTGAAACAATATCTGAAGATGATTTATTAGAAGCCGATGACTTAAAAAAGCCGGATGCATCTTCACTCAGAGGTATGCAATTAAACAACATAAAAACAAACAATTTATTATAAAATTTTTAATTGTGTTGCCTTAACCATCAGTATGTGCTACTACCAAAAAAGCTAAAGCTTGCAAAGACTGTAGTTGTGGATTAGCAGAAGAACTCGAAGCCAATCGTCTCAAGGACACACCCAAACCAGACACTTCTAAAGCCAAGTCGTCTTGTGGAAGTGTAAGCTAAATTATTGTACTCATTCTATTATGTTGTTCAAACATTACTACATTAGTATTGACACTTAACTTGAGCGATTAAATTGAAACTCAAATTTGAAAAATAACAATATGTTTTTCAGTGTTATCTGGGCGATGCATTCCGCTGTGCCAGTTGTCCGTATCTGGGTATGCCAGCATTCAAACCGGGCGAGAAGGTTCAACTCGCCGGAAACTTGTTGCAGGACGATTTCTAACCAGTGCATTCTGTCAACGGCACTCAACACACACACAACTAGAATATTTATATAACGGTATTTTAATTATAATATTATGTATAGACATCAAAAATCCAATGTTTGAAATAAATAAACAAGATATTTTTTTTTTATTCAAATGTATTTTTTCCCCTCAAACCAAAAAAATGTTAAGGGTGTACAAATATTATGGTTACAAATGAAAAAAAAAAAAAAGTTTAAATAATAGTTTTAACATTGAAAAATGTATAAACTAATTTAATTAATATAACTCAGCAGTTTAATCCACTAAGCTATTGGCAGTCTGTCAAATGTTTATACAATAAGTAAGTAACATAAACACTGAAGCCGTGCGTACAAGATATATTATTATAACATATTGTATATACACATGTAGTTATAGAAAAGTTTTATAAATTATTATTCAGTTCAGTGATTTTTTATTATGTTTGTTTTTTAAGCGTTACAAATTCTGCAATATTAAAAAATAATAATAATAATAAAAAAAAATCTTTATCCCTTATATCTAAAAGTAAATGAACTTAATTTGATATTAAACATAAAATTGAATTCATCGACTTAAGACTAAAAACTATTAGCAAATTGATATTATTTTTATTTAAACATTTAGGGAGTAGTATTTTTTTCCATTTGGAGCAAATAATTTATTAAAAGGATGACTTTTTCAGATGTTTGCTTTTTGTTTATTGAGAGCAAAACTTTCCAGGTACGTGTGTTGAGTAGGTTTGTGTAGACGTAGCATATTCAAAGCATCTTCTAATTTAAACCATTTGCGTTTGCGACCTTAGTAAAAAACAAAACAATAACATTTAGTTTGTATGTTTATAAATAAAATAAATTTGCATAGTAATAACACTAAAGAAATATTGTTGTTTTAAACAAATGTATCCATAAGATAATACAAAAATAATTAAAATTAAATTTACAATTTATGCAACAACAAAATACTATTTGATATGATTACTCATCACTAATACATTAACGACACTAAAATTAAAATATAGTTCAACAAATAATAATACGCAATCGTCTTTGGCATTATAACTTTTAAATATATTTATTTTATATATTTTTTTCATTATTTCCAAAACAACAAGTATGTCTAGATGTCTGTATAAGCAATTTGTATTAAGAAATTTTGCTATATAGCAGCAGCTGCTTTAAAAGAAGGATACATGCTAATCAGCAAGTTATTGAATTTCAAAACATAGTAAACATCATATTTTTTGTACACAAGTCCACAATAACAAAATCAAAACATAATATCAATGTATACATTTATCCAGCTTGTCAATAATTAATTGAACTCCAAGGTTACTTCCACATGAGATTAAAATTCTACTATAGATATCTATAACCTATTACTCACTTGTTATTGTATTTATAATAACCTATCCTATTGCCATACAAATAAACAGATATTAATGACAAAAATGATAGGTACATAGTTCAATGTGCTTGCATGTATATAGTAAACCGGACATAATTTATTTTCGTGTTAAGATATTTTTTTATCTTACTATCAAACCTACAATATTTGAACATAATTAATTTTTAATAATAGTAAATATTATTTATTCATATTACATATTTTTGTCAACTGTTAATGTGCATACAGTGTGTTTGTTCACGTTAACAACTTTTGAAGGGAGATTGTACTTAACTGCCACTTTATTATAATTTAAAATATTTTTTTATTATTTTAGATTATATAAACTCAAAATAATAATCTTAATACAATTAGTTCTGTGTTTCACTATTATTTGAAAACCTTTGATAGTCAATTTGTGCACTTTTCAAGTCAAATAATTAATTTCAGTTGAATAGTAGCTGTATAGCAATGTAAGTTTTCAAGTAGTCAAGAAACTGGTAGAAATATGAACAGGAATGAGCTAGAAAAAACTCGGCGAAACATTATACTTACTAAATTTAAATAATATCAAAATAATCGATAATCTGAAAGAGATTGAATAGTTAAAACTAATCAATTTATGTATAATATATAAAAAAAAAACTATTGATAGAGAAATACTTCAACAAGATTATTATAGGTATTCATCATCACTGTTAAAAAAAAATTATTGAAGCGTGGCATATTTTAGATAAAGATACACTTGGGTTTAATTTATCTAATAGTACAAAAGTTATGTAAAGTTTGGTTTGTTAACGGACTCCATATCATGAAAATTGTATATCACAGTACTCAACTTTGTCTTACAACAATGAAGTTTTTTTTTTAGGATTAGGTAACCTAAATTAGGAACCAACTAATTATTAAATTATAGTAGCAATTAAGTTGTAATCTTTAACTGAAATGAAAACAACATATTAAGCAATTTACCTTGTAAACTATGATTTGTTGACTATTTATTACTATTGTTTTTATCACTGCCTTACTTTATGTGCTTATTATTATTTTTTTATTTTTTTTTTTTATTTTTTTATTGATTATCTATCTCTTATATTATAATCTTGGTATTATGTTTGCTCACGTTTTATTGTTTCAAGTATGACACTAGAGGTATTTTCTTAATGCACACCAAGACTCAAGTTAAGAACTCAAGACTATTTGAATATAATATTATATAAGTTCAAAAAATAAAAGCTTATAAATTAACAATTATGCATAAATACCTACAATTTCTATTGGGCTTATAATATTAAAATAAATAGTTTGTATAATTTATAGTTAATAGGTACTCAATAGAATTTATATGATGAACATCAAAATGATTATTGAAATTTACCAATGATATAATATATTATAATATTATACAAAAATATCAACATTTAATGCACTTCAATTTCACCTAATGTTTAAGAAAATCTCACCTATGCCCAAAGAGTCTTCCCACTCGGCTAGTTCTTCTGTAACAATCATAACAAACACATCTGTTCTATGCCGTCTGATATGAGTCTAAAAACAGAAAATAAAATATTAGACATATACCAAGGCAGTTTATTATTTAAAAAAGAAATAATACTAACCCTATCTTCAAATGTACCAAGTCTTCTGTGTAATCTGCCCACAACACCAGCTTCTTCGACTACTTCCCTTAGAGCAGTAGCACTTGGTTCTTCTTCAGGTTCAATACCACCACCGGGTACAATCCATTGTTCAGGTCTACTAGATGAAGTCACCAACAACACCTTCAAAAAGTATCATATACCTATATAATGTGCACAATAGTCTGTTATCATTATTCATTATATAAATTTGTGGGAATATGAAAAAAGAGCACATTTTACTGTAGTATTACTTAAGTTTACCTTGAACTAGATATTTTTATCATATAACGTACTAGATGTAGTAGCAATGTGAATTTCATACCTAACTAATACACAACATAAGTTTACACAGGTTATTTAATTTACAGGTCTTTTTTTTGGCACAATGTCCATGACCTAATAAAAAAAAATAACTACCCACCTGTCATGGTAACTAAGTATACCCACGTCAATCGGCTATAGTCCAACAAATAACTAAATTATTTATACCAATGTTCAATATTTATTCATTACCTATTGTTAATAATTGATTAAGACGTATTGTGTTCTACATCATGTTTAATACCATAATATGAAGGTATATGGTATTTAAAAACCATAATATGGATTTAATGTGTTGTGAGGAAATGGATAAAATTATTTTAATAGAACACGTATTCAATATTGTTACCTACAAGATTTTAATTTACTCACAAACCCTAATGAACAAAACCAACAAATCACATTATAGTCGATAGATAATATATACTTAGAATACTTAGATTTAATTATTAGTTAGGTAATTGTAATATTTTTGGCCAATACTGGTGATAAGAATATATATTTTATACTATTCTTTTTAAATACAACTTACAAGGTAACTTAACAGAAATAATTTAATAATTTAATTTGGTCTAACCTTACTTATTACCACAAGTAATACAATTATCAGGTTTCATTAAATTATCATAATATACCAATGAATTACAAAAGAGTTTCACCAACATTTAGTTATTTACAAGAATATTAGAAAATAGAATTTACCCATTAGTAATACTACTGTTTATATAATATATTATGGATACTAAGTATCAGATTAATTTGTTTTATACAATTTATAATAAAAACTATTATGATCCTATAATAAAGCCATAAAGGTCTTGTACCTATTATAAATTAATTTTTTTTTTTATATAATTAACAATATATGAAACTATCCATGAAAATAATATATAGCCAAATGCAAGTATTAGTTACAGTTACATTTAAAAATAACCATTGTTTTATAAATTATATTTAAGTATATGTAGGTAATTTTAACTCCTACATTCATAACCTTGGAACAGATCCAACATGAACGGAAATTATCACTCAGGTTTCGACAGAATACCTACTTCAAATATGATTTTTGTCAATATTCAAAGGATTTACTTTAAGAAAAATAAATTATTTTAATGTTTGTCTGGGACCTAGTCAAATTACAGTTTGAAGTTTTAACATCTAAAACCAGTAATTGTATAACATAAACGATATGCCTATTAAAATCAATGCTCAAACATTACATACATTTCTTTTATTAATAACATTAATTAGGTAGATAATAACTACTTTAAGACTAAGCAAAAATTAAGATAATTTATCTTACTGAATCACTAAGATAAATGCAATTGTATAGAATAAACACTTTAAACAGATAAATAGGTTAAATTCTAAAGTTGAAACTGATAAAAGGTTATTTAAGGTCAATAAACACCTAATTGTAATATTACTTGTATAATAATTGTCACTAAGCATTATAATTATTATTACAATATAATTTAAAATAATTATTGAATTAAAAGAGTAATTTTTTGGCATAATATCATTAAACATGAATACAAAATCAACAGTTGGGTACTGAAGTTATTATTCCAAAGACATGGTCTATAAAATATGTTACTAATACTAACTTGGTTTCTGAATTTACTTTGACCCAAATTAAATATGGATTACATTCATATTATAAATATCAAGAAGATACCTTGTACAACTTATAATTTATAATATGCTATAACCTGGATTTGGGACATTTAGTTTCTTTATAGTTTGTGTGGCGAGAAGGTAACATTTCTGAGATTGCTATTTTTAATATTTTTACATTTTTAAGTGCTAATTTTGATCAATTTAGGTTCTTTAATTCTCAAAACATGGTTTATAATAACTGTCCCATAAAATTATATTGAAATAGATTCAAGAAATAAATTATTTATTTATATATTAAATGTGATTTTTTTGTAATATGTTAGATCAATGGCAGAAGATCTAGGTTACAAATATTGAATACACCTATATTTTTATTAATACTATTTTTGATTATTTGAAATGAAACAAAAGTTAGTCTTAATTATATTTTTAGATATTCCTGTCTCCCTAATTCTATCCATGTACTTACAAACTAAATATTGAGTTTATATTATAAACTCTATAAAAGAAAAATAATGCATGACATTTTTATAGGTCCATGGTTAGAATTAAAAGTGAAATAATAAAAAAAAAAAATAGTATAGCTAATATTTTAACTTAATGAGTATCATTTTACATTTTCAAATCAATTAAATCTTAATTACAATAATAGTATAATCCAATTAATCTGTATTTTAGATAATATAAATTAATATTAGAACTACATAGTAAGAACCCAAGTAGTTAGAATTATCTTAAATATGGAGAGATAATGTATTTATTAGTTTATTACACAATATAACATAGGTTGTATTATTTATCATAGTACTTAATAAAAGTATTAGGTCAGAATAATAATAAGTGGGAAATCTGTGTAAAATTAAATTAATTCTTCAATGTTTAAAAAAAAAATTGAATTTTTACTTTCCATTAGGATATAATATTATAACCTAACCTTACATTAGTACATCACATGTGTGTGTAGTGGGTATGTCTAATCATATTACAATTTAACACCAAAATTGAAATTTAGTTTGCTATATTAAATAATTAAAAATTGAAAACAGTTATTGGATTTCATTACCATTGATAGCAATTACCACTTTATAATAGTTAAAATTGTAAATTTAAAGTAGGTAATTAAAGTAAAACCATTTTCAGAACTAAGTACCTACAGTAGTGTGCGTTAATCAAAAAAACCAATTATTAAATAATATTTTTTTTCTAATTCAATTTTATAAATTTCAGTTTCATAAATATTTTAACTTTTACAGGTTGGAAAATAAAATTAGTGTTTTTATAAAAATTGTATGTCTATCAAGTTAAGATATTCAAAGATCAAATGTTTACCATGTTTGGAATTATTTTTTTATGGATAGTACATTATATTCTTATACTATACTAATATATTATATTAAAAAGTGTTTGATAGACAGTAGTAAATATTACATATGCAATTATACTGCTGTATACGTTGTAAAGTAGGTAATACATAATAAATATAGCATGTTTTAAAAATATTCATAATTTTACAAAATATATGCTTAAAAGTTGTAAGAACAAAAATAATTGAAGGGTGAGAACTTTAAATCTCGAACAAAACATACAATGGGTACCTACCATGAAATACTCTATACATTTAATTTGAAATAAATATTTTATCATATTTTACGAAGAATATATGAACGATAGTACCAAAAATAACCTTCAGATAAAAAATTACATAAACTACTTTAAAATATGTCAAGTCTGTTAAAACTATTTATCTTGGTATTTAAAGGAAACATTTTTATGAGTATATATTAAAGTTCGTAGTATTTAGTTTCTTTACTTGCATTATAATATACAGATAATGTACCTACTACCTAGGTACCTATAAAAAATATGTAGGTATAACTGATTTAAAGACAATTTGTTTATCAGCCTGACATTCAAATACCTTGCTAATGTTATTTTTAGTTAATATTTCTAAGAACTAAAAATAACCTGTATGATAGTCATATAATATGTAATACCATTGATTAAAATACATACTATATATAATCTATAAAGTACTCTTAATGTATATATATATATATTTAATCAACTGAAATAGGTACCCATCTTATCTAAAATCTACACGACCAATAAGATATGAGCAGACTAATCAAAAGTAGGGTAAAAATAAAATGAAACCAAATTCACCAAATTCTTTTGAATTAAAATAGTGAATTCCGTAGGTACTCTTGCAGAGCTTAAATATTGAAAAAGTATGGGTAGATAGTAGAATAAAAAATGTTTAAAACAAATCGTCCACTTTGCCTGTTTGATGTATGATTAATTGTAACAAATAATTTTTAGCAATCAGCATACACATACTATTAACCCTGATCTGAAAATCGCGGTATAAAATAGCCTAACCAAAGAATATTCTAATACGGACACTTCCAAAGGTAGAAATTGTAATGTACACGATTACACAAAATATGTACTATGCGTATTATGCAAGTAGGTAGGTAGGATTTCATACAGAATTTCCTAGGTCAAGTGATGATAAAAATTATAATGCAAATGAGTATATAAATTGTACGACATTATTTAGCAAAATGAATGGCCATTTAGATCCAACGACACAAGACAATTATACTGATAACACTGTGCAGTAGTACTACGGTGTGCAATAATATATTATAATAAAAAATATTGAATTCTATGAATAGAATTAGATTTTAATCGACGTAGGTGTACACCTATTGACAATTATCGCAGTGGTAAAGACTGGAAACATATTATTATTATTATTATATAAAGCTGTGATGTAATAAGTGATATAAGTAATAAGAAACGATAGTGCAATGCGATGCACTACGCGCAAGTGCATTATTAATGACATGTCGAAAACCCAAATTTATCGTACGGAATAATAATTATAACGAAATCGTAATTACCTCATCGGAATCATTGCGCACACATATACAAGCGGCTCGCCTGCGAAATCCGTCCTCGTCGTAAATGCGAGTTGAATTCGGTTTGTCTTTCATGTTTACTAATTTGTCGATGTCCTCGTGACCGGGAACACAAGTTCTAACGACGGATCCTCGGGGTACTTAGGGTGGATAATTTTATTTTGGGAAAAAAATTTAGGCGCAACTGCGAGACGTAGGAACGGCGGCAGACATTTTACTTCTGAATTTTGAGATTGGAATACGAACGAACAATATTGTGTGTCTTTTCTTTTACTTCACACGACGAATCGAAGGAATCCACCCGCGTGTAGAAGATACGTATACGATATTAAAAAAATAATATAAATATATGAACGCGAGACGACAGCGACGATGGTAGTTTTTGTGAGTTATATTATAATTATATTATGTACGAGGAGCTAAAGCGGATTTAGAATTTTACTAAGTACAAGTATAAAATGTTTAATAAAAGTAGTGTTTAATTTAAAATTAAATTAAAATAAAGAAAATTAATACGGTATGTGTAAAAAAAAAAAACGTAAAAAAATTATAATAAAACAAACAAAAATAAAAAATAGAAAAAAATGGGGAAAAAAACGGGTATTAAGAATTAAACAATAAGAGATACATTAGACAAATGTCACTTAGAGACATTGTAATCGAAACATTGTACCGCCGATTGACGATTGCATGTCGTTTCGTTGGCTGTTCGTCCGGACCACCATAATCGTGACGACGGCGACGGCGGCGACGACGGGAATGGGTGTCAAAGTCCAAAAAAAAAATTGACGCTGCGAGAACGCGCCGGGCGGCCAACGACGCGAAAAACTAGCCAATCAAAATGCACGGTGGACGGTGGTGTTGATACGTTGGTAGCGGTAGCGCTGGTTGTTGTGGCGGTGGTGGTGGTGGTGGTGGTTGCGGCGGCGGCGGGGTTGGGGGGTTTCGGGTGGTGGTGTTGATCGTTGATGCCGTCGATCGTATCGTGCGGAAAGTGGTGGTGACGGTGGTGAACTGTGGCCACCAGCAATGCTATGCTATATGGCTCTATGGAGCGCGCGCACGCGCGGGCTGGTATCGAGTTGTATTCAAAATGTCGTGTCCACCGGCCGGTGCACGCGCGTGCGCGCTGCTCAAATGCACCCGCCGGCCACCGCCGCCGTCGTACGTAATATTATTACTATCACAGCCATTATTATTATTATTATTATTACAATATTGCGTCTATATCGTATCGTGGCATCGTGCGCGCCATAGAGACGAGCCACGAGCGCATAGCGCTGCTGAAGTGTGCGCGGGCGGGCGGCGATCGTGGCGCGAGAGACGGTTACCGGCGGGCGGCGTTGCCGAGTTCGCGCCTGTACCGCGGTTACCCCGCCGCCGTGGCCGTATTATTTTTTTATGCGACGAGACGACCATTCTATATGACGATGGGCCGCGTGGTGAGTGCAACCGCGTGTGAACCAACGGCCACGCTCTAGCGCTCGAACTCATAACAAAAACGCGGTAGGACGAGACTCTCGCCGCCGCGGGAGAATGCAAACATTCAACAATGCAGATTTGCTGACGCGATCGGTGTGGCTGCCACGTTGCGGGTTGCAACCAATCCGTCCAAGAAAAATGCAAATTTTTTCACGGTCCTTGCTGACGCACACGCGCCCACGCGAATATCGTAGAAAAAATTCGGTTTTTTTTACCATGTCCCCTGTCGTTATACAATAACGACGTCAATAACAGTCATGTCATAGTTGTTCATAACACATTTTTTACGTCAGACGAAATTTAACGAGTTGATTACTTATTATGTTATTAAAAAACGCGGTGTTTTGTTTTTTTTTTTAAATATTTAAACTTTCTCAATAGAAAATATTTGTGTATATAGTATTAGGTATCGTATTTCATTTCTCTTTCCGACCATCGTCGTCTTGGCTAAGTCGACTCTCGATCGATTGTAAATATTATTTTGGGTCATAAATACAAGAGCGATACCTACCTAAACAGTTAATACCTATATTGTCATGTTGATGAATAGATTGTTGATGTTGATGGTAGGTCGTATAGGTACGACCTTAGATCCACGAATACGAGTTATCATAAATTATTAATTCGATCTTAGGGGTATAACTCGCGCTCGACGAGTAAAATATGATTACAAAACGCGCGCGTGCTTGTTGAATTGCCAAATGGATCGCCGCCTTGGCCCGGCCCTAAAATATTACTCCATTTGCCATTTGCCAGCTAGCCTACAAACATCCGAATAAAATAATTACGTATTTTATTTGTTCCGTGGCCCGACAGTGGCGGTAAATTGTAGGCACCTAATAAATTATTTTATACATTATTAATGGATCATATAGCTACGATTCACAATGTAGCAGTTATTATTATTATCGTTGTATTTGCATACGCTATACGAGCTGCAGTACATCGTGCGAAGTCGATGCTGATGAAGTAGTGTAGTGAATACTTAAGAAAAAATGTCTAAAGTCCCAGATCCTTTATATTAGCTTACTCCAAACTCAACACAACTATTGACATGGTTGGAGATCATTATACAGTTATCTATATGATAATCAAATTATATAATATTACAATATATTATGTAATAATATATGAACACAGCACAATAAATTTAAAATATCTATTTTTACGAAAAAAATACGCAACCAACGGCTACTTTTGTCTTGAGATATTTAGATTTTAGATGCTGTTTGTATAGGGTGGACTATACTATTATTAGCCAATATAGTCCATTTCTCTTCCATCTTTAACCAATAGAGACGGATCATGTGTAGTATAAATATTTTAATTTGCTAGATGCGAGTACAAAATAATATTACTAAAAATTATTTTTAATATTTTGTTGAATACTTATATTGCCTTTATTAATATTATTCTAAATTGTACGCCAACAAAAATATGTAAGATCGTATCAACAGATTGCAGTTTATCCGGTGTTTCCATAAAATAATTAATATTTTCTTACCACTCAGGATGCCGTTACATGCATATTTTTTTTTCCCGTCGAATAAATTACAGAATTTATAGACAATTTATATCAGTAATATATACAATATTTAATATGCACTTATTTCAAAGCATTAGTAACGCATCCGTAAAACGTATATAAGCAGAGTTCGGAAGGTATACACAAAAATGTCAAGAATAATAATGACTACATTATTTTATACGTTTCGTTACCATCATAATTATGTCAGTCGATAGGTATAAATAATATATTCCGCTTTCATCGCGTTTCTTAGAGCTATAGATGAGAAAATATTTTATTTTGAAAACTGAGATCTCGTTCTATTGTATATATATATATATATAGTATAGATTTCGAATACACTTCGTTTCTTCGTTATTTATTAGGTCACTGTTAAGGGAGTGTTAATTTGAAATTAATGGTAAATCATTCAATACGAAAAACGATTCAGTCAATTTCCATTTCTAAGAATATTTTTAAAATATTTAAATTAAAATATTACAAATTTAATGTATGGACTTTGTTTGTGGGCGAGTTCAAACGCTATCTAAATAAAAAAAAATTTTTGAATACATTGTATTTACCATAATTACATTCTCAAGCTTTTTGACAAGAAAAGAAAATAATAAAAATCTTAAGTCTCTGCAGTTATTAATTTTTAAATTGGTTATAATATAGGTAGGTAGCAAAAATAACAAAATCATTATTAAAAACTAGTACTGCGTAAATATTCTTGTTTTTCTGTAATAAATTGGTTTTAGTTCATCCCGATTATTTTGAAAAGTATTGAGGCAATTTATTTTTGACTCCCCAAAATGGCAGAGTACCAACCAGACCCAATTTGCTTCTAAAAACAACTTCCAAAGTTTAAAATTAAAGTATTTAACTCCACCACAAGGTGATTGTAAAAGTGTAAACCATAGATACATTCATCGCTCCACTCAGAATTTAAATAGGTAACTGCAGTTCGTCAAATTTCAATTTTATAAATAGAAGAAGTGCTACCTACTGCATACAGCATTTTGAACTGATGACACGAAAAGACGTATAAAAGTGTGTACCTATATTTGAACATTTTAAATGAAAATCAGGTTTATTTTATAACTTTGTAGCTTTATAGGTAGGTACTAATAATATGAGCATTATATATTTTAATAAAACGCCTAAGTCCTAAATATTTATAAATGTTTACTACATTAAAATATCATTAGGTAATAGGTTATAGATTTATATTATGTACTGCTTGTTTCTTCTACAAAATATCTATACATGTATTATATTATAATCAATAAACATACCAATATGTACACTTATATATAGAGCGGGAAATGGCTATATACGTGTAAAATAATAATATAGCCCAGGTAGGTATAGGTTCTGACGTACTGTTTATAATAGTGTATATACAAGAGGGGTAATAATGTTAATATAATTGCTGCGTAAAAACTAAAAGAATGTAGTTAATGATGGTGAGTACCTTCAACCGCGACGGCGCTACGTTTTAAAATTACGCATTTAAGAATTTGGCGTCACGAGTAGGTTACAATATATAATATTATCATTAATCATCTCCCCGGGACGTAAACAGAGTTGTGTTTTTATATTTCGTGCTTAGCACCTATTAGATTCTATAGGTACGTACTGCAATAATAATAACTACCCACCTATACCTAGTACCCGTGGTTCGTAAATAATATTTAAAACTATTATATATATAGCTTTGCAATTATTCAAATTTATATTATTGTGGCCAGTATACATAGGTACATAACCGGTCAACCGGTTACGTTTATCATGTCGTTTAAATTTGGCTCGCAGAACTGTCAGAATTTGTAAGCACTGGTGCACCTTTTTACTATAGATATATGTTGAAAAAAATTGAGTAGGTACATGACGTCCCACCACTTGTAAAATAATATAATAATAGGTAATAAGTCATAAGAATTATGTACAACGTACCTACCTATCCATGATGTATACCTTCCTAAAACTTTTTATTATTATCGTTGTGTATACATTTTAAAATTGTTTTATATGTTATAAACATATTAAAGTTATTTTGTTTTTATTGCCTCTGCTTGTTGTTGTCGTCGAAGCCATCAATTATGATTAACTAATACGACAAAAATTAGGGTCAATAAATACTAATATAGACGGGAACCTTTGTTTTTGTGGAAATTGTGAAATCTTAAATGGCCTTTATGTAATGTCAATATACTAGTATTATTACTAAATAAAATGTATTTTTAGAATGTATTTATTTTATTAAAAAATGGTTGTGCAATGTTCAGTAAGGCAGTAACCATGAATTAAAAATGATTAGATATATTTAAATTAAATACAAATAATAAAATACCAGTTAGGTAAAGAAAATTACAACAAATTATTCAATTCTACAAGTACCTACCTATCGTAATGTCCAAGTAGGTATCTAGGCCCTAGGATAGTACTGTTGTGTAGTGCTGTACTAAGTACTCACATCTGGCAATCTGGAATATAAGTAATAGTAATATTGTAATAGAAAATATTTATGTGAATACTTTGTTGAATTTAAATTGCACATTTATACTGTAACTTCAGTTAATATTTAATATTTATACATATGTAACAAAAAATATTCTCTGGTAAACGGTAGACCTTGGTATTTGTAGACTTATAATTAAATTATTGACATTTAGAAGGAAAATTAAGTATGACCTTTTTACTATAGCAGGTGGTGGAAACTCTCAAATTTATTTTTAAAAATTATATAATATATAGGCAAAGCCGCGTAAAGGTATAATAATTAATAAGTTTTAGGTATGCTTTATACATGGTATTAATGGTATTATATTAGTATTTAGTATATATACACTTCACAAATTCAATGATCGAATATATCAGTATGGTGATATTAGGTATATCATATTATACTCGAATTATTAAAGAAATTTGCATCCGATAGGGAATGTACCCGTATTATTTTAATTTTAAATATTTTCTTTTTGGTAAAATGTTACTATAGGTTTTTTTTGTACTAAAATATTCTACAATTGATTTGCCTTATGCTAATGTCATTTTTTTCTCGAAAATACAAGACTTCAAGAGAATATACTTGATAAACTATATAGTATATTATTTGATATATTTAAATCTACGAGAATAGTAGAATAATGATCTCATCCTGCATTGAACCCAGTTTTTCAATATTTTAATCTTAAACGCCTAAAAGAAAAGAAAATTTTAAACTTTTTTTACAAATTGTTTAATGCTATAGGTAATTCAAAATTAAATTAAAATCGGTTTTCAACTCGGGCTGATATAGTTTGGAAAGAATTTACGATATTCGATTATTAGAAGAACCACATAATAGATTAAATTTCATCTATTCTGTGTTAAAACTATTATAATCTAAATATAGAGGAAATAACAATAAATAATAAAATATATATTATGTATGGTTATTACTTATTACTCATATAAACATTTACACAAAAGTGATCTAAATTAATTGAAATACTATCATCGAAATTCCGAAGTATTTACAAGCAAAGAGCCTAAGACCTGTATTATATTTTATCAGGATATAGACACAACCCGAAAATAAAGTACCTAGTTTGTAAGTTCGTTTGTCATTTAAAAATGTAATAAATCAAAAAAATCCAATATTTATTTTTAAATTAACATTTAACTTATATTTTACTTTGCTTGAATACCTATACACCTAGGTATATTTATATATTTAAACAAATAAATATACCATTTATCATATAAAAAATTACCTACTAATTAGTCTTTCATCAACAAAAAGCATTTCGGTAAATATGGTATCTGTCCCTCAGTGTAAGGTCAATGATAATTGTAGATTTTTAGTAACACTCTGGTGATTGTAGACATTTTTATTAATACGTCTGAATTTTTGTTCAGGGATTTGAGCTTTTCAACTAGGTCAAGTGCAAGGTGGTATAATTACCTTAGTCAAGTGTTAACATTTAATTTTTAATATAATGACGAGTGACTACGCTATAATAAAAATAGTAACAATATGATACCTGTAAGAAACCTTTGAGTTGTAACAATTAATTTTTTTTGATTTAAATGCTGTTACAATAAAATGCACTTATAAAGTATCAAACTGTTGTTAACAGAAATACATATCACATATGTCAGTTATATAGAATTATAGACCAGACCATTTATTATGTAATTATAAGGTACACCAGATTATTGCAGTGTACCGGATGGATCCCTTTGAGGGTATCGGTGCCGATTTTTCCAATTTTCCGAAATTCCAAACAATTTTAAAATTGTATTTTATATTTTAGTTACTATACCTACCTTAATAATAATACTTTTCAACTAATCTACGGCTCGATACCTATTTTTTTTTTTTTTTTGAGGGAGGGGGTCAAGTCAATACGGTGTATTATATCAACGAAAATGACTTCATAGAAAAAACTACCTCAGTTCAAAGGCTGAATTTTCATTTTACACCAAAATACGAAAAATACGTTTGAAAAAGAAAAAAATATATTTATCATTATTCAAATGCATATTTTAGCTTCTAAAATTATAACTTAGAAAATCGGGCTTTGATCCGACCAGTAAAATGTTCTTTACATTTCAATAAAAAAAATTAATGAAATCCGACTATTCTACAGGGCGTGAGAGGAGTTTGCCTGTAAGGCATGTTTTTGTACTAAAAAATGCACCGGCTATATTTTTTACATTTTTTGTAAATATTTTTTAGTCGGAAAACAACATATTTTACTTCTTTATATCGTTATCATTTTTAAAACGTTTTATTTTTGGACCAGTAGTTTATGAGTAAAATATAAAACATTCATAAGAGTATAAAGAACCTTAAAAAAATAGTAAGCCATTATTTTTAAAAAAATAGGTGTCTTAAACGACTTTAAACTATGTTAAAAAAATATTTCAAAAACATAGGTGTTTTCTAAAATAATTAGCGTCCTATGTTTGGATCACTCTCAATTATATATTAGATAAGAAAATAAATAGGTACAGCTTAAACAATTACAATTCATCAAAATCATATAAATAATAATACACATCATTTAAT
Source organism: Nasonovia ribisnigri (assembly GCA_027563435.1). Taxonomy (NCBI): domain Eukaryota; kingdom Metazoa; phylum Arthropoda; class Insecta; order Hemiptera; family Aphididae; genus Nasonovia; species Nasonovia ribisnigri. The sequence continues at coordinate 28,086 of JANEHU010000147.1, read as the reverse complement.
AAATTGAACTCCAATTATGTTACTGTAAAGTTTAGAATAATTTTGTGTGCAATTTTAAATAATTATAAATAATTTGTTAATAATTCATGAATCTAAAACTCCCACAAGCGTCAAATTTATACTCTATAATAGATACATATTATATTATTATTATTATAATAGAGTAAGTAACAATTCATTACATTAGTTTCAAATGTGTATTAGGTACAAATATATTTATTTATCCCAGATACTGATACCCTTGAAGAATAATGATAGGGATTTAAAAACACATCTATTATAGCTGATAATATATTATTTATCAAGAAAAAACCATTTTACAACTTACATTTTTTTATTATGTTTAGTTTTACTTTTGATAGATTTTACAAGATTAGATAGTTCTGGATTAATAATTGATTGTTTGGACTTCTTTTTTGGAGGAACATCAACCTATAAATAAAAAATGATTAATTATGTAAATGTATTGGATATACATATTATTTTTATCCTATTCAGTTCTATTATTATGGATTTTGAGCGGATCAAGAATAATCAGGTATCAACCAAGGGCGCAATTCAATGAATAAACTGGGAGTGCCGAATCCCATCTATTTTGTTCCTATTATCTTATGATTATGGATACCCGCATAATGTCTGTACACATTTTTGAAAGAAGTTGGGTCTAATTTGTTATGATCAAAACATAGGTACATATTGATGATTTATTTTATATTAATTTTGTTATTGCCGTTTTGGGTTTGAATAAAAAGCTTTTTAACATTTTAACATTTTAACACTTAGTTAGATATTTGTATTATTTGTAAAATATAGTTTACAATACCATCTTGCTCCAATGAAATCAAATTAAAAAGAATACCTTATCACAGCAATGGCGTGTAACCACAGGGTTTAAGTGTTGTTTACACAACACCTTAAATATAGATGGGTGGGTATTGATAGAATAAAAATAGGACATTTTATAGGTTGGTATAACAATATTATAAGGGGTAAGTCGTAAGTCACCTAAAATTATTTGAGCAACATCAATTTGTTTTATAATACACACCAATGATTCAAAATATTCTGTCTATTTTTTTTTATGTAAAGAGAATGTCAGTGCAATATTTGTTTTCTATCTCAAACCAATTGAACATTTGTCAGATTTGACATATATGTTTTATATTTTATTATTATTTGATCTTATTAAGATTAAAAAATAAATACTTTTTTTTGTAAATTTAAACAGATATTAAACTGTTTTGAGACAGTTTTTAGACAGATCGGTACGTCATAGCATCAAAAATATTTATACTGGATGATTTTACTCTATAATTACTCAAAAATCATAAAAATATAAATATTTTACATGGATGCATTTTGTCTGTTGCGCGTGGCCCAAAGAGAAAACAAGAGGCCGCTGACATCCTCTTAATGTCAACAAGATTGTAAATAATATTAAAAAATATCTAACTTTTTCCGTATCATACTGTTGCCTCCTCGTTGCCTTTTCAGAAATAAATTCTTCCATGCCTTTTGTTCTTTTGAATTTTGGATCAGCAGGGTCAATATTAAATAGATGTGATGTATATAATGCAGAAAATCGATCATCTTTTACATCAACCTAAAAGACATAAAGATTATTGAAAAACAATAAACCAATGAATGTATAATAATTTGATGACTTACAGAGAAAGCATCACTGACAGATTTCTCATTTAAAATTTTCTTTTTATTCTTTTTTTTTGAGCTTTTAGTTTCTTCTTCTTGTATTTTTTTCATATTGAAATGTTGTTTTTCGCTAGGTTCTTCATCCATTAATAACAATTCTAATTCGGCTTGTTGTTTTATTTGTTTATCTTCATTCTCTGAATCAATTTCATTGTCTTTAGTTTCATTTGTTTCTTTTCTTTGTTTTTGTTTTTCTTTCATTCTCTCTTTCTTTTTTTCCATCATTTTCTGGAATGGTGTCAAATTTTTCTTTGATTTTTCATCAACTGATTTTTGAACTTTTTCTTGTAAACCAATACCCCATGAAATTTCTAATTCTGAATCTTTACTTGCTTTTTTTTCTTCTTCATCTTGTATATTTTGTAATAGTTCCTTGTATTTATCAATCTGGTTTTTTTTAGATTCACCATCTTCATTATGTTCCTCAACAAATTTGTTGCTTTCATCATCACTATCATCCTCATCTTCTGAACTAAAAGCTACATATTTTTGTAAATCGCTGTCATTAATTTCACTTTTCGGGTTTGTTTTAAGCTTATTTACTAATTCACTACGTCTTGGGTCTGTCTCATCCCATGTGAGGTTCACTTTTGCTTGTTGTAAAGCGGTAGTAGTGAATAGATGAGGTTTGTACTTAGTTAAATCTGGTAATTTATCACAGACCTCTTTTGGTTCCTATAAAATTACAAAACATTTAATAATAGAATAATTTTATCATGAAAAATTCTAAAGATGCTAAAATATTTACACATGTTGGTATTTTAATAACTATTAATAGAATTAAGATTATATTATATTATAAAATAAATATTATAGATAAGATATAACTCATAAATAAGTATTTTTTAATATAAAATATATATTTCAATACATTATAATGTACCCATACAAGGTAATTTAATAGTCTTTTAACATTCTCCTGAATACATTCTGGCATTAATGATAACAATTTCACTACTTTCAGTTTTAATTAAATTACTTTCTACACAAGTTTAGACTCCTTTCTCCATTCAATTTAATGAATTTATTCTACTTTGATCATCCGTAATTATTTATAATTTAACATCATATTCACATAATGTGTTTAACGTTTGTATCAACTATCAAATAACTAAACATTAATAAACACTTTAGATACCAAGTGTAGAATTTTTCAGTGCAAAATATGAAATTTTGTCAGCTTTAGATGCACAGTAAATGACAAATACTTATTGGTAATGTATTATGCTTGTTATTAATTGCTAATCATATAGTTACTTGATCAAATTCAGTATCGTCTGGCACAAATCGTAAATCTAAACGTGTGGCACTGCTTTCATATTCTATACCATCACAGTCTGTATATATTTTACCAGCAGTTCCAGGAGAGTCGCAAACTATAATAGCATAATAATATTTAAGCCTTGCAAGTTGATATTTACGTAGTTTCTCCATGTGAAATTTACCACCCTCTTCTTCCTCCTAATAAAAAAGAAAACTTGCAACTTTAAATATGACCTTTGGTTTACAAAAAATATTTTAACTGTACTTGATCACTATCATCGGACGAACCAATTTCCTTAGGATTACTAGAAATTAGTTCAGGAGGCCCTTTAAGTTCCTCTTCTTGCATTCGTTTTATACCAAAATCAGATGGATAAATCTATACAGAAATATTGTATGTAATTTTTTTAAAGACATTTGTTTATAAACTTACGGTTACAGATTTGATGTAACCATCACTAGGTGAAAATGAATTAAAGAGAATCATCAAGTCAGCTGCCTGAATTCTGTCCCAATCCATATTACACAAGGCTAACCTAGATGTGGCTTCCTCTACATTATCAGCATCTTTGTCCAATTCTCCCCAACAGTGTTCCAGGTTTTCTGCACATTATGTATAATATCAATACAAAATATTTATTAAACTTTTACAAATAATATAGTTACCTTCATTTTCTTCATCAGAAGATGTATCGTCATCTGATGAGCTGTCAGACATCAACTCACCATCACCCCTTGCATAATCTACTGTTTTATCTTTTAAGCGGTAATCTTTGATAGTTTTACCGATTATGTTACTCTCTACATCATCACCCTCTTCAACTAATGTCTGCTCTTCTGACTCGGATTCTTGTGTAACATCATCACTAGAATTTTGTTCAGAATCTGTGTCGTCTTTTTCATCATCTGACATATGATAAAACTTTTTAAAGTCATCAGTAGTAGAAGCACGTAGGGGTTTTCCTCTTTTATCAATAGTGTATTTAACTTTGAATCGTTTGTCATTAAATATCGATTGAAACCGTTTATCAATCTTAACTTTGCGATCACCTTTAGGTACACGCCTAAACTTTGGATCATCGCCAATTTTAGCGAATCGTTTATCCATGATGAGTACAATATCTAAAATCAATAAAATAACGGTAAACAATGTTCTTGAAAACAAATATTGTTTGTCAAAGTAACTCAAAAATTTGAATGAAATTGTCTAGTTGAATACTTGAATCACTTACCTATATGGGCATATGGCTAAATATTATTATATTAAATCAAATACAATTTCTGTAGGAATTTTTTTTTTTAGTTTGAATTTTTGATTTTAGAACATCACAATCATAATATTATATTGTTATTAAAGATTAAACTTTGAAATTTAATATTATAGTTGTTATCCTTTTTTTTTTTCATATTATCACATTCGGACACGCACGTGTTTTTTATCAATAATTTGCATTGATTCTGTGGTATCATAGAACAATAGTGGTACAATAACAATGGTGGTATCATTACATAAATTGTTTTGCTCGTGATAAATTGTCTTTACCATGTTTGTACAATTTATTCACGGACTTAAAATATAAAGACATAAACTCCCCAAGACCATGAATTTATTATAATTTATAATATGTTATACTATGCCTACAGATTACAGACCACGAATTAAGATCTTAATTGGCAATACAGACATACAGTTGTATACTTAAGCCTAATAGTCTATAACATAATATAATATAATTTATAATTATATTAGGTTAAAAGTTTTCAATTAAGAAAATACTGAAAACTACGTTTCAACCGAAAATAATAAATTAAATATCTACACGGTTATGATGAATTGCCTTGCCATAAGAATAAATAAAATTAATAAATTTTGATGAAGATTGAGTGAAATATCAACTCTTTAATGTGTTCACACATACTTTAAAATTGTTGAAATCATTTTATTTAAAATAGTTTCTAATAATCCATAGCTATTTAGTATCTGATGTTTAGCAATAGCCTCGAGATGCATAACATTTTAATAATATTGGTATTACTAGCTTTTATGATTTTGTAGCCCACGACAACTTTATACAACATTATTTTATAAATGTAAATATTTGTAACAATTCAGAGGTTATGTACTTGTTGATCATGTTACACTCAGCAAATTTGCATTGGAGAACAGAACAGAACAGGCACTGGAGTACCTGCCTTAGGAATATGCTATACACATAGAGGCAACACATTTGCCCATGAGGTAGAGACACGACAACAACTCTTCATTTTGAAATCTTATTTTTCTAGTTGATTCACCATTGGTGAGAGAATATACCATAAGTCATAATAAATCGATTTCGTACCATATTTACTTGTTCTACGTGTAGTCTGTTGACTGCTACATAATATGTGATCTTCAAACACTACCCTCACAAAGAAGCTTACTCAAGAGATAGTGTATTATTTTATGTCTATTTTAAACTGAATAAATGTATGTATTAAGTTATACATGATGTTTTGCTATACCGTAATAGAATATTAGATTGTATTAATTAATTTTAAACAGATCAAAAATTTCTCAGATCCGTATAATACAACTTAGAAATCTTTATTTAAATCTGTGCCACAACCAAGTTTGGCGGTTCCCAAGACTGGTTATTTTAATAGGAATTAACTAACAGTCTACTTCTAATAAATAACTGGAAATATAAAATATGAATAATCAACAGCTTTTATTTTAAATAATGAGGTAGATTTGCTGTATTTCATTCATGGCTTAAAATAAATACTTGGTTATTTCAATAATACCACCACTACATAATTTTATCACGTTACGGAATTAAAATGGCAGCGTAAGGGGAAGACCTATACTTAAGCCATGGGCTATTATACCCTTACGCTGTAATTTAATTTTGTTTGATTACAATTTAGGACAATGTGCAAATACCTTGTATATTCAAGCCATGATTTCAATAAATATATTTTTTTAAATTTATGAAACTATAATAATATTGAATATAATTTGAAGTATAAAATAAAATTTTAATTATTATTATAGTAAATAACACAACATTGTATTTTAATTTGAAATCATCATACAGGAGGATTTGTTATTTACATAGGATGTTTAAATAATTTTTTTCTTAATTACATGGTTCGTAAATTATTTTTTGCCCGATTTCTTAATTCCGCCACTGACCATTGGTCCCTTCTGTGCAGCTTTTGTTTTAAGATCATTCAATGCTTTTTGTTGTTCTTTTAGTTTTTGTTTCATTTTTAAGTCATCTTCATCTACTTCTTTCGATTCTTTCTTAGGGTTTTTTAAAGGCTTCTTTTTTCCTCCTTCGCGTCCTGACATATTGCTGCTAAAACATAAAAATATTAAATCAGATTAAGAAGATGCTTTACCAGCAAATTTATAATAGGCGACCAAGACTTCTGGGAAAATTGATTCTGACATCAAATCCCAAAATCCTTTAGTAACTAAAATAATGACATTTATTTTTTATAATATATAAAATTCATTCAGTTCAATTTGTGAATGTTTGTTATCAATCTATATACCAAGTGTAACAGACTAAAAAAAAAAAAATGCTACTTAAACGTATAACAAAAATTGTTAATATTATAGGATGAGTAAATAATTTAAGAAATATACTCATGTCAAAAAATTGCTAAAATACATATTTTTAAAATAGTTATTATGTTACACATTAATTTAATCAAAATCAAAACGATATTAAACTATGGTGAATCGTTGCTATATTATATTACTATAAACAAGTTGTGACAATATGTTTCGGACAATCGAACACAATACTTAATACTTTGAAAAGAAAATATTCCAGTGAAAATCAATTTAAGAATAGGAAGGTAGTAAATTACGTACAAAATTATGAATTTATATCAATACTTACGGATAGTTTAAAAGTGTTGGTTACTAAACTAAATATTAATCAGTGATACGTTTTAAAAATTGTAAGAACACAATAGTAGTAAAAAAAATGTTGTATATCTGAGAGTTACACAATTATCACAAAATAATGAATAATATAATATTGTGTTAACTTCAAATTTCAAGTTTTTCAACCATGAGGCACAGATTTAAAAGCAAGACTGCAAGAGGCAAGAGCCAGGATCCAAGAATCGAAGAATTTCAACCCAATGCTGTCTGCAATACCGGAATCGGTAACCAGATAGTAGAAAATCGGTAACCAACAGTTCGTGGTTAGTACCAAGGTCACGATTCAAGGATATTAGACATTTTGTGAGCCCGGGAAAAATAGATTTAAAAAAATAATTTGTCTATATTATTATAATAATTAAATAATATTACCTACCTATAGTTAAAAATATTTATTCTTACACATTTCACACATTTATTTTGTAGTCTGTTGAAATATTAAAATTAAATATGTGAAGCAATATTTTCACAGTTACTTGCAAAATAAATTTGATTTTAACATAAATAAATAATTTAATTTTCCAAAATTCCAAATTGTATGTGATAGTAGATTAATTCAGTATGGCATATTTATAAAAGGAATTTTTCCCTTGTGAAATATATTTGGAACCATAATATATTATATTATAAATTAATAATTATTTTATATTCACTTTTAGATTCTGAGTAGAGCGATGAATGTATTGATTTTTTATATTTTTATTTGAGTCTGTCGTCAACATTTAGGACAGTATAAATGCTTCAATTTTCTTCAACAGCATCTTTTCTAGTAGGAAAATGAATCTATTTGGTATTTGGGGTAAAAATTCACAATAGTTCCCGAAAGCATTAGGGAAAACTGAGATTTTAGTGTAGCTCTAAAAAAAATAACCAAATATAGATGAAATGTTCACCGGAAGTTCATACAAAAAATGTCCATGCATCATAACATTTTTGAAGTATTGCGACTATTTTTGAGCTATTTATAGAAATAAAAATTTCTAGTTTTATTAGTTTTTTTTTAAATACCGTTGTGGAAAAAATCTACAATATGGAAAGACGTTTGGATTTTTTTATTTAATAAATAATCATTAATTGATTCATTACATCAAGATTATACTAATATTAGGAAAAAATTTAAATGTAGGATAAAGTGTACATTTTAATTTGTAATTGTATTTGTGTTGTAAAAAAATTGATTCCTCCCCCCCAGATCTTTGCTTTGGATCCGTGTCTGCGTCGAAGTGATTGAGCTGAGGAGCTATATATAGTAAGTATTAAGCTGGTATGTATTTTTTTTGATATGTTAACATCTTTACGTCCCCCGCCCCTCAAAAAAAAAAAAGAATGTGTATAAAAATAAAAAATGGATCTCGAGTGAATTGGTAAATTTTATGTCATGAAATAGTGTAACGGAAGTTGCGCAATCGTTCAACTCATTAGCCCACGTATACGTGGCCGCGTGAAATTTAACAGAAAACATGGGCTAAAGTGAATCTATGAAAACTGAATGTCGCGAAGCAGTGTAACGTGCCACAAACTACGACGCGTTCTGGCGTTCAGCGGATCGTGCGCTCCACCCCGGAGCCCGGATCTGCACGCCGTCCACGGCGCCACACACGACGTCGGTGCCGTGTTCTGTTCCTGACTCGGGTGGCGCCCTCCGTTTCGTCACAGAACACGGGACCGGCCGCATCCCGTACAGCGACAACCACAGACCTACGACAACAGAACTCTGTGGGCGTGGCTTGGAGAGCAGCGGCGACCATACAGCAGGCAACCAGCGTTATCGCCGCCGACCGCCGTGCTTGTGGTGTACATCTCACCAAATCAACGAATCCAAGCCATCATAAAGTGTATACATTTCGATTTCGTACTTCTTCCATATACTTCAGCTGGTTCAGCGCTTCTTGGGTAGAACTTTCATAATTTACCGATGATTATGAGTGGAGATTTCAACAAAAATGTCAACGATCCTGAAGCACAGCCACTGATTGAATTCTTGTAAGACCAATTCTTGGATACATTACAAACATAAGTTTACGTATCTTATATCAGCTATCACGAATCCCTTATTCCTTGAACCTCAATTAGCCATTTTACCCGAATCTGTATATCATCTTTATTATCTGACACCTAATAAATGAAAATAAATTCATACACGTATTTTTTAATTTTGTTAAAAAATTATTAATCCCAAAAATCCGAACCGACCAAGATGTTAACACATCAACATTGAGTGTCAGATACATATAATCTGACACACACCTATAAAGTTTTTTTTTACATTACATTGTTACCCGGCGTATTGTGTATGCAATATTAGTGCACACGGATATACAAAAGGTACCCATGCCTATATCTAAAGTATAAAACTGTAGAATAATAGATGACAACAATGTAGACGGTAACTATTGGCCATATTATATTATTTGGCCATGAGCAGTACGCTGTTTCTTCAGTTTTTGATAATAGGTATAGTACTTAATTGTTAGAGACATTATACGCACATATGGCACATTTAAAAATGAATATTTTTTCGGGTGACTGAATAATATTTCTATCACCCTATAAATGGATATTTTCTAATGCGCACCGCATACTAAAATAAATAAGTTCTTAAAAAATAAAATGATCACAAATTATTATTATTAAATTACAGTTTATTAAGGTATACTTTCAATTATTCAAAATATACAGTTTAAAAACATCATGTACACACACACGCATACACATGCTGACATGCACACACTTCACGCACTCACACGCACACGCGCGAACATATAAATAAACATGTTTATAATTAACGGACAAAATAAAAATAATGAGTATAAAAAAATTAAATATAAAAATGTAACATATTATATAATATAGATTTTAACCTAAAATAAAATTGAAATATTGACGAATAATACTTATCAAATAATTACGATGGTTATATTATAGGATTAGAGTTTACTTGTTATCGATATAATATATATTGCGTAGAACGTTTTGAAAAAGAAAAATAATATAGATAATACATAAATCAAACGTATATAGAACGCGAGGAGTCTTTAGCCCTAAAACAAAATTATCTTTCGTGGAATCGAGTTTGTAAAATATTCTGTGCAGTACCACACGAGTAAATTTAATACGTGATCATCAATCGACTAAGGAAATTGTATTCTAGGCATGTTGTTCCGTCTTTCCACGGTCAGTGTGATTTTATCTCCGGCCGACGCCACCAATGGTACGGTCAGGCAGCAGTCGGAATCGTCTGTCCTGGTGTTGTTTACCTGCAGAAAATCCCGAATCGATTAATGTCCATATACAATACATTATGCATCATATAAATTATTATATGTTCCCAAAAACGTCGATGGACCATATAATATGAATAAGAACACGTACCATTTAATAATGAATATATTATAATACGTATTACAGAGCGCGATTGACCAAGCGAGCTTACCGACTTTATTTCTTCAATAATACAGTTTTTTAAAATATGATTAGGTTTTTAAACTACTTAAGGAGTGTCCCGCGAAGACACCAACTTCTATATTTCAAACAAGAGCCATCTTTTATATCGTAGTAAATTATTTAGTGGATAATTTTCCTGAAAATATTGACGTACCTTTCTATCGGAATTAAAATTCAAACAAGTAATTTTTCAATTTTTCAATTATATAACTTTTTGTTATAATAATAATATAAGCTCCAATGCTCCATGTAATAAAGGATGACTGTCATATAGTGATTCAAACATTTTACTAATTAATATTATTCTACCAACATTAATAATTTATAAAAATGGTCCAAGCATAATTTTAAATACTAGGTTATCCAATATTTTGGGAAAATCATTTTTAAGAACTATTATATGTCTCTTGTAAAATTTTTTATAGCAAAAAAACTACTCGTTTGAATTATCCACTAAATAACCAATAAAAAGAGCAGTTCACATTTGAAAAAAAACAGAAATTCACATCATCACAGAAAACTCCTTAAGTTGAACAAAAAAGTTCAAAAATTTGAATTTCATAATTAAAGTAAAAAATTTGGTTGAGCATCCTTGGTGAATCACCTTGTATAACACTTATTCAGATAATGAATATAATGTAGTGAGGAGAATTTGGAGAGGATACAATATTGTGATTTAGTGATTCCACTTATGTATCACTAATATATGTATCTATACATCTGTATATCATTCATTAACAGTATATTATTAAACATTTTAATATATTAATATTTACGTAATAGGTTACTAATAACTAATAAGTAGGTAATACTTTTTACTACTAACATATCTTTTAATAATGCTTTAAATATGACTAAAATAACAAAAAAAAATACGTGTTCTTGCCAAAATTGTATTTTTGATTTCTTCATGTATTAAAAAAATTCTGTATTCATGTATTTTTAGAATATTAGTGATGAAAGTTATGCAAATTGTTATACATAATACGAGTGGACACTGCACAGTGCACAGTGCACACTGCACACTCATGCCCTGCTATCAAGTATATATTAATATACAATATAGTATTATATATTATATTATTATAGTATAGAATAAATAACTACCTGAATTATACGGTCATATCGTTTTAGCATGCCACTCAAGTCGGCCGGTCCACCTTTTCTGATATTGTTGACGAACACTCCTCGTTCGTACAGACCGTCCGATATACTGAAACCGAAATCTTCGTACACTGCGTCTTTGAACAGAGTAACCTAAATACAATAGAAGGTATGATAACAATGTGCCTGAAGAATATTTGTGTACAGGAGCTAAAACCCCCTCACCCGACACCCATGACCCATATATATGTAATATTTAGGTCCGGCTACGAATGGTTTTTGCGATTTCGATAACATTTTAAAATAAAACGAATCCATCGAGTGTCCACGAAAAAGAGTTAATTAAAAAACCAAACACGGGGGTAGTTACTAGTAACTAGTCATGTAGAATGTAGATATAGTAAATTTCTCTTAAAACGACGATCACGATTGAATGGACTGACGGATAATATTTTTAATGGTACCCAATTTTTAATTATACCAAATACTAACGATTTAGCTTTTATCTATTTTTTCCTTGGATAGTCCTTTAAGTTAGAAATATAACAAATAAATGCCGTTGCAACATTTTATAAAAAATACTAACTTCGTGATTTTGTAAAAAATACTAAATAAATACAGTTCCATGCGTTCTTATTTTTAAAAAAAGTAGTGGTAACGCAGAATACCTGAAACGCATGACGTGGGGTACTCACCCCACACCACCAACTCTCACAAGCACTGTTTAAATCAAATTTAGTACATACATTTAACTTAAAACTACCTTATAATGGTAAATAAATAGAGTTTATGTTTCTTTTACAGATCATAAGTGGAATTTACCTACGAAAAAGAATTTATTATTATAATCGGTGGGATTTACACGATCACCCATAATAATATGTGGATCAGACCGAAATCCTGTAGCTGGAGAACTTTATAATCGACATCAAACGGTAAGTATATAATAAATAATAATCTACGATGCCGCGCCAGAACGCCTACGACGTACTTGGAACAGGTCGAAATCGAGCAGCCCATCCCTGTCCTGGTTCTCGGCTATCTTGAATATACTGTCGATGTCGTAGTCGGCGTGCTCGCGAATGTAGTACGGGCGGAGAGTGCCGCCGAAATAGTCGCTGTCGAACTCCGGCACCTTCCTCTGAGCACTCTTGGACCGGTGCCGGAATACAATCCGGTCGGGCGTCGGCTCGTGCAAGTTGGGCGCCGACCGGGTACAGGTGTCCGACTCGATGGCCGAGTCTTCCGCGGCCGCGGCGGACCCGGACAGCATACCAGCGCTGGTGTACAGCGACCGTTGTTGTGGTCGCGAAACGGTGATCACCACCCGGTCGTCGGTGTTCTGCAGCTGGGCTATGGCCGTGGACAACGGCGCCTCGGACAGGTCTGCACCGTTGATCGCCAGCAGACGGTCGCCCACGTGTATGGCGCCCGTCCGATCGGCCAGTCCTCCTGCAGCACAGTACAGCACAGTAATAATATTACGACCGATGATGAATGCGCGTGTAGTTTAATGGGTAATCGGATAAAAAGTTCCGGGGAAAAAGTTTATTGAAAAATTTACCAAAAATCTTATTCTTGAACAGTTCTATACAGTTGTTGTGCTTTGTATTTTAGTTGTACGTGGATAATGTATAAAATGCTTGTACATAATATTATATATTTGTTATCTACTACAACAAGTAATAAGTAATAACTATCATAACCCGTGGGGCGTGGTAAAAAAAGTCCCGGACAAAGAGTTTAGTGGAAAATTTACCAAAATACTTATTCTGTAGGAGATTCGAGAACTATTAAGAAACTAGGGAAAACTCGGACCGTAGAAAAACGTCTACAAAATGTATATATACAAATACAAGCGGGCAATATCAGTGTTTTGGATTTTTTAACAGCCGTAAGTCAAAACATAAGAAAGAAGTGTATACCTAATTCAAATATTAAATTTGTATAACATTATTATTATAATTATATAGGTACTATATAATTGTATTTATTATTTTAGACTTGTATTAAATTTTATTTTATTATACTTTAATATGTGATTTAAGTAAGTAATTAACAATTATACATGGTTTATGATATTATATGATATTTATGTAACTTTAATGTATTTTTCAATGCAATTTTAACATATTTATACTTCAATTCTGATATTTTTCAATTATTTTTTATAGGGACTATTTCGGGATTTATTTTAACGATATTTAAAGCATTTACAATTATAACTATAAAAATACAATTTTGTTTAATAACGACTTAATATTTTTATAAAAGAAATATATAAAAAAATGTTAGTATTTTTCTAAAATAATAAGTGTGCCTAAAACTTTAAATGGATCACCCCGTATATAGCATAATATGATAGTTAATTTAAAACTATTAAGGGCCTAAAGAAAAATGTCCATGATTAAACAAATCATTTGCCTCGCAGTCTTATACTTTTATGTATGTGATGCGTTATACCAAACTATCGTTCAATGTAAAAATAGTACATCAGATACAGCCACCACTATATCATACCATAATAAAAGAGTTGGTTTTTTGATACAAAGCCCCTGTCACTAGTAATATTTTATCTTCGACAATCTTTGAGGATTTTTAGGATATTTTTATATGGTTATATTGTGTATATATTTTTTTATTTTATTTTTATAATTCAGCTATAACGTTCCTTTTTTTTACCGGATGTTTTTTTCTAGTATTGTTTTTATTACAGACATATTTTTTTTTCGTGACCGATGATTTTTAACCAAGTTTTTATTGATTTTTACTGACCCATTTCGTGTTAAAGGTAAATCTGCAAATGCATAAATGTGAAATATATTATATAATATTAATATTTTTATAAATTATGTAAGCCATTCTATAATAAGTTATGTACGATAAAACAAAATGTTTATAAATTATTCGATCATTTTAAATAAATACAGAGTGAATGAGTGATTTACCAAGAAGCTCATCCACATTTTTTCTTTGAATACTGAATTTATTTTAATTCTGATTTTTGGAATTTTTAAATACACCCACTCAAAAGAAACTTATTTTAAAAGTCTTATTTTTTTTTTTACTGCTTGAATAGTGTCTTGTTATAAATACAAATTTATGTATTTCAATTGAGAACCCCTCTTTTTACTATAAGTTATTTAAATGATAATATTTTTGAACACCTTGATATAACTAAATCAAAATTTGAGTGAGTAGTTTTTAGTTATAAAACTTTTTATACTGAATTATTAAGTTCTCAAAAATGGTTTTACAAAATTATAAAATCTAATCTATTTTACGTATATTATTATAAATATAATATTGCCTATTGGATCTAGTATTTATTATACTTTGGCCAATTTTATAATTTAAAATATTGATAGATAGTTTATAGTAGACAATGGGGTTGAAATTTGATAAATAGAAGTTTACATCTCCACAGAATACTCATAATGCCAAACGAAAAATCTTAGGAATTTGGAAATACGGTCTTAGAATAATTTAAAAATACAAAAAATATTTGTTTAATAAGCGAATTATTGAAGAAGAAAAATAGAGTGGGGAGCATGCTCGGTGAATCACTCTGTATATTGATATAAAAATAAAATATATCTATCATATTATCTATAATTCTACGTTATTATTTTATTTAAAAAACGTGAATTTTATACCTCTGATAAAATCAAGAAACATAACAACTATACGCGTATACTGTAATATTTATGTTGTCGTTATTAGGTTTTATAGTTTGCGTGTTTGGCATATAAATAATAACCGTTACTTATATTAACTATTCGAGTTTTTATAGCGATTTATATCTGTTGTATTGTAGGTACGTCACCATTTTTCCATGTAACTATATAACGTAATACGCAAACTGCGGCTATACCTATTATTATTGGACCCGACAAAATAATACGAACCCTTGACTTACCTACTACATTTCCTTACCATTTCTATAAATTCACAATAAACGATACAACAAAACAAAACTAAATATATGTAATTTCTTTAAATAATATAAATATAACTTAATATTTAATAATATATTTTAGTAATAGTTGATACCTGGTGATAATTCTTGTATAGAAATTGGTAATCTGGAATCTTCCGAACCTGTGATGGTAATACCTAAAGGTTCACCTTTTTTGTATAGTTCTACTGTGTACTGAACCAAATCATCTTCGTTTTCATAATCATCTAAAAAACCAAATCAAATAATAATATTGAATCCACGCAATTACAATTTTTTATACTACATTTTTCATAAATAATATTGTTTAAAGTTTCCTTATCCACTGATCATGAATATACCATACTGCTTTAGGAAAAACTTAAGTTAGGTTCCGGGATATTTTATTGGTTAAATTAAACACGAGTTGGGTCCGTGGTGTTGATTATACTCGAATTATTATGGGTCCGCGATACTGTGCTGATAGTATTTTATCTTTATGTTGTCGATAACGACGTGACCGGACAATTGTCGCAGGATAACAATTTGAAACTTGCTTTTTTTAAATGCGAGTTCCGGTGAAAATTTACAGAGTGAAATTTACATATCACTTCTGTCTTCAGAGCTCAGCAGGTTAAGCAGAAAAGGGAAATTTTTAATAGAAATTATGCTTTGTTTTACCAGTGAAGAACAGACCCGGTTAAGTTTTTTGAAAGATGTGTCTTTTAAATTTCTACCCTAATTTAAGGTATATTATAATGAAAATATTAACGATAAAAATAAAATAATTATATGTAAACATTTTGAGCTAAAATCAAGCTAATATAATAGTTGTTTTAATATTTCAATAATTTAAAGGTAGTTAAAAACAAAATTTTTGAGCGACTTTCTAGCCAACATCCAAGTGGTGTCTCCTGGGGAACGTAATAGGCTGGACCCAACTTATAATTGTTATATACTCGATAACATATACCAGGACTGGCAGGACTTATTTCATGTATACTCGACAAAATACGTCCGGATTTTTGAAATTTGGTACCCAACTCGAGGTTATCCCTATTTAAAAACAAATAATTTTGTAAATATGACCCATATCGGGTTATGTATAAGTATACCTCTCAATTGGCAATTACCATTAAAGAATTGAACTAATTATTTAATGCAATTAAATAAACATAACATATTCTGAAAGTAATAGGAACTATCCTCACCAGACCCAGCTCCAGATTATAATAAAAGATTCTTAACAATAAACATGATTTAGATCAAGTCTATACTCTATACACATACAATAATTGTACTACCTATAAAAAAAAAACTCTCAAACGGTTACATAATGTTTTTTTGTACATTGTATCTCTACTTGCATCTATGTCACACGCATTACGTACTTAATTATTTAAAAAAATAAAATAATCAAATATATTATACACTAATAAAAAATGTATTATACGTATTATTGTTTAAGTATAATTCTAACAAATGTACCTGATAACCTCAACTAAAGGATAATATAATTTGATTAAATTGTTTAATATTAGGTATGTTCTTTATTTGTCCGAAGGCATAGCAAGATGTTTTATTTTAATATTGTTTGGTATGATTGTATATTGTATGTACCTACTCTATCCATATTAAATATCATTTAATTTTAATTTAATAAATAAAATAATAGTAAGACAATGATTTAGAAACATAATAAATACGAAATAAATTTGATTTCTTAATTACAACAATGATTTCATGTTAATAAAATATAATAAGTATGTAAAAAATTATATCAACTTATAATAAATTATAAATATATTATAATTAAACATTAAAGTAAATCTTGTTCGTTAAACGAAATTAAATACTTCTGTGTGATATAATATATTGTTTAAAACCCTTAATTAAATAACAATCATCAAACAGATAATTAATACTAAATAGCGTGCTTAATTTAGATTAATCTGTTCTTAATCTAACAGTGCCAAAACGTATATAATGCTTGTATATTAATAAAATTAATAAAATAGAAACGTAAACATTAAGTTATTCTAACTTTCGTTATTTTTATTTTTGTTAGAGCAATAGAGCATACGAAGCATACGAACTACGTTAAATATTTAGTAATTTGATACCACATTATTGATGTAATAAAGATGGGATGAAGCCCTCCCCATTGCCCTAATTAGTATTAGTATTTAAAAAATATTTATCAATTTTCAACGTCGTCAATTAATAGGCAAGACGTAAGTTAATAAAAATGAATTCATTTTTGCAAAAACATTGTATTTGCATACCAATTTTCCTAAAAAGATCAGTAATACATTGAGTAATACATTGTCAACCCCCCCCCCTCAATTGAAAAATCCTTTGTACGCCACTGTAAATAAGTATATAAAATTCCTCTTAAAAATAAAAATGCATCCATTAAAAGTGATTTAAATATCCGACTAGATTTAAGTAAAAATAAATAAATTCTAATAATTAAAAAAAAGAAGACTTTTTATAATAGCATTTTTATCTAAATACCTGATATATCTGCAATAATTAAATTTATTGAAGTATGATAAATGTTATTAATTTGTGGATATATTTTTTTATTATTGTAATATTTCAGTATCGAAATTCATGTTTTCCCAATTTAAATAATGACTATAATATAATATATTATTAGGTATATATTAGTGCATCTTATTTTTGTGTTGATAAACTTATAAGTTATAAGAGTATAAAACGTATATACAATAAGTATCTATATGGTTATACGGCTGCATTACCTATCGCCGTATTGGAAGTCCGTACTCGCAGCGTCACTACGTCTCCGGCCTCCTGGAGTATACTACTCGCTTCTTGTCTAGTGCAATCACTCAGCGATTTATTATTCACAGCCAACAATGTGTCGCCAATTTTTAATGTGCCCGACCGATGAGCTATAGAACCAGGTACGATTTCCGAAATACACACTTGCCCGTTGCCATCATCTATAGAATAATTTATATTAGCACCGATCGATGCGATGTGATCAATAGTTACAAATGTCCACTTGGTATAAAAATTCAAAAACAGATTATTGTCATTGTACAATATTATACACTGTACAGTGTACTCGTACCTACATATTATTATATTATGCGTAATATAAGATCACGGTTTATACCTGTTATCGTGATTCCGAGACTTCTATAGTCGTTTTTCAGCAGCTTCACTGTGAATTCTCCGGACGTGGGAACTACAAAGTCTGTTATATCAAACTCCACCTTGATGCAGGCATTTTTCACTTCGGGTCCTAAAAAATCGTGCAGTGGTTGCTGGAATAAAGGTACGAAACTGGTGCTCTTGCACCCGTTCACAGACAGTATGCGATCTCCAACTTGCACGCAACCGGTTCTAGCAAAAAAAAATGTATATTTAATTAAACATGAAAGTCACAAGAAAAAGGACATTTGATATGAAATCAACCTGTCAGTGGGTCCTCCTGGTTCAATATAACAAACGACGAGTGCCAAGTTATTCGATCGAATGTCCATTCCGAACCGACCGTTTTCGTCGGCCACCAATGTCAATATAGTGTAATCTACTCGTACCACGTTATCTATGCATAAAATACATTTTTTTTTTAATTTAAAAATTAAAATATATTATAATAGTCAGACGATAAAGTCTACATGAATATTATATAATGAACAAACTTACGAGTTTCCGTTGGTTCCCAAACTACTGGATCGATTGGATCTTCGTATACGGAATACAAATGTTGACGTGAATCGTACGACGAGCAATCTATAAACGTGTAGGTAAAAGGTACCTATATATTATAATGTTAAATAAATATTGGTACCTATACTTAATGACTAATGTCAGTACATTTTATAAGCATATTTTAAGGAAATGCTATAAGGACAATCCTACCACTTGTCCATTTTTTTGAGAAATGGACACTCAAATATACAACTGTGTCACCCATAATAATAAATTAAAATATATCGAGGTTGAAAAAAATAACTTTTTGGAACAATTATAATATAACGTGGATGATAATCGTATATTGGAGTATGGAATATAATGACACATTCGCACTTACATTCGGCGTGTATTAAGTCTGTGGTAAATGCTGGTATTATTTCTAGTCTAAGCGTGGACTGAGCGCCTCCACACGTTCGTAGCAGTTTGTACACGTCACTGGCCGCTGTTCTTAACCCGGCCACCCTCGTGTCATTGACGGCCACTATCTGGTCTCCCGGAAATATAGCACCACATCTTCGAAAAAATATAATTTTACATCACGGTAATGCATTGTCAAAAGCATATGGTTCGTATATTAGAGTGTTACTGATCGCCAGCTTAAATTCGAAATTTGTTTCAAAATATTTATAATAATATTGAAATTGTAATTTGTATTAAAATTAAAGGTAGAGGTAGGTATACTGGTGATAAGATACTTACCGCTCTGCAATACTACCAGGTTTTACGTGATCAACTACGACTGCGCTATTATTGATTGTGTTTGTCAAAGTTAAACCTAACTGATGGGGTCTTGGACTTTCAACTTCAACCAACATTGGACAAGTGGTGTTACCGACTCGATCCGCCGCCGATACTTGGTATCGCACGGTCAATCGGCATGCTCCGTCCGACTGTCTAAGTATTGCATCAGCGTCAGCCAGTATCAAGCCATTCAATGAAACACCGTCGACGGCTAATAAATGATCACCAACCTTAATTGTGCCTTCTCTAAAAATAAATCAAGTTATTAAACATAATTTACTTTACTTATTTAATAAGTAATAACCTAATTTGTATTCATAAACAACACTATAACTATAGTTAAGTAATAGAAAGACACTGACAAATGAAAAATAAAAATTGATAGTTGTTCAACGTATGAAAACATTATTAATATCATATTATGAATAATAAATAATTTAAGATTCACTTAAAACCAAGAATTCCCAAAAAGAATATTTTGAAAAAAGTTACCTATGTTTACGTTAAAAATTAATTTACTTCAAAATAATATTAATATTTTAAAAAATTGTACAAAATAAACTATTTGACTTAAATAAACGTTTTTACCGTAAAAATTTATCTAATAATTGGATTTACAAATTAGCGATTTTGAATTTTTGCAAAAACAATTTAATTACTTTTAACAGTTTCATCTACAGTATTAAAAATGAAAATCAACAAATGTTTACAGAACTTTTAACGGAAGCGTATAATTATTATTCATTTAAAAAAACACTTTTAGTATTGATTAGAACAAAAGTTATTTCATTTTTCAGGTCATTCTGTTACACCTTGTACACAGTTTTTAGTGAAAACGTTAAAAACTTTTTTGCCAATAAACTAGCAAGATTAGGTATCCTATTGTATTTATATTTTATATACATATGCTTATTGCTTCTATGGTTATTGTATAAATTAAATACTGAAATTTAAATTTCCTGTACAATCTATACTTACTGTAACGTAATATACTAATATATGCAGTTATATGCAGGTTTGGATTGAAGGCTATTCACGTTGAGTCGTCACCTAGAGCGAGTTTTTAATCAATTGGTCACGGTACAATAATTTGTCGTATACTTCAAGTGTCTACCAGTTTGATAAGTGACTTATCATAAGTCTCAGACCAATCGCAGGAGACCAATTTCATACGACCAATTGACTGTACCCCATATAGAGTCTTGCTCATTTATGGTATTCCCACGGCCAGTTGGGCAAAATAAACGATTGTACAATTACTAGTGGTTGTCGGTTGATAGTTATTTTATTCAATGAGATTTTAAAAGAAATTATTATTGTATTTTAACTATTACTTTAAGAGTGGCCAAACGTAAGAGACAAAAAATAATAATGATAATAACAATAACAGAAACGAACAGATCATAATGTGTAATTGTATAAGACTCATGCGTACAGATATATTCTTAAACCAAGTGGTTGAATAAAATTAAGAATGTATTTTATTGTAATGACATTATTGGAAAAAACTGGAAAGAACATTGTAGGAAAATTTTAGTTCAATGGCAGAAAATAAGTAATTACTATTTTAAATATATATGCTATAGTGTGAGAGAGAACGACAATTAGTATCCAAATATATGTTGAAAGTAACCACAGTTATGTAGGGATATAGGCACATAGGCACATAGGGTACAATATAAATTGTTTAAATTGTTATTCCATCAGTATGACCAGTGGAGTCGAAGTTTTATTAGTTCATTACATATATTGGATTAGTATTAATAATAGTTGATTAGTTTGTTATTATTTATTAATTTGTATTTATTACAATTTACAATATCCTTTTTATTATATTGAATTAATTGGTTAGTAATTAGCTGGAACGAACTGTTTTTATATATTCCTCCAGTCATCCAGGTTCATTGGTAGAATCATACTATCATCGAAGCATTCAAAGCCACCAAAGTAACGCACTAACTAAAACACGCCACTGAATAGAGGCTCACCAAAAACATTTTACACATAATTCTGATATCCACCAAGCCAGATCCTGATCATATTATAAATTTATAGCATTATTTACTTTAATGAATTATGATAAGTTATAAATTTTTTATCAATTTACATTGTTTGAACAAAAATCTGGACTCAATTTAAGTTATAATATGTACCAACCTGTCGGCAGGTCCATCAGGTCTGACGTGCGTCACGGTCAACGGCTTGCACATGTCAGGGTCCGGATGTGCACCACCACGCAGCACTATCCCGAGACTACCGTCCTCCCGTTCGATGAACACGTCGATGATTTTGTGCTTCACATACTGATCTGAAAATAAAGACTAAAGACGTATACACTAAAATACCAATCAAGTTATAAGAAACTAAGGTTTTAATGAAAACAAAGATGTAGATGTGTTTTCTTACTGTTTCACTATACTATATTGTTTAGGTCTTATATTCATTTTTCATATGATATGATTTTAACTTTTCAATTTTGATGCACTTTTCCCTATTTTAAATATTTATTACTAAAAATTAGTACCTACATTATGCCCATTTATACCTATATTATGCTTATAAATGCTCTTCTGATGTGTTCTTAATATTTTAATACTTATATAGACATATTATCATCATAGTCATATCTATACAGCTCTACAGCTATTTGACTGCCCATGCTAAGCTTCATAATTTATTAAATAGTAGGTAACTGTTTATAATAACAGCTGCCCACATACTACATATTAAATAATTGAGACTTTTACAACGATAATGCGTGTAGAAGGAGTATATTATACTTTTAAGTTATTTATGTATTCTACATTGATTATCAAGTCTATTGCAGATCTATTATGTATATTTTATATTCAGTTCTTTATAATTAAAACCTCAGGATTCATAAACAATATTACATTTGTATTATTGCATATTATTATAATATATATTGTATATAGTATACAGATATTATACCCGTACATTGATCTGTGTAGTTGCTGGACTCGTAAATTGCGTGCTTGGACACCATTCGTTTGTCTTCGCTTTTCTGAGTCGAACACACCTTGTCCAACAGCCCTAAAATTAATAATTACGACTTACGAGAACACGATAATAAATTTGCCGTCAACCACTCATATCAGGATTGGTAAATTGGGTCCCAAATAACCTTTTCTCGGTTAGTTGGGTCCCGGGGAAAAAAAAGGTAGTAGGTAAGGTGAGCCCCAGAAAAAAGGTTAGTCTTTTCGACCGGTCTTTTTAATATCTAATAATTTTTATTAGGTATCAAATATTATAATTTTTATATAAATTATTTAAATCTTATGGTATATTTTGTATAAGTTTAAACATCGTATTATATAAATTGTATGAATTAAAAATTAAATTTCATTTTTTTAAATTATAATTTAAGTAAAATACATGACGTGTTTGTAATCTTTATTAGAAGGTACATTTTATAATTGTGGTATAAATGGTGGGTATGACTCGTTGGTAGGTGGGCTTGAAGCTCAGACCCAATTTACCGCTTTTAAAATGTACACAAATTATCGTGGACCCAATTTACCTAGCCCCATTCATATATAATAATATTATATATTTTCGAACGTATACAATGTTGCTCACGTGTAGGCTCCTTACATTTGCTCGTGGACTTCCGGTGTTGCACGCTTTGCTTTGGAGACGTGTGTTTCTTCGACCGCAGCGTGGAAAACTTTAACGACGAAAACATTGCGCCGTCGTCATGCTGATTTGCGGTACAGCGCAGGTAAAAGAGCGACACGACGAGATGACGGCGCGGTGTACACTAAACTCTAGACACAACCGTGTCGGTGATCCATTTGGCTGAAGTTTAATTTTGGAACACACGACTCACTGCTGTATACTCACCCGCGTCCCTTCCACCGATGCCGAAAACGATGAAAAGAAAATATACGATTTGAAAAAAAAGTCTTCGTATATATTATGCAGTACGCACTTACGCCTCCGTCGTTAAAGTCGCCTTTTGCCAAACTGCACAGAAAATATCAACCTTTACGTGTAAAAACAATTACCTACAAAAAAAGGATGGAAAAATAAACAAATTAAAGAAATTCTATATTTGTTTTTATATACGTCCAAGGACTGGCGTTGACGCGTTTTGCGGTGGGGGAGTGAGTCTAATTATAGAGTGAAGGGATTGGAGACAGGAATAACGAATGAACGTGAAGGCTCATATATACAGTGACGTATGTTAATAATATCCGGCTGTGTGATATTAAAAAGTTTTGAGAAAAAAATGTAGCTAAATTAATTAGCAAAATAAACTATTTTTTTTTCCATCGAAATAATAAAAAAAATATTGTTTTTGACATAACAAAAACTATATTATTAAAACGTACATTTATTCAACTATTTAACATTATTATGATTTACTTTTCAATACCTAAACGATAATTATTCAGTTTTAAACGAATATATTATCTATTTATGCGTGAATATCAATAAATCCCTTATACACAGTTGTGCCAGTTATAACCATAGGTGCTTTCCAAAACTTGACTTTAAAAAATCTAAAAAATAAAATTCATGCGTATATGTACAAGAAATATCAAAGTATCTGTCCTTAAAAGGTAGATATTATATAAAAATACACATAATATAAATTTAATATGAAAATGTTAAAATAATTGTATTGTTCATTTTGGTACTATATTATTTAGTACGTAAAGTACTAAATATAATATAATAGATTATTAATAGAAAATAAACAAGTCATATTGTAACTCTGTGACACCAACAATAATATCTGTAAAAACATAAATTACATTCTTGTCGCTTGTGTAGTGTGAACGAGCAAAATAAATTTGATGAAAAAACTTAGATTTGTATTTAAAACATGTTCTTTGAAAGCTAAAATTTAAGAAAAACGACAAATAATTTAAAAAATTCATGTTTGTTAAAAACAAAACAACGCATAAAATATAAAAATAAAAAATAAAATTTAATTTAACTGCTTTACTCTAATTTGATCTGCTATGTTCGTGGGCCGTGGCTAAAAGAAAAATATATGTATAAAGCCGTAAACATCCCAACACAAAGAATAATGTACATTAATTTATAGCTGTAATTTAGTTATTAATGAAGACGATTATCGTTCTAGTCAATAGTAGCATCGCTTACAAAAAGTAAGTGAGTAAAATATAGTGACCAATGTGGAATACTGTAATTACCTAATGGCTAAGTCAAAAACTTTATAAGAAATATATTAATATTAAATTTAATTACGATAGATAACTGTAATATTAATTATTATTATGATCATATCTAAATTTTGAGGTATGATGTGAATTGTGTGTTAAATTCTAACAAGCCGCGTCTTTAATAATAGGATAATTTTTTTTGTGTCATTTTTAGTCAATTATGGTGGTTGGTTAGGTTAAGGGATTAAATCTTTGGATCAAATATTCAAATATAATATAGTATTTTTCACCGATGAATATTTGCAATGCCATTAGTTAACTATTTGAGGTAAACTAGGAGGTATATACTGTATAGCTATAATAATTGTTATCCTTGTCAAACATTATACCCAAAATAAATCAATAACAAAGTATAGGTACCCTTGTTCGACACCAATAATTTGAACATATATTTCGTGCACGCCAGATTGACAAAGATAACTTTTTAGCGTTTTCACAGTCAATTATACCTGCTGTATATAAACACATTTGACGTGCTTGTTCGCTACAATACAAAGTAAACTCTCGGAGAAACAACATTAACAATGTTTGACGGTTTGAGTAACACAGAAAAAATCGACACGTCGAAAACAAAGTTATTGAAGACCAGCATGCGACTACAGTTCAAAGAATTTTTCAACCACAGCACATTACATGGCGTTAGATACATAGCACAAAGCGATCGGCCGCTTCACGAACGGTATTTGGATCAATTTGATTAATTTTACACTTGTTTCATAGGTAACGGATGGCCGAGGAAAAATATCCAATATAAAAATGTGAATAAATTCATTGTATTACAGTGTGATTCACCAAGCATCCTCACCCCATTCTTTCATTAATAATACATTTATACGAATTTGATTTTTGGAATTTTTATATAATAATACATTATAATCAAACAATATTTTAAATTTCTTGACTTTTTTTTTTTGAAAATAATGATGTAGGACATTGTAGGAACCTACCTGATTCAAAATTTGAATGTGTTATGTGTAGTTTCTCTGATGTTAAAATGCTTACATTGTTACATTATAAATAAGGATAATAGTCTTAAAAATAGGTCTACACAAATATAAAATAGATGTAATATTGGATCATTTGAATCTGGTATTTATTACACTTAGACCGTTTTTATAAATTATTAAAGTTGATAGATTGATATTATAATCACTAACAATTTCAAATCATAATATGCCGATATACGATATGTCAATCATCCATTATCGTGGACCTTAAATTATCCTCAGTAACTAGTAAGCTAAAAACACAAAATTAAATAACTATCACTCATATCGTTATCATGCAATATAAAACATAAACAATATTATAACCGCATTTTATAATAAAGACCCTTTACAGCAACAAAAAATTTGATTAAAAATAATTATATTTTAACAGAAAATATTTGAATTTAAGATTCATATATTATATATTTCAATATTTTATATAGGTTTATGTGGTTTAGTTTCTTATCTGTGGGAATCGTTGTCACTTCTATCATTATAATATCGCTCTGGGAGAAGTTCCAAACAAGTCCGACCATCACCGGGTTAGATACGGACTTCCACAGCTGGGACGTACAATTTCCGGCTATAACAGTATGTCCTAAACGACCAACTTCCGATGAAAAAGTGTGGGATTATGTCACCAGGTGAACATAATATTTTGCTATAGAAAATAGATAATCATTTCACCACTTGAGATTGAAAATAAATAATTAAATATGAGTTTTGATAAATTTTTCCATAATTATTTAAAATGTAAAATATTAGTGATAGTTTTTACCAAACATCAGTACCTACATCACATTGCCATTTACTATATTCTTAGATTGCTGATTCTTAAGTGATTAAATTAAATTTCGTTGTTATATATTATACTTGTGTAATATAATTTTAAACATATGTCACTTTAGTGTATACGACAATAACACGGAAAATGAGCGCATCGAGATATTTTCAAAATTTGTTAACGAAGTAGCGTCGTTCTCGTACGATAATGTTCAAATGTTTAAACAATTTTCTGAATACGATTGGCTACCAAAGGATAAATTTAAAGATTTAGCATATCAAGTAATACTTTGCTTAGTATTATTACTAACTGGCTACTATAGGTATAACTATTAACTAATAAGTAATAACTGCTGCAATGCTTTATGTATAGGTAGTATATCATTGCGAGGACTTACTATACGACTGCACGTTCAAAGGCGAACCATACAACTGTTGTTTAGGATTTGAGCCGGTATTCACCGAATACGGATTTTGTTACACTTTCAATGGCAAACACGTGGTACCGGATTGGCCATGGTAATGCAGTTAATGCGACCCAACACAGTTAATGTTTTTCACTCTTTCACAATACGCGTACATTTAAATACTACCTATATATAAGTATAACGAGAGTTATCGGCACCGTTGAATTTATTTTATTTATCGGCCGACAGGATGGCCGAAAATTATTCAAAGGCCAACATAGAATACGTCTTCGAAACGGACAACAAGCTGACAATCACGTTTAACATGGACAACGTAACTAAAAACCCGTTAAAAGTAAGAAGCATATTGTGCAATGGCATTAAGAGCATAACAAATTAAACTAGCTATACTTACAACTTACATATAGCCTTATAAGTAGGTGTTTCTGCACCAACAACCTACCTACATTCCCTGAAGTATATTTGAATACAGCTCGTCGGGTAGAGGATATAAAACTTATGGTATGTGATAGCTTTGGTGCACACATGGGTCAATTGTATTGATGGGTGATCCACCCATCGCACCCTTCAAGGGGTATACGGTATACTAGAGTTTCCTCCCAAAATGTACGAATTGCCTCCCATCCTTATCGTATAAATAAAAAGGTTAATATACACTAGTTGCCTCATAGAATTAAGTAGTGGTTCATAATCTTCTCTAAAAAAATTCCACATAAATAGATGAATTTATAAAGTGAACATAATATACTTAATATAATATAATATTATGTATAGTTAAATTTATATATATTAATTA